>PVIW01000338.1:236599-562080 GCA_004026585.1 Noctilio leporinus | reverse complement strand
TTCAGTGGTCAGGGGAACGGGGTAGGGGGGAGGGAGAGGTAGAGGCAAAGAAGGGGAGCAGCTTAGACAAGAACCTAGTATAAAGGAACCATGGACATGGACAACAGGTGGGATTGACTTTGGGGGGAATGGGTGGGTGGGTGGGGGGACAGAGGGGAGCAAAAAGGGGATGGATGTAATACAACAACAATAAAATTTTAAAAATATATTAAAAAATCAAGAAACAAAAATAAAACATTTATTGTTGATTAAAATATTAAAAAAAAAAAAAAAAAATCTGACTCCCAGGTTCAGCCTTGCCTTTTGTCAGCTAATGTTTTAATTACCTTTGCATTTAGGACATGGCTTCCTTTTCTGCTGTTTAGATCTAATCACACCCCCCAAAAAATGTAAAGCAGTTTTTCAGAGGAAAAAAGCCTTTAAGATGTATTTGTTAAATACAGTTATAAGTTGAATCAAGTAGAGGTGAACTGAAATTAGGCATTTAGAAGGTTGTTGCCTTAAGTAGAGAAATTGGTTTTTTCTATTGCCAGTCAAGTTTTTAAGTTTGCTTTAATTCATTTTTATTAATTACAAATCAAATTATTAAATAATAATATTATAATACCCTTGAAAGTGCAGAGCATTTATACTCATGGAAATACAAACTTGAAGTATACTTGCAATATCTTTTTGTAACCGTTGCTATTTTAAGCTTAATTATAATATATTATCCAATGATGCAGTTAGACACTTTATAAGCAAGCAGGGAAATTCACACACACAAAAAGTACACAATACCCAATTCTTATATTTAAAATTGTAGCTGTAGGAAAACTGCACCTGAAAGAGGTTTATCTCACACGTCTTAAAGATTTATAGTTAATTAAAGTAAAACACGGGTAGGTAATTCCAAATGCACTGCAATTTCATCCATTTAACAAAGAACCTATTCTATTGGTATAAATTGAGGATAGGAGAGAGCACAGGGTTTTCTGGTTTAAAAAATAATTACACCCCCTTCCATTTATTTTGACAGAAAATTCCTATGTGAGTGGCTCCTCCCTTCGTACTCCAGATGGGGGGTGAGCGCTGGCCACGTTGGTGTGAGCCTCGTAGTCAGTGCACTGGTGTCCCAGCATTTCTGCCTCCTGGGTCTACCCAGAATCCTCCTTTCCCTTTTCCCACCTGCGGAGCCTAAGTCCAAACCACCATTTCCTTTTGCCCAGACTGCCACAGAAACTGCCCAACCTGTCTCCCTAAGTTCTCTCTCCTGCTTCTGTGAACTCCAGCCTCTACAAACAGTTATCTGTGAACTTTAAACCAGAAGGTGTCTTGGGTGCTGCTCCAAAATCGTCAGCGGTCGCCTCTGCACCTACTGTCCTTGTTTCTACCACCCCTTTCCTGGTGCACTGAAAGATGAACAGGAGGTAGCCCAGAGAAGAACTGGGGGTGGGAGATGCAGGTGGGTAGAGGGTACCAGGAAGGGCAGCATGGGTAAGGACAGAGGGAGAAACAGACTTGGTGCTTTTTCATGGCCTCCTTTTCTGCATGTTTTCTTTCCTTCCCGGATTTCTCTTAGCCTTTGGCCAACATCTTATGCTGCCTTGCCTGAGTTCTCAACCTTGTCCTGGACAGGGGTCTGCAAGGGGGAGACATTCAAATGGAAACCATGTAGTTTGTCATGCAAATTGAATCTCTTGAACAAAACTGGGTTTAATGGATGTTCTGGTTGTTCATTATGCAAGCACAGCCTAACTGCACATTGACAAAGTCCTTTGTCAACTTCAGCAACTTAGTTTGTCCCCCAGCCACTCTTTGCTCTCTGGTCAAGCTCTCCAGCTCACTGCCAGAGCCCTTTAGAAAGTAAACACTTCTGGCTGGATGGATTGAATCAATAGTTCTTTTCCTTACATATTGATAGTGTTGACTGTGTAAGCGAAAGTCAGAAACCTATTATGGGTCTTGCACTCAGCCCACATGTATTTAGGTCATCTGAAATCAACCTTAATTCTATTCTGAAAGAATTTATGCATAAAATCTCCACCTCTTAGAATTAAGTGGAAACAGTCTTCCGATAAAGACTTTATCTTTTTTAATATACCTTTATTGATCTATATTAAACCTCACATGACTCACACACCTGAGGACAGCGCTCATCAAAAACCTATGGCTCATGGAAGAAACTGGACGAAATCAGAAAACCCAGCTTAGCACAGGGGTAGAACTTGATGGTGTGTGCCACCTTCCAGTTGGCCTGTTTTATTCTGCATTCTGTAACATAGAATGCATGCCATCTCATATGAAAAGTCTGAGTTAACAGCTTTTAATAGGAATGTTGTTTGTTTATGTGTTGGGGGAGGGGGGGTAGTTAAGGAAAGGCCAAGGGATAAGGTAGGAAAAGCTTGGGGTTGTGGAATATACAACAAATGATTAAACCACCACCATGACCATTACTAGTTATGAGTCCTTGAGACAGATAAACCCCTCAAGTTCTTTGCACTTTGTTTGTTCAGGGATTAAAAAGGGGGGGATCAAAAGTGTTAGATTTATTATGCGGATTATATGAGAAACCATAAGCAAAGCTTTCAGTATGTTAGTTGGCCTTCTTTTTTACCTATTAACACTTTCCATAGAATCATGAAACATCTTCCCCATTATATTTTTAAGAATAGGTAAGACTTCCTAAACCAGATTTCTATAAAATTTCTAAAATAAGATTTATTTCTACAAAAGAAATAAATCTTAAAATGCCCCAAATAACTTTCTTGCATAGGAATATTTGATACATCTAGGAATGTTTTAATATTTGAAATATATAGCTATATGGTATACAATGACCAAACTCTGAATTAAGTGAGCATTCTTTAAATCCAAATTTCCCTACTTTAAGGGTATAAGCCTGCCATCTTATAAAAGTGATGAATGTAGACATAAAAGTTAGCCTTGCACATAAATCAGAGAGAGCAAATCAAGTATAAATATGCTAAGTGCTTTTTCTTTTTGTTATAAATATCAAACTATGCATTTTTGGCCTGAGTGCATGCTACAAAAAGTTCTTTAAATAAAAATAATTTCCAAAAGAGTATATTAAATTGGGCTTAACATGAAAGTGTTTCTTCCAATGACTCAGACATCAGTACAATAAGAATCATCTCTTGGGTTCCAAGTTCAATGCTAATCCTTTAGTATACTTTATCTCACTTAATCCTCCCAATATTTTTAAGATATAAATATATAACTATTTAAATTCATTGTACATGTGAGAAGAGTAAGATTCAAAGAAATTAAGAAACTTATTTAAGGTGGAACAATTAGTTAATGATGGTTTTATAACCTAAATCGAAGTCTATCTATAATAATTCCACATAGCATGCATTCATTAATTGCACATGGCAAAAATAAAATTGAGCCTATCTAATATATATTTAGGTCATCTTCTGGTTTTAGTATTTTATGCATTATCCTGGTTAATGCCACAATTATTAGATGTTTGAAAGATTATATTATCTTTCAAAGTCCTCATTTTTTATGAAAATAAAGTCCTTTATCCTTCTGCAACACCATCTCTCTCTCTCTGTCTCTCTCTCACACACACACACACACACACTTAGCTTTTCAGCAATCTCTTAACTCCCTCAATCTATACGATGACTTTCAGTACTTGAAAAAAGATCTCGTTTTCTTTGCCAGTTAACTTTTCTGCAAGCTCACTGATACCATCTTTGTCATTTGGCTAGTGGAGAGTTGTTTAAAAGCCCTATGAAAATGAAGCAGATTTGGGGGCATAGTTTCACAGTGGGAATAAAAATTGCTCTGAAGGCTTCTTTGATGTACTTTCATCTCCCTGTCTTTTACTTCTTTGCTCTCAGCGCTCTTCATGTTTGTTTCTCCTTGAAAAATACTGTTGCCCCCCAAATTAATTATTTTGCTGCTAAGAAAATTAGGATTTCAGAAAAATGGAGTTTGTAACATTATTACTCTTCTGGGAATCATACTTGTGCTCTCTAGTGTGGAACTTAGGAGTTGAATAAATCTAGTCCTTTGTTTAAATAGTTTAATGATAGTCTTATTTTATTCTTTTTTTAAAAGATTTTATTCATTATTTTCAAAGAGAGGGGAAGAGAGGAAGGCAGAGAGGGAGAGAGACATCAATGTATGGTTGCCTTTCAGCTACAGACCTGTCTAGAGAACTGGCTGGCAACCCGGTTATGTGCCTGGGCTGGGAATTGAACCAGGGACCTTTGGGTTCTCAGGCCAGCACTTTATCCACTGAGCCGCCAGCCAGGGCATTATTTTATTCTTTTTCGTAATCTTTTATAAAATGTGCAGTTCCCAGTGATTTAAAAAATAAATTCTTTAAAAAACAATATATGTTCTATAGAATAATTTTTGTCTTTGGTTAACTTCCATTAACATTACATGTTGGTTTGGGTGGTACATGTTGCATTCTGTTTCCTGTGGGCATCTCTGGATGAAATGCATGTTTAACTGTGTCCGTTATAGTGATTACTAATAAATGAATAAACCAAAAAATAAAAAGACAGATGTTTTGATGAATCTTTCATTTAGAAAGCTGAAATTTGAAACACCATAAAGAAGTTAAAGATTTGTTTACCCAAACAATTATTTTTAAAGATATATTCTATTCTTGAGAAATAGAGCAATGTGTGTAGAGAAGAATCTATCAGTGATGATGATGATGATGATGATGATGATGATGATGTTAGTAGTGGTAATAAATAATAGTGAAAGAACAGTTACCAACATGTACTAACTGCTCCTATAGGCTGAACATAATGACATTATCTTATTGAATCCTCACAAGGACCCGTGAGACATATATGACTGTTAACTCCATTTCGCAAATGGGAGAACTGAAATTTTGCTAGGTTAAGAAAATTATCTAAAATCACATGGATAGCTAAAAGCAGAATAAAATACCAAGTTTTCAGAGTCACTAGTGTTTTTAGTCTTTACGAATGTAACAAGTCATCTCACAATATTTATGTTTTAATCTAGTTCTCTGTATTATTTAGCTCATAATTTTAAGTCAGTGGTTCTCAACAGAGTGGGGTATGATGCCCCCAAGGAACATCATTGAGCAATGACTGGAGGCATTTTTGAGCTTTTACAACTGGGAGGTATTACAGCATCTAATGGGTAAAAGCCAGGGACACTACTACACATCCTCCAATTCACAGGACAGTCTTCACAATAAAGAACCACCTGGCCCAAAAGTCAACAGTGCTGAGGCTATGAGGCTTTGTTTTAAGGAGCAGTCTAGTGAATGGTTTTCTGGTAATCATGTCTTTATATGGTTTGATTTCTGTTCTAACTGCTCTGTTTTCAAGTATAAATGACTTTGGGCCTCATGTTTATAAAAGAGACTGCATAAAATAAACACAGAAGGCTTACATCATCCCTTAGAGAGGGAGAGGATGTAAGCACTGTATCTTTAGGGTTTGATGATATTATTTCTAATAATATCCCGTATTGTGTATGGACACAATACGGGAGCCCATTCCGGACATACATATTATACCAACTACGTTACATGGTCAGATGTTCACAACAGTCCTGAGTAGTAAGTATGATTTTCTCCATATTGTGTTCAAGGAATCTGAATAGTACAGATGTTAATAACTTTCCTAAATTTGCCAACTCATAAGTAGATGGAACAAGATTCACATCCCCAATACTGACTCTGTTCACTGTACCCCAGATATCATCAGCAAGAGAAATAGCAAGTCCTCAGTTCTGCCCTAAGCTTTACTATACTAAAGTGTTATCTTTTTCTCCAATAAAGTCTAATACTTCTCAACTTTGATATAATTGAGTAGCCCATTGGATATAAGAGTTTGAGGGGGGAAAAATGTTCTTGTTTCACAAAAGAAAAGCATTCTGCTATCTTATACATACCGTGTAAAACGGAATGTTGATCTCAGATGTACTATGAGTGATCATGTCTTCTAATCAGGCACAGAGAGGTTGTGCAACTGAACTGGGCTCACAAAGCACGTTAGCGGGAGTCCCTCTGTGCTCCTTCAGACAGTTCCCACCTCCTGGACCTGTGTCTCCCTTCAGGGTGGCTGATGGGGGGAAGGCTGTGGATTCATCCTCCTCTTGAACTAGTGAAATGCTCTCACAAACAAGCGACGCAAGCTCATTATCGTCTTTATGTTCAGAAACTGTTTAGGACTGCAAATGTGTTGCAGAAAATCAATCCTTTGAAGAAGAAAGACAAGAACATGGAAATCCCACAATCCTCATTTTACAATGCTGGCAAATCGTTCCGCAAAACTAATTAAGGCATTTGCAGTATCTGACACTCCTTAGAATCAAAGGTGAAGGAATAGGATCTCATGGCTCTCAGAAGAAAATGGTGGGCCTCTTCCAACCACATCATCCCAAAGCCTGAAAATTGCTCCTCCCTGGAAACTGCACTGCTTTCTCCTAAGTCACCTGCAGGCACTTTGCCCTGAAAGCAACTCCTGAAACTTCAAAGTGCACCGTTTCTATGTAGGTCATGTGCAAAGCCAGAGAGAAACTGGAGGTTTCTCCTCTCTCCATCCCACTTCACCCCTTCCTCAAACCTCACCCCGTTTTCCAAACCTCCCTCCTGCTCTGCACTCCCTTGTGCATGTGGAAGGAAACCAATTGGGGTTTGGGAAGGAAATATTTAAACTTCTATATTAATTAGTTTTGTCACATATACTTATAATTTATTTTCTTGTTTGTTCGATACCATATACTGTATGTTAGTAAGAAGTACATGGATATAATTAATTAATAAATGTACCTATGAGGGGGTTACATGCTTTACAACTTTTCAAGGTCACTGTCCTGGATGTTCTGGAACAGAAATATTTCCTGACTTTCCCAAGGCTCTGCAATGTGCACCTGCTCCCCTCCCTGGTGCTGGGTCAGGGCCCAGCACCCCAGCTCCCTCCACTCCCACTGACCCTCACAGGCCAGGACTAGCTCTGGACCCCACATCTCTATGGCCTCAGCAGGGCTGAGGCTCAAGGGAAGGATCCATTTCCTTCCCTTTGTCCACTTCCAAAGGTCACCTGCATTCCCTGGGTCATGACCCCTCTCTCTATCTTAAAAGCCAGCAATGGAGCATCTTTAAATCTCTTTCTCCCTGACTTGTGCTCACCATCCTATCACCTTCTCTGACCCTCCTGCCTCCCTCTTACAAGGAGATTTGGGGTACACGTAAAGCCACCCAGATAATCTCCCCATTTCTAGATCCTTAACGTGTTCACAGCTGCAAATTCTCACTGCCCTGTACGGTGACCTAGTCACCAGGTCTGGGCATTGGAATGTGGACATCTTTACAGAACCATTATCCTGCTCACCGCAGACCCCTGTGCCAGACCCAGGAGTTGCCTTCACCTCCAAAACTTGGCGAAATGGAAAAAAAGTGTGACCGACACTCCCATCTTAGGTTTGCCACTAGCAAAGCTGCGTGATCTTAGGCATGTTATTTCGTCTCTTCCTGTCTCCTTACCTGTAACGTGGAGAAAATCATACCTCACGTAGGACATAAAGATGCAAAGGACTTAGTGTGAAGACAGACTTTTAGCAGGTGATCAACTAAACTCAGCTCTCCCGTTCCGAAGCTCCAGCTCCAGTGTCATGCAGCTAGCAAGTACATGGCGTTTCCAAGGTTACCGACTTGTCCCAAGCATGCCATCTTTCTTCATCGCCACCACTATCCCTGAGCTCCACCCCATATCCAAATATTAAGTCTAGAGGCGGTTCAGGGACTTAACTCGGTGGTAAAGCAAGTGTTTTGACTCCAACTCCTGCATTTTTCTCTCCCACTTGTTCTCCCACTTGTTCTCAGCCCACTTGTTCTCCACTTCTGGTCACCATACTGGCTAGAAATGAAACGTCTGAGGGAAGTAGATTGCTGTATCGGAAATGAGGCATATTGCTCGTTATAGTTGTGACATTTGCAGAAAAAGAAAACAGATGAGGAACCCAGGGCTCAGGAAAATATTTGCTCTCGGGAGCTGGTAGGCATTCCTAACAAGTTGTTATGGCAGCTGGGCTTTTCTGACTGGCTGGCTGGTGCCAGGTGGAAGCGTTGGTAGGTGTCTGTTTGTTTTCGTTCTCCCCAGCTGGGGTTATTATTAAGGTGCAGTGTGGTTACGGCCTGATGCTTTTGACCTTGGTGACGTAAGGTGCTTTGCTGTCCATTCTTCTGGCTAGTGATGAACAAGCCCCCTTGACTGGGATGCTGGTGTGACAATTCGGAGTAGTTTTATCTGGTTCATAATTAAATTCCATCTTCCAGATCCTTTGACTGCGGTATCTGAGTTTGATTGCCAGCCTTGTCTCTGCCATCACCACGTCCTGTGTCCACAGCAAAGTCAGGATAACAATGACCCCATTCATTGCAGAATATCCCAGTTGAAAACAATTTGCTTTCTCATTTTGCCCAGAAAGCCCTGAAATCCCCAATTTAGAAGCAGCAGTTAAAAAGCCTGAGCCCTGTGTACTCCTCCAAGTGTTTAGGGTCTATATTGCAAATTAAAAGGTCAGCTTAATGTCTACAGGGAGAAGGTCCTCTGTATCCCTTTGAGAACTGTTCCAAAAAGACACAGAGAATGCACAAAGGGATGCTGGATGTTCTAGAAGCATCTCAGGCTTGTCCAGTACCATCCCAGACAGAGAAAAGTCTCAAAGCCCTGGCTTCTTTCCCCTCACTGCCAGAGAAACAGCCTCATGAGCATGTATTCAATTTTTTAGGTTAAACATCATTAAAATACACTTCCAATTTATTTTCAAGAGAGAATACGAAGAATTAGGCTTCCTCAACCAACATATTGTCTTGTTTCATCTTGAAGAAATCAACAGAAGGTGTTTAAGACCTCAAGGTAATGCACTTAGGAAAAACAAGAGAACACATTTATAGGCAAAGCAAAAAAAGAAACAAATGCATCATGAACCATGGAAATGATAAAGAAAGTGATCTTAAAAACGATTTGCAGCATAATGGTGATCTTGACCTCACACAGCGCAACAAATCCATTCAGTTTACTCTAAATCAAGGTAACACCAAAGGGAAGGTTGAGAGACACACAGCAACAGCTAAAAAGTATAGGGCCCCATCCAGGTTAAAATATTATGTTAATTAATCAACAATGGAAATGGAAATGAAAAGAGTGACATGAATCTTTGTGCAAAGTGCTTAAAGCCATGTTAAGACCATCAAATTTTAAAATTTAATATCGAAGCATAGAAAGAATATGCTGGGAGCATGATATTCTCTTTGTAATTTATGTTCACTCCCAAGATTATATTTTAATTATAGCTTTCATTTGTTGAAAGTACCTCCTAATGCAACATTTTCCTTTTCTTCTGAGGAACAGTCTCCACGGCCTCATTGTCACCTTTAGATGACTCAGCCTGCAGTGGCTCTTAGGGGCCAATATGCAAACTCTTTTTTTTAGCAGTTGGCTCATGGTGCAATTAGAATTAAAATATGTACATGAAATTGATATGTTAAGCAAATCATTGCGCATGTATGTAGGCGTTGAGAAATGAGAAGCATGGCCTGGAGCTTCCCCAGTTGCATCGTCATTAGGCTTTGAGGATGCCCTCCCTGTCCTGCAGCCTTCATGGATGGCTGTTCCTTAGGGCCAGAATCCTGTTTAAAGCGATCCCAGTTCATTTGGGAATTGCGTGTGCGCATCTTTCGTAGCTGAACTACTGGCATCGAGTGGTACGGGCATGATACTGTCCAGTCGTAGAACTCTTCATTAAGAGGGAAAGTATTCTTGGGGGAAGCAGTGGTAGTGAGCCTACCATAGTTTTATGTCTTGTTACATCACCCTGATTTGTTTCTCCTGTTCTCCTGGGATCCTTACCTGCTTTCCCATCCTGACCTCTATGTCAAGGAACCTGTACCCACTTTGCAACTTAGACATTACTATTTAACTTCTACTTCTGGCTTCATGCTCCTGCGTTTCCAACTCTTTCATTAGAAATGGTTAATTTGACTTTTTGTCTTAAGGCAAGGAGAAAATGAGTCTTAAACAGTATTAAGCTCCCATAAATATTTCACTTTATGCTAATTCCTGTGCTTCCAGCTGAGCTGTTTGAATGTCTCCAAAAAAAAAAAAAAAAAAAAAAAGTGTTTCTGTTCCCCTCAATTAAATACATAACTGAAAAGAGTGAAATAATGACCATTTTTACCACCCAGCACTTTTTTCCAAACCTAAGCTTGGGATATTTTCAATTTTCCTTCTGCAAAGTATCTCACCCAAGTCCAGTGCTGTGGGTCCCTGTCCCAGGGCTGAAATGACTGAGGACCAGGGCTTTGGAGAAATCTTTGAGCTCCCTCAAGTGGTCACATGTTTAGTGCACCCTTCACCTCTACGAAACTTTTTTGGGACACCTTTTATCCAGCACAGAAACATTAATTGTCCCAAAGGAGACACAAAAGAGGTTTCCCTTTATGCCTGAAATAGTCCAAAATAAATGTGAGTTTAAACTAGTTTTCCAAATAAATAGATATGAGCGGCCAGTGAAGAAACATTAGTCAGGCTTTTTGACTATTGGCGTTGCCTGTGAGAATGTCATTTTGAGTTAATAATTACAGTAGATTCCATTCACTTGGATAAAATGCTAGTTGTTGAGGAAATTATAAAAGGAACTCTTACATAGCAATTATACTATGTATCAGGCACTGTTCAGGGGACTTTATATATTATTAGTTCATTTAATCCTCACAGCATCCCTTCAAAGTAGGAACTTTAAGGACCCCCATTATACAGATGAGGAAACGGAGGCACTGAAAGGTTAAATAAGCTTTCAGAGGTCACAGAGCAAGCCCTGACTGGTGTGGCTCAGTGGGTTGGATGTGAAGTGAAAGGCCACCTACCTGTTCAATCCCAGCCAAGGCACAGGCCTAGGTTGCAGGCTCGGTCCCTGTTGAGACCCTTGTGAGAAAGAAGCAGCCGGTGGGTGTTTCTCACACTAAAGTTTCTTTCCTTCTCTTTCTCCCTCCCTTCCACTCTCTATAAATAAAATAAAATCTTTTTAAAAAAGTCACAGAGCTGGAACATCGAGGCACCACTGTGCAAATCTAGGCTGTCCAAGTCCCCTGTGCCATGCTCTTAACAAGCAGTGAACGACTGAATGTACACATACATGCATGTGCATACAAAGACATAGATGTTCATTACCAAACTTTGCTTACCCTATGCTTTTTATTATTCCTTATTACTCATTGCAATTTCCGATATGCTGACCTTGCTCTGCGGGGACGTGAGGAGTTTGCTTCCTGCGTGGCCAGGCACTTGGTTCCTCTGCTAGCAACTGCCACTGGTTCTTCCCACTGGCGCTTGTCCTGATCCCAGTCTCTTCATGGAGGCGCCCTCCTTGGCCTTACACAAAATAGGCGCCCCTTACCTTTTGTAACTCCATATCCGTTTATCATGCCCATCTTATCTGCATGAGCCCTCTCGGTGACCCAAAAATGCACTAATTACCGATCTGCCGCCTCACGCTCTATCCACCATGTTGGGAACCCTGCGCCCAGTTCTGCGTCTGGGGACTCTCGGAAAACAAAAACACAAAAACAATTCTCAGCTAATGCTTCAATTATTAAATTTTCAATTCGGGTGGCTTTTAAGTGAATGGAAGGGTGATGGTAATAGTCAATATTTCAGCGTTCTTAATAAATATTTTGACAAAATATATTTTAAAGGCTGGAAATGTATAAACCACTAGCCTAATAACTATTTACTTTTCATTAATGTGTTAGTTTTTTTGGAGGTTGTATCAAAAACATATGACATGTTCATTATTTAAACACATGCAAAATTATGCTAAAAAATACTAGAAAAGGAAATCTATAAATGTGAACATTTCTATATCCTACATTCGAAAGGGCACTTTATATTTTAATGGATCGTGTTGTGACATCAAAGTCTTATCACATGTACTGAGTGTATGGTGTCTGCTAATTAAGTCATATCTTCAAATTTAGCAAAACTATCACAGATTAAAAATGGGAAAGTATCCACGGAGTAATGACACCAAAAGAAAGTTACTAAGAGCGAAGGTGTTATTTTCCTAATGAATGGCACTCCGAGTCCCTATAAATCTAACAGGAAAGAGAAGGGTGGTGGGGCACCGCTGGGTTCCCTGGCAACTTAGGCAGGTCCCCGTAAATCACAGAACATCGCATTCCTTCCTTTCTGCCTCTGTGCCTCACTTCTGTGTGACAACCTTATACACACACACACACACGCGCGCACACACACACACCCAGGGTATTCAGAGTTCATGCAGATAAGCAGGTCTCCTTTTCTAGGCTTCAGGCCTTCTTTCTTAGACCTCTGTTACAATAATAATGATTAACCTGAATTGTGTGTCTCTGTGTGTATATAATACATATATATACACATACATGAGTACATACACATATGTACAAATACATGTATCCGTATACATACACATATACACACATACATAATGCATATACAGACACACATAGGTATATATAGATCTGCATACACTCATATATGCTCTCTATGTATATTTATAACTATATATTTATAGTTATGCACCTTTTTTATGATTTTGCAGCTATATAAGACTTGTTTTCTTGCTCTATCAGAAAGTTAGAAAAATTCCACTTTTGCAGCCAATACATTGTATCAGAGACAACAACAACAAAAGAATACTTTTGTGATTTGAGCGGCTTCTCTGTGCCCATATATTTGAAGGAACTATTGCCCTGTGATTTCATTTCAAAGTTGACAGTTTTACTGCTGCCCACCATTACAGTACATTTAGAGTTCTCTATTTGATTTCTACTATTTGCCCTCATCCTTCTGTCTCCAGTTTGCCTTAATGACGGTGAAAACTAGCTGCTCATACGATCTCTCTTCAAACAGCTACAGGACTAAATGGGGAAAAATAAATTTTATGCATGACTGATGGCCTGAGCCCCTCATTTTAGAGCAACAAGCCTCAAATGAGTAACTTATTTATAGCAATAAAACCAAATGCATTTTTTTTGTTTCCAAGAAACAAATGAAAAACAATCTCATTTCCAAACATACGTTCTGTTTTTTAACCTAAAATGAAAGACCAAGAACAGAATATACTATAACACATGCAAGAGTTATACTTTGGTCACATCTAGGATACTAATTAAGATAACTTTATAATTTAAATTTATTATAAAATACTTGTTTTACAGTCTTTGTATTCTTTTGATCAGAAGAGAATCATGAACATTCTGGAACATCGATTCATCTTATTTGTATTAATTTATTACTATTTTTTGTACTAACAGGATTGATATTTGCAGCTTTATATGCTTTTAATTGCAAAGAATTTACTCTTTTTTGCCATTTAGGTTTTGAACTATAGAACACATTTGTCAGGTTTTTGAATAAGAAGCAAATGTTTAAAAATACATAACAATTTATTATGAAGTATACATTTTACTAATGGTTTAAGGATAAACAGCAATTTTGTACTTGGGCAAACAACTTTTTTTTTCTCTATTCAATTGGCTAAATGTAAGTAATTTTCTCAATCACAGGAAAATTAATGGGAAATTTTGAAAACATCACTAAGTAATGATAGTGCTCACATCAATTATCTTCATTGTACTTTAGAGTTTACTAATAACCACCTCAATCAAGATGTCTTTCCATGAAAGACATCACTCAACTTTATTTCAGTTTCCTTTGCAATGACACATTGAAGTATCTTAATATACTCCCCTCATTAAGAAATGATATAAACACAATGCAAACAAAGGTGATGTGAAGCAGGGGGAAGAAAAAGCCAATTCTCAGCTGATCTATTTCGTTTTCAGTGATGCACCAATCTTCTCAGGCTCAGCTCTGTGGCAGGACTCATTGCCACAGTCACCATCAAATCCTGTCCAACCTCTCTGGTCAGCCTTGCTGCTTTTCATATGTTGGGATACTTTGGGGGATACAGAAGAAGGCCCTGCCTACAAGGGATCCCCTCTCCTCTCCCCAGTCTCATGGTGTCCTCTGTCTGAACTTGAGTGGGCCAGCTATGAAACTCTTCTGATCAAAAGAATTTGAAGATCTGGCCCCTGTTACTGGGATTTCATATCAACATTGGTGCCCAGCATCTGAGTGGAGAAGAGGGTCCCCTGTCTTTCTTCATAGCCAGCGCCTTATTCAACATGATTTCCCAGGCTGGGGAGTGCTGTGGAATCATGCTGATAAGAATGTAAAGAGCAAATTTCATCTCATTTTGAAAGGAAATCCACATAGATTTGTATGTTAAAGACTACATATCTGTTTAGCCATCTTCTACTTTTAAACCTGTGGGGAAATAGCTGTAAGGTAGCATGTTTAAGAATGAATGAACCCAGAGAGAATGTAAAACAGCCGAACAGGGTAAGGTAAGCATAAGGAATAATGGTTAATGTGTAGTTAGCAATCAGAGATGTGGCTTTTAAAAAAGAACAAATCAGGCACAGGGTTTATGTTATCAGAAGGCAAAACGGACCCCTCAGGAGATTCTCAAGGGTGTTATCTGACCTGAGCAAATCTGTCCCCCCAAAAGGATGAAGGTGTCAGCAGGTGGTGACAGCCACCTGATTTCCCAGAATATGCGGCATAAATTGTGCACCATGCTATCCAGTAGCTATTCATTTATTGTCTTGAGAGGTCATAGGTCACACAGTTTACCTCAGGTTCCAGGGCAGGCTGGAGGCAGAAAGATTCCAGTCTGTTTCTTCCATCAGGATGTTTATTCCTCCCCAATAGTCATAAATCGACCATTCTCCATATTTGTTCTTCAACCTTGAACTCAGCATTTTTGATCTGTTGGCCCCCGGTCAACCTTACCCGTATAATTAAAAATTGACTTTCCATTTCCGATACAGAGGTAAGGGGACATATTTGATTTTTTTCTTTTGAGCTGATATTTCTCTGTGTGAAATATGTGTCACCCTCAACAATCCTTCTCTCCCATGCAATGTTCTTCCTCGTATTTTTTCAAGGACACAAAGCAAAGTAAGCAGCAATTTTTAATTAAGTTTTAAGTTATAAGACACTGGATCCACTTCTGACCTCACCTTGCTCACCGTGCAAATGTGAGCAGCTTACGAGACTTCTCGGAAAACCCTGAATCTCAGCTTCCTCAACAGCCACACGGGTGATAACATCCACCCACAGGGTTTTGGCAATAGTGACAAATCCCTGAGATCTTTTATCTCCCCTCACAGTGACTGGTAGAAAGAAGATGCTCAGGAAGTGTTAAGCTTTCCTTTCCCTTGGGCTCTCCCCCTCGGTGCAAACTTGAGTGGGGAACATAAATAATCGGAAATTGGGACCATCTAAATCTTTATTCAGGTATTCCTGTATGTGATGTTTTAGTAAGTGATAAATTGGTGTTCTTTCATGGAGGCTTCATTACATAGGCCTGATTGATTAATTCATCAGCTATTGGATATTTTTTTAATTATCTTAAATTTTACATGTAAGGATTTTTCAGTCTGGGATATCACTGTCAGGTAGTAGTAACTGGCTTTAAAGTAGTCACGGTGTACCACGCATCTTAAATGTTCTACAAAACAACCAAATGGGAAAATTATATTGCTCTTGTAGAGCACTCGGGCCGAAAACTGAAACGTGCCTATTTCAAAGCACATTTCAGAGAAAGACCGTGGGTAGGAGTGGCCTCTGCCCCCTCCCTGTCCCCAGAGACTCAGCCCCAAAACTGTTCTGCTCTCCCCCAACCTCAAAGCAAGCACTCTTGGTTCAGTTGTCCCCTCAAATGTTGACAAGACAAATTCTCCCTCTCTTTCCCTTTTGTTTTCATTGTTATAGATCAAAGCAATTATAGTAATTGTTTATTTAGTGGCAATAAGTAAGAAGGTCGTGAAAGAATCACATGCCTTAAAGAGAATTAAAACTGTTCATGTTGAAAGACATGTGAAAAGACAGAAAAGATTTCAATCTCTGAAAATGTCCGCAAGTCTTCTGTAAGGCTGTGTTTGAAGGTTTTCATTTCCTCATTGAACAGAATTAACTTGGGCATAAGTAATGCAAACAAACAAAAGGATTTCTTACCTTATTTTCCTTTTTAAAATTACTGTCGATTTCAGAGTACTGCTTCCTAGTGTTTCTGTTGCTTATGTGCCATATTTTAGTGTCAGTAAAGGTACAATAAGCTATAGAGCTGAGCTGGCAGATTAACCCATCTTTCATAATATTGTTTCAATGTAAAAAACATTCTGATTGAGAGAATAGTGGCATGAAGTGTTGGAATAGAGCCTAGTTGGAAGTTTAGAAATACTTACATTGATTAATGTTTCTCTGGGGGAAAAGTGGAATTCAGTGCTGGTTTCTAAAACATCTATACCTTTATTAGCCTGACAGAATCCCTTAGGACGGTGCTGTGCACCAGAAATATAAGAGCCACATACATCAATTTAAATTTTCTCATAGGCATGTTGTCACAAGTAAAAATAAACAAGATTAGTTTTAATAATATATTTTGTTTAACCTAATGTAGCTAAAATATTATCACCTTAACATACAATCAATATTTTTTTAATTATTAGTGACATATAACTTTTTTGCTGTTGTTTTAGTTTTGTTTTTTTTAACCTTCAAATCTGGTATGTATTCTACCTACATCTCTATTTACACTAGTAACATATGAAGTGCCCAGCAGATGCATGTAACCTACTGCATCGGACAGCATAGCTCTAGAAATCCTTGCCTCTTCTCTGTGCTTTGTATCTGTTAGTATTTTCTTACTCTTGTTCTTAATTGCATTGTAGGATATTCAGAAGTTAAAAGTCAGAATATTGATTGGATCACAAATTTATTTTTCTATATATCTTTAGAGGGGGGGAATGGCACACTTAAGTAGCCAAATGCCCAAACTCAATTTTTACCAACAACTAGAAGAACAAGGCCTATTTACACTTTAGAAAAGTATGGATTGTAGCTCTGGCTGGTGTGGCTCATGGATTGAGCACCAGCCTGGGAACCGATAGGCCTCTGGTTCCATCCCCAGTCAGGGCACATGCCTGGGTTGCAGGCAAGGTCCCCAGATGGGGACGTGGGAGAGGCAACTGAAGGATGTCTCTCTCACACATCAATGTTTTTCTCCCTTTTCCTTTCTCTTAAAAAAATTTTTTACTAAAATAATGGAATGTATTTGTGTTTATGTCATCTATTTCAATATGTGTGGTTGTAGAAATCATAACTTCCTTTGCAGGACATCACAATGACAGAGGCATATTTAAATCTGGTGAAAGTGGAAATAAGAAAAAAATAGAATGAGAATCATAGAATTTTATAGGTTGAAAGATTCCTAGAAGATACCATCATCAGCCCTTTTATTTGTTTGTTTGTTTGTTTTAAATATTTTATTCACTATTTTCAGAGAGAAGGGCAGAGGGGGGAGGAAGAAAGGGAGAGCAACATCAATGTATGGCTGCCTTTCACCTGCCTCCAGCTGGGCACCTGGCTGGAGACCTGGCTTGCAACCTGGTTATCTGCCCTTGCTGGGGAATCAAACCAGTGACATTTGGGTTCACAGGCAAGCATTTATCCACTGAGCCACACCAGCCAGGGCAGCCCTTTAATCTTACAGTTGAATAAACAGAGGCCTAGAGAAGTGAGAAAACTTGCCAGTGGCTTCAGATGTATTAGGAACATAGAGCAATAGGAACTAGTTTCCTGACTCCAAGCTCAGACTTATTTTATTTGGTAAATGATGAGAATTGATTCAGTTATTGGTCACTCACTTTAGTTGATCATGAAATCCATGCTGCAAATCCATACTTTTTCAGGGGAAGATTATTTCTCCATTTATATTCAAAAAATTTTTTTAAATAAAATTTAGCCCCTCAGAAATCATCAATATAAAGATGTGAAATGGTATAAAAGAGCATCCCCAGAATGATATGAAACCAATATGTATAAATGAATGGCTAATACACTCCTGCGTAAAAGCTAGGGGAATTGAGGGTCTGTCCTGATTATAACACAATGTGTTCTGTGCCAAAGCTGCTCCTCTTACCCACCTGGGCAGTGTGAAGATGCTGTACGAGATGAAAAGTGAAAAATCTGGCAAAAAGCAAAGGCATCGTATTCACTTTGAAACTCACTTGCCCCAAAGGTGCCTGTTATCGGAGCCACCTAGGAAGCCGTAGCCCTTTGGCGGTGGAATGAAACACACACCCCTGGTTCGCCAGCCCTCACTTGACCAAGGGTCCATGTGCCCTCTCTAGTCCAGGGGAAAACAGTATGTAATTTTAACACAGACAGTTCTTCAAATAGTCTTTTAGATTAAAAGAATTTCACTGTCTTTTTTATTCACATCAATTCGTTACCTGCGAATTTTTCTGCAGAAGGGAAAATGAATTGGACCAGCAGGTCTCAAAGTATGGACTGATGGACACCGGTCCTCTAAGACAATCTGGGGGAGAAAGAGCATCTGTGGACTTGGAAGTCTGAAACTGTGCTCTCTGGGGCCCTGTCAGGAGCTGCACTGAGCACGTTAGCATCATAAAGGCTCTGAGGAGTTCTGTTGTAGAGAAAGAATCTCTTCCCCTTTGTTCAATCCAGATTTACCCAGATTAGCAGACTATAGACGTTTCTTTTCTTCTACAGCATCTCTAAACCATCTTGTGGAACTAGATTCCAACGGAACACACCCTAGGAAGTGTTTCTGAAGTGTGCCATTGACCCATGAGAAAATCGCACTTTTAAGGGGTTTGTAATTTTGGGGGGTGATGCTGGCTGCTGTACAGACAAGCCTACCATTTTCAGTGGTTTCACCCATTGGACATGTATTCCTCCTTTAAGTAAAGTCGAAAGGAGGTATCTTTGGCCAGATGATGGTGGCCTTCTGACATCCCAGCTCCTTCTGTGAAAGACATTTCTTATTCATAGCGATGTTAAGTGGCTTGCTGGGACAGCAAATATTGCGATGTGAATCCATGGATGGAAGCAGCAGCCAAGTCATAACATGCAGGGAAAGTAAGTCTGTATCCAGGAGGGAAGAGATCTAATAGAATCAACCTGCAACCAAGTTGCTGCCTGGTCTTCCCTACAGAATGGTTCAAATTTCTTTGGATTTTGTGGACAGTGTACTGTAGCTACATGATGCCCCAATTCATCCTCTGCTTAAACTGTGAGACTTTGAAGAAGTCCCAGGCAAGCAAAGCCTCCCTAATCCTAATCCACATCTAGGGCAACTCAGTTTTACTACCCCTACTAAGAAAATAACGACAGTTGGTGTCCCCAGTTCTATGGACCCATCAGGCCCACTGAGAGGTAGGCTTGACCCAAAATTCCACATTGCCCTGTATTTCCAGATACCCACATTGTGACCAGTGTATCCAGTGGTGTCTGAGCCCCAGGACTTTACTCAGCTCAGAGCCAGTGTCCATGTGCCCACCCTGCTCAATAACAGTGTATACAGTTAGAATAGATAAACCCAGGAACAGCATCCCTACATTAGCTCCCTGTTTCCTGGAATGGGAGCATTGTAATAGAGTCAAGTGGAAGTTCATGACCATCCCTCACTCTAACAATGCAAATCAAAAAGCAGTACCATACCAATGGGCTCACAGAGATATGCCACCATCAAAAGTGTGAAGAATTTGGGGTCTCTCCCTCCCCTTGTACATAGCAGCTCTCATAAGTGGCTACAAGTGCCTTGGGGAAGGCTGGGTTCAAAAATGACCAGATCTCAAAGATTCCAGATCTCTTCTTCCTTCACCATGAGTGAGTAGGTCTAGGAATTGAATTGCCTCAAGTTTTAGAGTTTGCTTAGTGGATTAATCTCCATATAGAGTGACTCTGCCCAACCTGGAGCTTTTCAGCCCTACAGACCAAGGAGGATCTTAGTAGATTATCTATGTCAGCCCTAAAATAGATCCAATAGCCACCACCAGAGATCCCTACAGGTCACCCTTCTTGCATCAGCACTCTAACCAGGGTGTCTGCTATGACGCCAAATCTACGTTGCCTCTTGAGGTCGTGTGCTGCCTGTCACCTCTGCCATCCTGGTCTCTAGTCTCTGCAGCAACTAAGAAGCCCATTTCAAGCGCATCGCCAGTCCACAAAGAACAACCTTTTGGCACTTGGACACGTGCCCAATCTATAAATTGTGTTCCTCCCTACCTGATAAATATCCTAGAATGTATTCCAAACATTTTCTTCAAATTCCTGCAGTTGTTTCCAGGTGAGAGCCTTCTCCTCAGTCTGATTTTGTAACTGGCCCCATGGAGCCTGCTGCTGATGTCTCTGCTGGATACAGGTCTAGAGGCCAGGAGAGCTGATAAGGTGGGGACATGAGAATTAGCGTTCCCTTGCAAACTAACCATCCCTCACTGGGGTTCCTGGACAGTCTTCCAGCAAGACTGTATCAGACGCCACAGACAAAGGAGAGGCTGCTCTTTCCAGCCAGGGAGGCACAAGGAGAATTTGAGATTTGGGGCTACTCAGGTCATCTGAACCTTCCATATCCCAGAAGATTTTGGTGAAAATAGCCCTTTCAGTTTCTACTCGCAGCCCTATCCTCCGTAGGGCTAGGACCTGAATCCCTAAGCAGACCAAACCAAATGGCTCTGTCAGACGGTGCTCAGAATCATCCTTCCCGAGTGATGGCTGAGGCTTCATGGCGGGTTCAAGCCAGTCTGCTTGACACGTCCCTCCCTGAGGACGCTTTCTCTGCTGGGAGGCCTCATGGTGTCACGCCCGCAGACCCTGGGCAGGCTGACCCCAAAAGCCTGCCAGGCACAGGGAGACCTGCTGGAATCCCAGAGGCAAATACAGCTCATGCTTAAACCTGGGGCCCTGCTGCATAATTTTCAAACAAACCACTATCTCACCCACTCTCTGTTCAATACAATCAAAGGCATCGCATGAAAATGTGCAAAGGAAACGCGTGCTTCAGATTTCGCTTACAGGGTTGGCCCCAAGCCTATAAATATCCCTTAAAAGAGAAAGTTCAGGGTGTGAATTGGATGTAGTTTTAAAGTTCGTTTCTTTTTTTATGGCAGTTTCAGACTGATTTTGTGCAGACTTGTTTTTTATGGTCAAATCAAACTGGGTGCTGGATCACCTGCCGGAGAAGTTAAACGTGCTGCAGTAACTTAGTGTTCATGATGTGTTTGTAAATTTTTTTATTTTAGTTATCATGGAGATCTTGCTTATTTTTCCTAGCTGAATTAAGCCAGATTTGTATATGCTAAGGATGAAGACTCTTGCTAACTCAGCTGAAACTGAGTTACCAGGATGAGGCAGGCAACAAGGGTGTGGCTTCAGGTGCCATCACATGTGCCCATCGTATGAAAGGCCTGGAGGGCAGCCTGGCCTGGTGCAGGTGAAGGTCAGTGAGGACTCGGAGATGCGATTACTGAGAGCACTGTCCTGGCTCAGTCCCCACCCTCCTTTGTATGAGGGGCTGCGGTTCCAATCAAGAGAGACTTCAGTATTAAGGGAACATCTATGGGACCACTCAAAGAGTTGTGAGATGGTTCCCTGCTGTTGGGAGAGAGAGATGGGGACCTGTTCCTAACTGGCACAGGGAGGGTCAGAGAGCAGGCAGTAAATGGGGTCTAAGAGTGGATCTGAGTGCAAATGAAGTGACATGCTTTCAGGTCCCATGCTGGGTGCGAGACCAAGTGGTGACAGCAGGGAAGGCCCTCGCCTGGGGTGAAGAACTTGCACCGAGCCTTTAGGAGGGTTTGCATGCTTTACTGCAGAGGCAAGCTAATGACCACATGCTCAATTGGGCAGCTATAAATGCCAGCATACTTATGTGTGGTTGGCCCACCCTTTTCATAGCTGCACTTAGGGCCGCAAAGAGTCCGGGTGTCCCTACACCCACTCTCCTGCTTTCACAGGGCCGGGCGCTGGGGAATGTTGGCATTGCCTCACATGGTTTTTCCGCTCTCTTGCAACAGTAGTGCAAGCTGAGCTTACAGCAATGGCATCTCATGTATACATTGAAACAAAGAAGGCTCTATGTCCAAGAGTTACATGTGGGGTGACATCAGCCCGCTCGAAGGTGCTAAGTTGGTTACCTTTGGAGTCACAGTGTTCCAGAGCTCTAGGGATAAGATTAACTCCAAGGCTATCTCTTTGGCTGACCAAAAGGAAGGTCCAGCCATATGCAGACAGGGAAATTCCTCTGACACATGCCAGGGGCATTCTATCTCCCCAGGATGGGCTGAAGTTTGCCAGGATAGGGATGTGTGAGTGTTTGCTGAAGACCCACATGGACCAAACAGGAAACAAGTGGCAAGGGTCACCTTGAGCTCTATACAACAGGGCTGCCTGGAGGGGCAAGATGACCTCAGAGAAAAACTCTCAGTGTCCGGGTGCTATGAAAGAAGCCCTCTTAGGCCACCCTGAAAAGAACCTCAGAGGCCTGAGGTAAGGGAACTGGACAAGAGGAGCCACAGGTAGGGAACTTTTGAGGAGCCCATCACAGTGCCCCAGGAAAGGAAAGTTCATTTTAGTCAGATGCCTGAGCCACCCAGAGCCATCAGTTTGAACAATTTGATGGGCCCAGAAAGAATAAAGAGCTGTCCCATTACCTTAGCCTTCCCTCTGCTAAATCTTCACATTGATGGGGGCAGAATGTAAATCTAATGAATGCAGAGCGAGGGGCTGGGAGAGAGGGAGCAGAGGAACCATATCCCTTTCCGACAGGATGCAAGCTGAAGCTAAGGACGGGAGAGGGGTTACAGCAAGCCAGTTGGCTTTGATCATTGATGGGCATGAATGACACAGTCTAACCACTGCATTGACACATCCATGAACTAAGAAAGGCCGAACATGGCATGGGCCCAAGCGCAGGTACATGTGACTTCCACTGAATTAAATGTCACCAGACAGTGGGAGAAAAATATACATTTTGCATTTGATCCTTTCTCCAGTTATAATTATAAATGGATTTTATCCTTATTCTTCCTCTTTCTTCCCCTCCCTTTTTCTTTCTCTCCCCCATCCACCTTATGGTTCGTTGTCCAGGATGAAATATTAACAAGCACTGTCCTGCCTCTGGGATTTCCTCAGCCTCTGTGTCCCTGCTCACAGAATTAGAAAGGCTGACAGTGACCAGGGGACCTTATGGAATTTTATTTTTTTAAGTTGAGCAGTTGTTTAACCTATCACAGTGATGGCAGGTTGAGACCTATACAAACTATCATTTTTATTATTCATGTCATGGATGGATGATCTATTTATTTATTTAACAATGATTTACTATCACCATAAATATTTACTTGCAAGAGTGTTATTAAGCCTAAGCAAAGCACCCAGTTGTCTGCCTAGCCAGCCACCCAAAGTATGTCTTTAATCTTCCTCCTCAATCTGCAAAGCTACCCACACAAGACTCACAGGATGAGATTCAAACTCTGAGCATATGCTATAATTTCTAGAACAACCCTCCTGAATCTAAGGTTATCTTACTATTTTTTAATGGACTACAAAATAAGGATGTGTAGGAGCAGCATGGAGTGGCATATGCTTCACTATTTAACGTCTTATTTCTTCACCAAGGAACTGAAATGTGTTCTCTCCAGTCCTTACCCATTGCACCCCATTTCTCAGCCAAATCAGCTAAAAATGCAAAAAATAAATAAATAAGTGAACTAATTTAGCCTTTACAATAGGAAAAAAATGAATGGGAGAATAACCCAAAACCCACCCTGCCTATGTTTCACTTTGGAAAGAAATGGGGTGGGGGGAGGTCAGTGAAAGAGCCTTGCCCATCCCTTGTACGAGGAACTAAAAAACAGAGTAACAGAAGTCTAAGTTGGCTGGTCTTTCTCCAGCAAGCGCCAGGCTGGCACCCACACGGTGCCAGAGGATAACCTACAGTTGAGGGTAACCCTGGAGCATCTGGCTTACAAAATTTGAGGGGCCAAAGTGACTTAGGCAATAAAACAATTCAGATTTGCTATTGGGAAGAATGCAAAATATGTATAAGTGTTTAAAATAATATTGAAGACTTTAGTAATGTCACATATTGGTTCCTTCACTCAGGACAATGCTGCAGAAAAGTTTGAATATCAGGTAGTCACAATATCTGAAAAGCCATTATGGAAAAGAAAAGCCACCAATTCAAATTCATCAGACTTTCACACACGCACACACGCACGCACACACACACACAAATGTAATAACAATAGCTACTATTCAGACTGTACAGAATAATATCTACTTATTCTGTACACCTTGACATTCATTCTTCCCTAACACCCAAATACGATAATCCTCAATTGGAGGTGAAAAGGCTAAAACATTCAAAGCTTATATAACATGCTTAAAGTAACACAAGTAAATAAAATTTTCAACCTATATCTGGCTGATTCCAAAGCCCATTCTCTTAGCCAGAATGTTCCAGCTACTTCTACCTAGAGGCACATTGGTTTCCCATTCCCACACTGACCCAAGAAAATTGCCTTGGACAGAAATGCATCCTGGGATGCGGTGGCAGGTGGCTGGCTGTCTCAGGGTGCAAACTCGATCACCATCTCCTCAAACAGATCCAGTGCCAGAGTCCTCTCTCTGCAGTTATGCGCAGCAGGAACTGCCATGCATGAAAACAGCAATCTGTTGAGCTCCAAGAAGTGGCGGTGCATTCTATTTTTAAAAACTTTTCATGAAAACAAGTATTTTTCAGTTGGTGGAAGCATTGTAAGATACAGACAATTTCAAAGCATGTATTTAACTTATGACCCAAGTTTCACAATGACCCCTATCTTGTTCTTAGGAGTTTTTCAGAGTTCAAGTGTGACTGCTTCTAATTGCATTGGCAGAATGAGGGAGCCTGGAAAAGTGGCCTTGTACCCTGTGCTGATATAACCTGAGCAGTCAGACATAAGCAGAGAAAGAGCTGTGAGGGTTACTTGCTAAAATCTTATTCGAGAGCTCCATACGGTTCAGTGTGGTTTAGTTTTATAAAAACTAAAAGTCTATCATACATAAACAAAGGTGGCTAACCAACATAAGGAAATTATTTTAAGGGTTTATATTCCTCGCGTATGTATTTCTCCTTTTAAGCAATGACACAATTCATTTTGGTCTAGGCGGCTTTCTTCCTAATGATATTAAACCAAGAAAAAAAGATGTATTGGCATAAATACAATACTATTTAACTGTTCAAATTAAAAGCAGACCTCAAAGCAGTCTTTCAAAGCAAGTATTTGAAATAACTTCTCTGTGAACTAAAGCTGGTTAATGACTTGAGAGGAGCAAACATCTCTCTGTTCTTTTTCAACTCATACCCAACTACTCTGGTCCAAGGTGTTCCCTGCTAATCATACATATTTTATTTTCTGCCAACTTTCTAGGCTCCTTAATTTTAAAAAGAACCCCATGCTAAAGTACTTACTCAATACGATGAAAGCTCCCTGCTTGTGCAATTTCTGTTTCATGACAGCCTTGCTTTTTCATAGTTCTTTTTATCTCTTTACTTTAAGGACTTGTTTTAGATATAATTATTCTTGAAACTCCAGGTTAACACAACCATTAAATCTTATATGGATGGATAATAAATTGGAGGCTAACAAGTTGTGCTGATCTTTTCTCTCAAAGTTCCTCTTGTCTGAAGGCAATCACCATTAAGCTACATGAAGAAATATCTGAATTCCAGAAAGCAAAACATATGCATTATATGATTATGCTACCCCCAAATCTAGACAGTATGAAAGATTGTGAATTGTCTGTTGAAAATAATTAATTCCTCTTAGCCTCAGTGATTTGGAAAAACTTTTTAAATCAGGTTATGTCATAGTTACAAATGTCACATTTGGTGACTTTAATTATTTCACAAAGATCTTAGTCTTCTCCATCCTTCCAATGGAAAAGCATTAATTTGATGTTCCTTAAACTAAAGGTAACATGGACGCAAATTATTTTTTTCTATAAATAAAAATCCTGAAGTAAGATTCTTTGCATTTCCATTTTCAAAAATGACAATTCAGAACTCTATCAAAAATTCCAGAGCAAGCAAAATAAAGATTGCACCCAATTCCCTCTTTTTCCATATAGCTGAGTCTGCATTTTGTAGATATTTCAGTCCATACCCTTTCAAAAAAAAAAAAAAAAAATTCTGGGAAAAAAGTCTGTATTTGGGGCCATTAATGCTGATCCTTTGCATTTTAATTAATGGTTGCCCATGACCTGGATCACCAAGTATTGCACTTCTGGCATTATTTGTAGTTGGCTGAGATTCAATTAATTGAAAATTTTTGCTGTTGCTGAAGAAAATGTGAAATGGAGTATTTATAACCATGGGACCTGATTTTTATTTACAGTCATCTGAAAGAAATTCTACATCAATGACAAAGCCACCGCATCTCTTAAACTCAGAATGTCAGAAACACTTGACTCTCAAAGGTACTTCTAAGGTATATATACACACACACACATATGTAGGTACATATATTTTTTTCTTCACATGGAGACAAATGCTAATTTTACAGAAATGTGCTATATGGTAGAAAAGATAAAGTTACATTAAAATCCATTAATCAAAAATGGTACTATGGGCAGAAACAGCTCACCTCTACACACAACCATATCAAAATTACAATTAAAATATAGAACAACCATTACTCAGAACCAACTCAGAAATTGAGTTGAATGGAAGTCTGACAACTACAGAATTAAAGAAACCACCTCCATCAAGGCTGGTAGGAGGGCTGGTCCCTCACCCACGTGAGGTGGATAAAAATTAGGGAGGGGTATCTCAGGAGTGAGGAGTCCTAGCCTCACACTGGCCCCCCAGCCCAGGCAGTTCCGGTGCTAGGCAGCTAAGTCCCCTCTTCTGGCTGCAAAAGCCAGCAGGGATTGAGTCAGCGGAAGAAACTTCTGGAGTCCCAAGCAGTTCCTCTTAAAGAACCCACACTCAGACTCACCTACTCAGACCCATTCCCTCTGGGCTCCAGCACCGAGGTAGCAGCTTGAAAGGCAGCAGTGGTACAGAAGAAACTGAAGTGTCTGGCATCAAGGTGAGCAGAGGCCATCGTCCCTTTTCTAAACCCTCTATACACAGTGAGGGCAAGCTGGTGCCATATCTGAGACTCCATCAACCTGGCTAACACTGATTCACCCACATTGGAGATCCTCAGAGACTTCACCCACCTTAACTTACCGGCCCACCCAGCTGCTTTTCCATATGAATGGCTGGTCTTGGCTCCGCCTGCACAATTTCCTAAATCCTCCCAACAAACAACAGCTGCCTCCGTGACCCCAAGCCCACACCAGCAGCAGCCAACTGAGATTCACAGCTTGGCTGCACCTGGGAATCTCCAAGTCCAGCACAAGCAGCAGCCTCTCAAATGGCAACATGAAAAAGATCCCATCAGAAACAAAGGATACACAAGTTGAAATAAAGAACAAGTTACAGGAAAACAGCAGTACAGCGGAAGAAACCAAAAATCAAATCAACAATTTGGAACATAAGAAAGCAAAAAACAGCCCTGGCTGGTGGCACAGTGGATAAGGCACCAGCCAGCCTGTGAACCTAAAGGTCGCTGGTTCGAGTCTCAGCCAGGGCACATAACCAGGTTGCAAACCAGGTCTCCAGCCAGGCCCATAGCTGGAGGCAGGTGGAAGGCAACCATACATTGATGTTTCTCTCCCTCTCTCCCTTCTCCTCTCTCTAAAAGTAATAAATAAAATTTTTTAAAAAAGAAAAGAAAGCAAAAAACAACCAATCAGAATAGCAATAAGAAAAAAATGAATCCAAAAAATGAGGATAGTATAAGAAACTTCTGGGACCACTACAAGAGGCCCAACATTTGCATCATAGGGGTGCCAGAAGGAGAAAAGAAAGAGCAAGATATTAGAGATCTATTTGGAAAAAAGAAAAGAAAAGAAAGAAAGAAAACTTCTCTAATTTGGTGAAGGAAATAGACATGTAAGTACAGGAAGCACAGAAAGTCCAAAAAAGGATAGATGCAAAGAGGCCCACTCCAAGACACATCATAACTATAATGCTAAAGATTAAAGATAAAAAGAGAATCTTAAAAGAAATTAGAACTCTAACAGGAGAATTTCCATAAGAGTGTCAGCTGATTTCTCGAAAGAAACTTTGCAGGCTAGAAGAGATTGGCAAGAAATATTCAAAAACATACAGCCAAGATTGCTTTACCCAGCAATAATTTAGAATCAAAGGGCTAATAAAGAGCTTCCCAGATAAGAAAAAACTAAAGCAGTTCATCATCACCAAACCATTATTATATGAAATGGTAAAGGGATTTATTTAAGGAAAAGAAGAAGATCAAAACTATGAATAATAAAATGGCAAAAATATACATATCTATCAACAATTGAATCTAAAAAACAAACTAAGCAAACAAGAACAGAGACAGAATCATGAATTCAAAGAGTGTTTTGATGGTTGCTGGATGGGAGAGGTTTTGAGGGAATGAGTGAAGAGGTGAGGGGATACAAATAGGTAGTCACAGGATAGCCATGGGTGTGTAAAGTACAGTATAGGAAATGGAGTAGCCAAGAACTTATACACATGACCCATGGACATGACAACGGCAGGGGGATTGCCTGAGGGAGTGGGGGTGCTGGGTGGAGGAGGACAAAGGGGGAAAAATCAGGACAACTGTAATAGTATAATCAATAAAATATAATTTTTTAAATCCATTAATCAATTGCTAATCAAATAATAATTCCTAATTCTCTATATGGAACTACAGCTGTGTTTGACAGTAGTTTGTAGGACTAGATTATATTTTGGCTTAGTTTTAATATCCAGAGAAACTCATTTCATAATTGGAAGGTATGCCAATATACTGGCACTTCAGGTTCTTATTTTATTAGGAAGAATACATTAGGAAATTCTATTTCCTTTGCCAGTTGAAATTTCAAAGCAAGTCAATGGCATGCTTAAGTACCAAACATGCCTTTTTCTGTGTATAATGTTTTCTTCTTTAAAGAAAAATAATATGTAGAATAAAAAGAGTTTTCTGTTGTTTGTTTTTCAAGTAGGCTTCCTTTTATGACATTTTGACTTAATGTTTTTGACTAATATTAACTGACCCAAAGACTGTCAATTGTTATAGATGCTATCGGTGCACTGCATAAGATCAGCTCTTGGTAAGCAATGATACCAAAAGCAATGCTGGCTAATATGTATTGCCTGCTTATATGATAATGTGGTGGGTGTTTTACATCGGTTACATATTTAACTTTCATAACAAACCAGTGGAGGCTTAACTTGACTGTCTCAACTGGCATGGCCAGGCCCATCTGTGGAATGTCAAATAGGAAACCAGGAGAGGCCTACTCTTAAGTCATTGTCATTTCCCAGACTTGCACAGATTGTAGCTCCATCAAGGATTTAAGAAATTTAGCAACTAGTTTCAGCAATATAGGAACAAATTGCAAAAGGAACAATTGAAAGAATAATTTTCTTAATAATGGCAGTGACCATTGACAGAATATGTGCAATTGTCCATCTCCAATGGATTGCAAAATTATTTTGGATACCTTTTCTTCAGGTTTTTTTTTTTTTTTCTTCATAAAGCCCCTGAGAGACCAGAGCAAATCCCAGAGAGATTTATTTTATTTTGTTTTTTTAGCAGATTATTGACTGCTTTCCACTATCAACCTTTACAAACACAGGCAATTATAGTTTATACTGATAAGATTAGGGAAGTGGTGGTTTCAAAAGGATAAAATCAAAAAGTAGCATATTAAAATTAGAGCTAAAAACTCAGTATCATCAAAATTTTTCATTTTGTATAGTACATTATGCTCTTGCTATTAAAAAATATTTTTCTGTAGCTTTGAATAATCAAAAGGCCATATACTGGCCTATTTAAAAAGTAGCATCAGCCCTGGCTGGTAGCACACTGGATAAGGCACCGGCCTGCGAACCCAAAGGTTGCAGGTTTGATTCCCCAGCCAGGGCACATAACCAGGTTGCAAACCAGGTCTCCAGTCAGGTCTGTGGCTGGAGGCAGGTGAAACGCAACCATACATTGATGTCTTTCTCCCTCTGTGCCTCTCTCCCTTCCCCTCTTTCTAAAAATAATAAAATAAAATCTTAAAAAATAGTAGCATCAGAACATTCTGATTTCCTACCATGGAGTAGTTGAATAGATGAAAAGCACTTGATTTGATGACTGTAGAACATAAAGCAACAATGCACAATTATTCTGAACAACTTCCAGTGGGCATGAGCTTTCCGTGGCTGTCCTTGTGTTCTGGTGCCCCATTGTTTATAATTACACATGTAAACTGTGATGGTGCAATTGCTGAATTAGAACTTGAACTTCTTTGACAACCTCAGTAAAACTTGACAGAAGATGAATGTGATTTTCCCCCCTTCTTCTTCTTTCACTTTTTTAAACATGTATTAATTAACTTGTTCCGGCGAGTGTTTTATAAACATTGAACAAGGGCATTTCTTTTAGTGGTATAATTAAAATTCCCTTTTAAAATGTTTTGCATGATATTTTATGCACAATTTGACTCCAGTAAACAGAGGTTCTAATTAAAGTTTTTAAATGAAGGCAATCAAAATTGATAAAACATCCTGCAACCCATTCAAGCACACTGTCTTCCTGTGTAGTGCGAGTTTGAGTTGATGGTCAATTAACATTAGCCTGAATTAGTTAAGATGTCTCCACCTTTTCCAGCCCCCTTCCGCTTTCCTTAGCCTGAGGGAATGAACCTTCCTGTGTCGCTGTATCCTCAAAGTTGTTACAGAACATTTACTCTGTTAAATTCTTTCTAAATTTTTATACCAGAATATTATAAGAAGCATCTAATTGAGGCCATGACTTTTCTGCAAATAAAGTGTTATAGACCACAGGGACTGAAAGAAGCTGTCCACATAGCAACTGGGCTTTGATTTTGTTTTTTCCCCATCATAACTTGGTGTAAAGGGTTACCTGTATACATAAGGCTCTACTTTTGGGTGAGAATAGCTTTTCAATGTTAACCAACAAATGTCCAGCTGGATCATTATCCCTTTTTGCATTATTTGCGTGTCTGTAGTGTGTGTGTATAATGGGAAAGGTAGAGAGAGATGGAAGGGAATTCGTTTTGTCCCTAACGCATTGATTGACTGAAGCGAAAAGTATTTTAAGGAAAGCTTCAAACTCCCCATCTTTAAATTATTCATACTTTTTTCCTTTCAGTGAGACTGTAAACCACTCCAAAAGGCCAAGTTTTCAATACAAGAATTATCGGTAATTAATAAGTGATTTACTGGCTGTCGGGATCCTTGATATCTCTAATGACCTTTTTCTAATTAATGGGAATGAAAACAGATTCGTGCCAATCGCTTTCTTTGGGCCTTTCTGTCCTGCACCTGAGCAGGCCAGAGGTGGAAGCAGAGACCTGTTCCCTGTGGCTCCCGCCTGTAGAACTGAAGTCGGCTCTCTGGAGGGAGCAACCACTTCTGCTTTTGGACCCGTCAGAGCAAACTGAAGCGCCACCGGGACCCCAGCCAGCGTCTGCCTGATGCTGGGTGTGCTTAGCAAGCCCGCTGGGCTCTCCACGGAAGCTGCCTTTGCAGCCCGGCGTTTTTAATGTTAGTAACACGGGTGATATTTTGGTTTCCACCTAATGCTCCTTTGTCTTACGTCTTAATTTCTCTGGTGCTTGGGAGAGAAGGAAGAGCGCTGTGTATCAGGGGCCTCCGCGGAGACGCGAGACTTGAAGGAAATTGAAGCCCATAGTATCAAGTCCCCTGCCAGCATGTCAAGGCTCATAAGTATTTCTGCGGGGAGACAAAGGCGCGGAATGGCCCTGCGCTTCTGCCACAGTGCGGCGGTCTGTCCCGGGCCTGTGCGCTCCCTGTCCCTGGCCTCTGCGCTCCAGGCCTGACTTCGCACGTGGGAAACGAAAGCCCAGAGCGAAAACGCAGCCTGCAGTAACGTGGGGGGCCAAGGAGGGAAAGTCAGACCTCAGACCCAGCTCGTCCGAATGCCCCTCGAACAGCATCCACGGGCGTTTGGCTTGCCTTTATTCTCCGTTTCCATGCCGTCTCACAGCAAACAGTCAGAAGAACTGGCCCTTTTCTTAATGACGCGGGGTCATTATAAATATTCATGGGCTGGATCTCCTCCAGTGCTGTGCGGTATTGATAGGTCCACTCTTAACGGTCATTAGTCATATCATCATTAATTCATGGGCTTAATCAGTCTTACATCCAGCCGCGCATGCATTCACCCACACAGTCACTTATTTTACCCATGTTTATCTGGTGTCACTATGTGCAGGCACGGTTCTTGGCTGGACACGTAGCACGTCGCCACGCTCCGAGGCCAGCCCCAGCCGGGTCGGTTCTGTCCTTGGTTCGTCCGCCTGCTGCCTTTCAGCCACCCCCGCCCCCCACCCACACACACACACACACACACTAATGTTGGGGCTCCAGCCTCCAGCACTCCTTACCTCATCCCTCTCATTTGCTGAGGATTTAGAAACCTGATGATAAATTTGTTCAAATTCTGTCTGAAACGCGAGTAAATAAAACCTAGATGGTGTTTCCATGAGCAAAATACCAATGAGGCAGTGAATGTCTTGGCTCAAAAGGAGCCTCTAGATCAGCTGGAGTTGATCCAAGCTGCGCCGCCCACTAGCTGTGCATCCTTGGGCAGAGGACCCGGTTCCTCTAAGCCTGCGTTTCTCATCTCTGCAGCGGAGCCTGAGAATGACGGCCTTCCTCCCCGAGGAGTGTTGTTGACCGTGGTTACAGAGCATGTAGCCCATCACCTGGCGCGGAGCAGGAGTGTGCTTGCTACTCCTATTGTGCTCATATGCTTTGTCATGACTGTTTTTACCTCTCAGAGACCTGTATTGCTGTTATATTTTTAGGCGGTTGAGAGGACTCAATTTTAAGGTCTCGGCTATATTGAGTGCTTATCCTGGGCAGCAGCCTGGCCTGTGACGCCTCAGGGTGGGTTCAGAGTGGGAACTCCAGAGTCCCGATGGTAGGTCAAGCATCTGGCTTTGTCACTCACTCATTACCTGGCCTTGGGCCAGTTTCAGCATCTCTACGGTTTCCTTTCTCACCCATGGAAAGTCTGTATTACCCATCTCACAGGATTGTCGTGAGAATTCAGTGAAAACATGTCTGTGATGTGCTGAGCCCATAGTAAGTTCAGGGATGGGACATAGCAAATTTAACTAGTATTATTATTTATGAGTTAGGCGTCATGCCATTGATAAAAGGCGTAAATGCAGCTCTATGTTCCTAAGACTTTACACAAGGAGGAGACTTTAAAAGTCACCTGTGATGTGCCAAGTTCCACAATGACTTCATGGTAAATTGGGCCACGTGATACACTTTGCAATTGAATCGAGTTAAGTCTATTTGAACTCATACCCACTAAGGTAACCCTTGGCTCCTACTGTCTCATACCCCCCCAGCAGGCTGCCCTGTCATTGATCTACTGGAGGAAGAGTAAACTCATAGAAACCACTCCCACTAACCTACAAGTGGGTTTTCACATCTTGCAGGCTGGTTCAAGCTTCTTTGCCTTAAATGGCTACACATCCGAAAGAATTAACGTGGCTGCCAGGGAGCCTAACTTAGAAGCAGGGAGTAATAGGAAACCAAGTCCTGCATACATTTCTGCAGCTTAGACATATAGTTTGCTATACGTTCAAAATTCAGGCCATGAATAACTAATTAAAGCGTATACTGGTACCTCATCATCTTAAGCGTATACTGGTACCTCATTACCTGATAAAATAGTTTGGACTTTCCCCCTTATGCAGAAAGAACTTTGTCTATATCCTCCAATTCAAATTTTTGGGAGTTTTTTGTGTGGTGGTGGTGGTGTTTTGTTTGTTGCCCCAAGGATTTCAAATCAACAAATATTCCTTGAGCTTCAACTACATATGAAACACCATTTCATGTGCTGTAACACATTTGACTTTATCTTCATTAATGCAATATGAGGAATACAATTTTAGAATGAGGGTAATACTGTTGAATAGCTTCATTTGGAAATACATCAGTTTGCAAACAGACTCCCAAATTATCCACAAATATAAACATTTACAAAAAAAAAGAAAATCAGGCATCACTTGATGGCGGTTGCCATAATGATTCATTGGCACCAGAGATCTGCAACGTGACGAGAGATGCCAAAGCTGTTTGACACATTTCAGTGGAGTTCATTACACACACGGAACAGAACCAATTTTACTCAACAGTGACTTTGACATTTGCAGGAAAATGAAATGGAGGCTTAGCAATGAAGACTTCATGTGAAATCTCTACCAAAAATTGTTAATTAATTCAATCCTTATGTCACCACTTCTAGAAGATCAAGCATGTTTGGTAGCCTTATTTTTACTTATACCAGGTGGCAACCTATTCAAAACAAAGTTTTTCTTAAGTGATCAGAAATTTGATCTTGAACTAACAGGAGGCTGGAAAATTCTTTTCATTGAAACAGACACAGTCTGTCCTGAAAGCATCAAGCCAATGTCAGCATAATTAAAACAACTTGAGCACCTGATACTTTCAGGAAAGACCTCGTATGTATTCTTATGGGTTTATTTGCAGGTAGATATGTCCCTTTGGCATCACTCTAATTCAGCCTGATATAACAGTTCTGTTTCTTTAATTTGCCAGGTTTTAATGGAGTGAATACCATCCTCACCCCATTGAACCTACAGATAATGTGGGACTAGGGAGATTTCAGGCTCAGAGTTGGAATACAATAGGGTCAGGAGGAATGTTAAATAGTTGTAAGTAACAAGCTGTTTTCTACATCATTAGTGAGATAACATGAGGGGAAAAAATACCAAAACTTAACGTGGGACTTGCAAGACATTTGCTAAAAGCATTGTTAATGGATTATGCCAATGGGTTAGGATGACTTACACGGTAGACAGTATTTTCAGAGATGCTCTTTGTGGGGTGGACAGCATCATGCAAAATGCTGTGCTATAGTATTTACGTACAACATTATGTATTTGAAGGAATAATTTCATAACAATTTTAAAACATTATGGTAAATGGTTAAAGTATATTAATAATGTTGCTTTACTGAAAGTTCACTGTTCTTTCAGTGCCAAAGGTCAGGCTCTGTATGCCAGAGAATGAATGTGGTTGGTTTAATTTGTAAGCCTGGTTAGTATTAGAGTAATATTGCACTGATTAGCATTAATCAAGAACATCACAACAAATGCTGCTAAGTCTGAATTCTACAACTTTAAAGTAATTATAGCTTTTAAATCTAATATTTATTTCTTTGTTTGTCTGTAAATAATATCATAGAACCAGTATCTCAAAACCATATAGTACAGTGAGTCATTCGGGCTGTTAGTAAACATGTCCCTGGAGAAACAATTCAATCAGTAGTTTTCTAATTAACATATTAATAATTTGCAAATAAAAAGTGATTCCATAGTACTTTAGGTAACTTGAAGATGCTGGAGTTTGTCTTCTCGTTTTATTTATCTCTGTGAAATATTTTTGCCTTATTTTCCAGAAATCTAGGGAAAAGAATTTTGCTTATCACAGAAAAACTTCAGCCCAGCTTCTGCATTAATTATAACGCAGTCTAAATGGGTAAAACCTGACTTAATCAGGCTCAGGCTCCTCCTAAATGGAATGCATTAAATAAAAGTTGCATTTGACCTTACGAGGCCTGTTCCGAAAGTATTGGGCACAAACTTTTAATTATAGTGATACATTGTCTCAATACTTTCGGGACAGACCTTCATGCCCCTTTCCTTTGAATATTAACATAATTTTATTTCTGGACAATATGCATTCTTTAATAAACACTGTAGAAGAAATAAATTCGGGGAAAATTTGTCAGGGATTTGTTATTTATGTTTTCAGAAATACTCTAATTTAGAGAGATCAAGCTGAATGAGGTGTATTCAAGAAAGTGTTCTTGAGAAAACATGCACTAGTAAGAATTAATCTCCTCATCATTTTATTTGCATAGAACATAAGAATAACAATTTAGATAAATGCTATACTTTTTTCAGAGATGAAGTAAGTGAATGTGTTTATCCTAATAAAAGTACTGGTAATAAGGGATACTAATATCAAACATTTTCAAAAACAATTATTGTGTGCTTTTTGGGGGGTCAGGAACTTTACTAAAGCTTTTTATAGTCTCAATCCTCGCAACTCCCTATAAGTACTGTTATAATTACCACCATTTCACAAATGAGAAACTGAGGCTCAAAAAGTTTAGGTAATTTGCTCCAAGTTATATTGAAGGAACTAGTTCTAGAACCCAAATCATTCTTACTTTGCTCAAAGACCTTAGCCATTTTACTACACTGCCTCTCACCTAAAAAGATCCTGGTAAGAGATGATGATAGAACATGAAGATTAATGGATGTATTTAATTACAAATAAAAGAGAAAGAAAATTATTTTAATAGCTACATGGAGTAAAAAGAAAATAACGACCAAAAAACAAGTAAAAGACTACAGAAATGCTCATTAAGAAGGATGCGGCCTCCTTCACAGCTTTGATAACTTGAGAAATGTTTTTTTTTTAGACAGTTCTTCAATGGCATCAGCCTTGAGTTAATAACCAATAATAGTTTCTAAACAATTCAATTGCATTTTAACTTTGGGTTCTTAGATTAGTTTTCAAGCAGGTAAATACTATTTATTTATTTTATTCTCAACGTATTACAGATGTCACTCATTTTTCCTCCTCTACCAACACCACCCTGGTCTTCACCACATTGTTGTATGTGCCCATGGGCTATGTATCGTAAATGCGCTTATGTACTTGGGCTAATCTCTCCCAGACCCCCCATCTGCTCCCCTCTGAAATCTATCAGTGCGTTCCACGTGTCCATGCCTCTGGTTTTATTGTTTGTCAGTTTACTTTGTTCTTTAGATTGCACATATGAATAAGACCATATGGTATTTGTCTTTCTCTCACTGGGTTATTTAGCTTAGCATCCATGCTGTCATAAATGGTAGGAGTTCCTTCTTTTTGCAGCCATGTAGAATGTAAATGTACAGCTATTTTATCCACTTGTCTACTGATAGGCATTGGGGCTATTTCCAGACATTGGCTATTGTAAATAATTCTGCTAATGAACATAGCTGTGCATATATTTTTGATTAGTGTTTTGGAATTCTTGGGATATACAAGGGGAAACCAAAAAGGGGAAACTTATTTATTAAAAAATTGGGTATTTACTCTCACATGGTTAAAATTTAGTTACCTTTGCCCTGGCTGGTGGCACCGGCCTGTGAACCCAAACGTCGCTGGTTTGATTCCCAGCCAGGGCACATAGCCAGGTTGCAAGCCAGGTCTCCAGCCAGGCCCGTAGCTGGAGTCAGGTGAAAGGCAACCATACATGAATGTTTCTCTCCTTCTCTGCCTCTCTCCTTTCCCCTCTCTCTGGAAATAATAACTAAAACCTTCTAAAATAAATAAATAAATAAATAAAATTTAGTCACCTTTAAAATACTTTCCATCTGATGTAATACACCTATGGAAATGTTTTTCTACTGCTCAAAACAGTTTTTGAACTTGTCAAATTTGATGCCTGTCAGTGCCTCTGCCACTTTTTATTTCACCCCTTGCACATCAGCAAAACATTTCCCTTGGAGGAATTTTTCATCTGGGGAAACAGAAAACATCACTTGGGGCAAAAATTGGGTGAATAGGAAGGGTGGGGCATGGGGGACCATGCTGTTTTTTGGGTCAAAAACTGCTTACTATTCAGCATGGTGTGGGCAAGTGTGCTAGCAAGTCACCCGTCATGACATGGGCAAAAGTTTTCAAAGAGTCTCCAAAATAAATTCACTGAATCCAAATGCAGCCTCTCACAACAACACCAGATGGTTCCCTGATACAGATGGGCTCCTAGAACACTCACCTGGTGGAGGAAACCTGTACTACAAGGGGCCCACCTCCAGAAGGGGGGGCTTTCTCCTCACATTCCCAGAAATGGCATCCTTGAGTCAAAAGGCAGTTCCATTTTTAATATTTTGAGAAAATTCCATAGTGTTTTCCATAGTGGTGACACCGGTCTGCATTCCCACCAACAGTGTGTTAAGGTTCTTTTTTCTCCACATCCTCACCAGCACTTGTTGTTGTTGATTTATGGATAATGGCCATTCTGACAGGTGTGAGGTGATATCTCATTATGGTTTTTAATTTGCATCTCTCTGATGATTAGTGATGTTGAGCATTTCTTAATGATCCTGGGCTGGACTGTTCGTTATTCTGATGAAGAAGTCAAAATAAAGGGGGCCTTAGGAACAGGGTCAGCCTGGGACAACTGCTGCCATGCCCCCCTGCTCCCTGGTTGCAAGTCTCGTGTGGTCTTTTAGGGCTTAGGTGATGCATGCCCGTGTGGGGAGGAGTGGGAGGGGAGAGGAAAATGAGTGTGTGCTCCTGGGAGGGAGAGAATGTGTGACGTTGAGTATTTTTCATATGTCTATTGGCCATCTGTCTATCCTCTTTGGAGAAGTGTCTATTTGGTTCTTTGCCCTTTTTTTAATTGGATTGTTTGTCTCCCTTGGGTCAATTGTTTAAGTTCTTTATATGTTTTAAAAATTAACCCCTTATCAGATGTATCATGGGCAAATATTTTCTCCTATCCAGTGGGTTCCTTTTTCATCTTGTTGTTGTTTTCTTTAGTTGTGCAGAAGCTTTTTTAATTTGGTGTAGTCCCATTTGTTTATTTTTCCTTTATTTCCCTTGCTCAAGGAAATATGGCAGCAGAGGAATTGCTATGAGAAATGTCTGAAATTTTACTGCCTATATTTTCTTTTAGGATTTGATGGTTTTGAGATTTATATTGAGGTCTTTTATCCATTTTGAGTTTATCCTTGTGTATGGTTTAAGCTGATGGTCTAGTTTCTTTTTTTTTTTTTTTTTTCCTTTTCTTTATTTTTCACATGTACCTGTCCAATTTTTCCAACAGCATTTATTGAAGGAACTATATCTTTAGTCCATTGTATGCTCTTACTTCCTCTGTCAAATATTAATTGACCATAAAGACATGGGTTGATTTCTGGGCTCTGTGATTTGTTCCATTGGTCCATTTGCCTGTTATGCCTGTTTTTATGATAGAATCTGGTTATTTTGATTACAGTGGTCTTACAGTATTGTTTGGTATCAGATATTGTGATCCCTCCTACTCTATTCTTCTTTCTCAGGATTTCTGAGGCTATTTGGGGACTTATTTGGTTCTGTATATATTTTTGGAATATTTGTTCTAGATCTACAAAATACATCATTTGTATTTTAATAGAAATTGCATTGAATCTATAGATTGCTTTTAGTATAGGCATTTTAATGATGTTAATTCTTCTAACCCATGAACACATTGTATGCTTCCACTTATATGTATCTTCCTGAATTTCTTCAATGTTTATAGTTTTTGGAATATAAGTCTTATACCTCCTTGGTTAAATTTATTCCTAGGAACCCTTTTCTTTTGGGTTGTAATAGCAAATGGAATTGTTTTCTTAGTTTCTGTTACTGATAGTTCATTATTGGTATATAAAAATACTACCACTTTCAAATATTTTGTGTCCTGCTACCTTGCTGAATTCATTTATTAGATCTGGTAGGCTTCTGATGAAGTCTTGAGGGTTTTCTATATACAGTATCATGTCATCTACAAATAATGACAGATTTCTTCCTCCTTTCCAATTTGGATGTTTTTCACTTTTTCTTCTTGTCTGATTGCCGTGGCTACTACCTCCAAGACTATATTGAATAAAAGTGGTGAAAGCAGACATCCCTATCTTTTTCTTGATCTTAAGGGAAATGCTTTTAGTTTTTTTCCCATTAAGTATAATGTTGCCTGTAGATTTTCATACATGGCCTTTATTGTGTTAAGGTATGATGTCTCCATTCCAACTCTGTTGAGAGTTTTTATCATAAATGGGTGCTGAATTTTATCAAATGTTTTTCCTGCTTCTATTGATAAGATAATATGATTTTTGTTTCATTTTGTTTATGTGGTGTATCACATTTATTGATTTGCAAATATTGTACCAATCTTCCATCACTGGGATAAATCCCATTTGATCAAAGTGTATGATCTTTTTAATGTATTGTCAGATCCAGTTTGCTAATATTTTGTTGAGAATTTTAGCATCTGTGCTTCCAGCGGACTCCACCTCTCCTTTTTGGACAGAAACCCCCTGCTTTTTACCAATGATGTGGGGGCTTCTCTTCCAGGCTCTGGTACACTGGACTGGGGAACCCATGCTGGGGTTTTGGTCCCACACCCTTCAGGGGAACCTTCCCACAGCTACAGTGGTGTCTGTGGGAGCAGAGCCAGCCCCTGTCACTTTTCCACCCTTTCCGCCATTCTCAGTGTGGCTGCCTTTACAGCTCCTTGGTTATAAATCTCTTCAGCCACTCTCTCCAGTTGGTCATTCAGGCTAATTTTCCCCAATTTAGTTAAATTTCCAATTTAGTTCTCAGGGGAGGTGAACACAAGATCCACCTACTCCTCTGCCATCTTGAAAACTCTGACTATATCCTCTTGTGAAGTTTGAATTATATATATATATATATATATATATATATATATATATATGTTGATGCCAGGCGAGCAAGTTCTCAAAGTGTGCAATTATCAATGCTACGTGAGCCTTGCCTATTACTCACAAATATCCTATTACTTTCTATGCATCACTAAAAAAAGGCTTCAGCAAAGATTTAAACAATTTTTCTGGATTAACCACCTTCGCATATCAAATTTTAGAAAGCACAAACAATAACCTATAAGAAATTGAAAGTAATTTAAAAAAATAGCTCCCAGCAAAAAGAAAATTAAAAGTAGAGATGTGGTCCACTAACTAATCTTTTAAAGCCTGATGCTAAATTGTCATCAGACTGTCACTTGGCAATTTTATTTATTTTTATAGTTTTTGATATATCTGATTTGCTCTTGATGCAATTAAGGAATGGGTGCCAAAGGTGCAATACCTACTTGTTTTGCATTCTTTCTCCTTCCACTAGCTAATCTATTGGTTCTTTCCTGACTGATTAGCCATGCCTGCTATTTTAAAATCAGGTGTCTATAAATGCCCTTATAACCTTGTCTTTTTTGGCTTACTTCTTGACACCTTCGAAATGAGCTGGCACATCTGGTTATTACTTGTCACAATGCTCTACTGTATTGTGACTGCTCAAAAGTCAGCAGCTTTCCCTTATTTCTCAAAGTTGTCTTCCTTGTGTTGAACTCGCAGTCATGCAACACCTGAACCATCCTGGTTTTCTTTACATCTAAGGTCACGCCTGCAGTATGCTTTTCTTTTGGTTTGTTTTTTATTCCATGTTTTTATTATTTATTTACTTATTTTTTTTTAAAGATTTTGTTTTATTATTTTTAGAAAGAGGGGAAGAGAGGGAGGCAGAGAGGGAGAGAGCCATCAATGTATGGTTGCTTTTCACCTGCCTCCAGCCACAGACCTGACTGGAGACCTGGCTTGCAACCTAGTTATGTTGCCCTGGCTGGGAATTGAACCTGCGACCTTTGGGTTCATAGGCCGGCACCTTATTCACTGTGCTACCAGCCAGGGCTATTTACTTATTTTAATAGTAGAGAAATATTTGAGGTGGGGAACATTCTTTTTAAAGATTTATTTATTATTTCCAGAGAGAAATGAAGGGAGAGAGGCAAAAAGGGAGAGAAACATCAATGCATGGTTGCCCTTCACCCGCCTCCAGCCATGGACCTGGCTGGAGACCTGGCCTGCATCCGGGCCATTTGCCCTGACTAGGGAATCGAAGCAGCAACCCCTCGGGTTCACAGGCCGGTGCCGCATCCACTGTGCTACCAACCAGGGCCCTTATTCCATGTTTTTAATTAAGTAAAACCTCAAATATGTATATCATTTATTTTAATTATATCAAATTCTTGCTCACTACAACCTTAGAAGAATGTGGGACTATTAATTACAACAAGTGTTTGTCCAGTACCATTTTATAAGGACAAAATTACAGAGCTGAAGCTAGAGCTGAATAAAGATGGTTTTAAAGCCTTAACATAGCAAAATAGAACAGGAAAAGAAAACACATGGCATCTATAAATGAGTCCATCCTACAGTGAACTTTCCATTATGCCCATGTTCTTCTTCATGCAGGCAGGGGGTGTAACGCTTCTGCCTTCTTTGTTTCTACACTATTCCTGTGAAATCCTCAGCTGAAGTCTACTGAAAGAATACATTAGTAAATGGACTAATTCTAATTTTTAAAGTGCTTCCATTCCTTAGGGATTTTTAATTTGTTTGTTTTTTTTTTTTTTTTTTTTCTATACCATTTATCCCCCCTTATCCTGCCTCCCACCTCCACCACTAGCTGCACTCTCACCAGAAACCACCACATTGTTGTCTATGTCTGTAAGTCCTTTTCCTTTTTGGCTCAATCCCTCCACCCATTCCCAGGGCTGTCATCCTACTATCTATCCATGAATCAGTCTCTATTTTGCTTGTTAGTTCAGTTTGTTCATTAGATCCCATATAGGAGTGAAATCTTATGTCTTTCTCTGATTGACTTATTTCACTTAGCATAATGTTCTCCAGGTCCACCCATGCTGTTGCAAAAGAATTTGACTTGCTTGGAAGTGCTTCTTGGAAAAAACCAATGATTTAAGCCAATGGGAGATCTATGCTATCTTTTACAGACTTTTTGCATTGTGATACAGATGAATTTTATACATGCAATACAAATGATAGTAACAATAACAATAGTAGTAGTAATAATAATAATAATAGTAGCTAATACTTATTAATACCTTGCTAAGTGCTTTGCCTACAATGACTTGTGTAGTCCTTGTAAAACCCTATGAGGTAGTTATTATATTTAATTATCCCCACTCACAGAAAAGAGTAAGGTACAGGGAGATAAAGCGATTTTCCCAAATTCACAGAAACTAATGGGCAGAGCCAGGATTTAAACCCAGGCAGTCTGGATCCAGCACCGGTAATCTTAACCACTGTGTAATCCTGCCTATTAAGAAGAATTAAATGAGAATTGCAAAGTTATATTTCAACAGTTTAAAGTTTGTTGGGTATTTTTTTAACCATAGAATTTCAAAGAGAATTTCTATGAGGGGAATATATAAATTCTTTGAGGGAGATATATATCTCTCTAAAAAGTGAACACCAAATATGAGTGGACCATGCTAATTTTGGTCATTTTGAATATGGAGTTTTCAACTTGGACACACACTGCCAAGTTGATACAAAAAGAGGTTGGACATAGCAAAACTAGATGTTCTAACCTACTTAGAATTAGAAACACTGTTTAACTCTGCGCTACTTTAAAAGCTCATTACCAACTAAGCAAAAAGAAAATTATGAAATACTTGACATTTTGGTATCTGTGATATTAAAAAGAACTAATATTTAATATTCGAGTGGCGACAGCTTGTAGAGTTTGCACACAACACCCAAAGGATAGATTTTTCTTTAAAATGGCCTTTAGGAGTTTGCCTTGGAAGCAGCTGACACTCGTCGCGCTGTATCTGTCCTTCCTGAGGGCACCGTGGGACGCCCGGAGTGCACAGCAGATGGGTCATCCTTCGCTGCAGGATTTGCCCACACAAATAATGGATAATGAGAGAAGTTTTAAAAAGTGTAATTACCACTAACGCAAGCTCAGTATAATCTCTACTGCTAAAAAAATGAATAGATGTCTTTGGAGGACTTTTCTCCATATACTCCCTCAGTCCCCTTTATATACCACCCGTGAGAAGAGAGAAGACTCGTCACCTAATTGAGCATCAGTCATTCCACACCAGGACCAAGGCCACATAACGACAAGTGTACCATTCCCTGGCATTTTTTCAGCATGACTAATTGTCACAGTACTAACTGACTCACCTGTGGAATCTTCAACTTCCCCAGCCAACTGTCAAGAAGATGCGTAATAATGGAATGAAGGTTTTAAAATGCTAAACAGTATGAAATATTTCACTTATATTCCAACAGAAAGCTTTCACTAAGCTATGTGTTAGGAGGTTGTAATTACTTATTGCCAAGGGGGAAAAAAACCTTGTTAAGAGGAAACAAGTGAACAAATCTTTTCTAACAGAGAAAGAAACTACTGATCAGATTACCTAAACCACATTTGTTTATCTGCATTTATTTAGAATGAATGTACCAGTTTCATTACTATTATGTTCTATATTACAAAGCATTTCATTTCTTGTTAGTATTATTTAAGAAAAATATTTTTCCTATATCAAATAGTGAAGTAAAGGAGTAATTTGTTAGATTTATTTTTCAAGATGTGGAAAAATTTAGGATGGAGATATAGGCAGGTATTACTTTAATTATGTAAAATAATAAACTAATTTGTGACATCTTTGCCAAACAGTGTGGCGCAAGGACTTTTTTTAATGCTAGGCTGTATTCTTGAAAAATAATATTTGTCATGGAAAATGATTACCTACAAGTATAATAGCTGACTTCCTGAAACCCTGCACTATTATATTAAGATATGTTTGATGCACCTATGAAAATTGCATAGAAATTGTTTGACTAATTTTCATATATGTATATGCTTGGATGCATAAATTATGATACAAGTCAAGTTTAGACATAAAAGCCTAGGATTTTTAAATAGAATTGTTCATTTACTTCTCATATTTTATTAAATTCAAATTCTTTCCTTAGCTCATTAACCCATCCTGTGGTGTTAATTGGGTCATATAAGGAAAACAAGTGTCCTGGTTCAGTTTGGGAAACAATGAATTTAATATAGGCTTGTCATCATCAGGACAGAATTTCACTCTAGAAATGTCTATATGCTAATATGCATCCTGAAGAGAAGGTGTATGGTCTTTTCAACCTTGTTTGACCAAGCTGTTCCTATCAGCTCTTCTCCAAAGCCAAGAGTCTGCAGAGCAGGCTCTGCCTTGACTTACCGTCTACACATCGCGTGTACTCAGTACATTCTAGTGACCTTTCACACTCTCCGCTCTCGGTTGAATCGAAACCATCTTTGATAAGTTTTGCCTTTGACTTGCTCATGAGGATAAATACGCAAATAGAATCAGAAACACAAACTCCTTTCTTCTCACCAGATCTCAGCTCACATACCCGGGGGGGACAAGAGGAGTGAAATAACCCCACTCCAGCATGTTGACCTACAGCAATGCTATTACCTAAAATAGGATTGTTAACTGATGTGAACAGAGGAAGGGAAACTGCAGCCTCCTACTGAGCCCCTGCCTTTCATTTAGTGTGTCTAAAAAAACTGTTTTCCTCTTCTTAAAATGATAGCCAACTGATTTTTGTTGTTTCGCTACTCAAATTTCTGTCCTCTTTTGCCAGATCTTATTTGCTCTAACACTGCATTTTAAGCATCTCTAAAAATGTTTGACATGTTATTATTCTTTGCAGATATCCTCTGCGAGCCAAGCAAAGAGCATTAAGGAAGGAGTGAGGCGGGATGCCGCTGAAAACGGTGCAGTGAAGCGAAGGCACTTGGCAGAGAAGGCTCACTGCCCAGAACCCAGACCCTGTCATCAGAATGAGAACTTACCGATACTTCTTGCTACTCTTGTGGGTTGCTCAGCCCGACCCAACTGCCTCAACTCCATTATCAAAGAGGACTAGAGGTTCCCCGGCAAAGGAAAGGGCCCCGGAGCTCCCTGGAGACAGCCAACATGAGCGGAACCGCTCGAAACGGAGCTGGATGTGGAACCAGTTCTTCCTCCTGGAGGAGTACACGGGACCCGGTTATCAGTATGTGGGCAAGGTAGGGCCCATGGGGCGCGTTGCATCCTGGTTTTAAAAGCCTGACGAGGTTATTTCTAACAAATAGATGGGGAGGACATAAACTATTCCCCGGTCCAGTAAGAATTGTGGCTTATCTGGTAAGGCCTTTTTTTGTTGTTGTTGTTCCCCACTTGAGTAGTTTCAGGCAGAAGACTGTAGCGAGAAGCTGAGAAATGTTAGCCCGGCAACAGAGCAAGAGAAAAGCTCCCGTTGAAAAGGGGAACGCCCCCAGCCATCCACGCAGGATTATCCTAAATCCTTTAATTTTTACTTTAGCTGGAAGAAAATATGATCCAGCTTATTCGGTGAAGTAAGAATGTATTAAAAATAGGAATGGGGCGCTTAAGCTCTGAGAAAAAGAAGGGTCCTTTTGCTCCTGCAGAAAGCAAACAGTCTGCGCCTGAGTCCTGCGGCCAGGTTCAAATTAGCCACGTCTTAGCGCTGATACCCGCTGCGCCTGCCTTTCTGAAGCGAGGGGGGGAGCCCTTTGTCCGCAAAACCCACCACTGCCTGGGAAAGGTTGTCGGTCCCGCTGCTGCTGGTGTGTCTTGTCCCAGATAATTGGCAAGAGACGGGCATTTCAGAAGCTTGGGATGTCACTGTGGCGAGGTTCACAAAAGAGACTAATGGTTATGGAGAGGTGAGATTTCCAAGTCTCATCTGACCATTTGATTGACTCCAGAGAGTAGTGTGAGGCCCTTAGCGGTGACTGGAGCTGAGACTGGGAAACACCTCCGTCCTACGGTCCTTGAGAGTTTCCCTGGCATTTCATTACCCACTATAGTCTCATTGCAGAATATCTGCATGCCCTAAAGGCGGGAAAAGAAAAACAGGGATGCAGGTTGCAACTTTGTAGGTTCTGTGTTTCGTATGCAATACGAAACATTGCATTGTTGATATGCAATATGGTTGTCACACCACACATCCTCCGCATAAACAAACTGGCCATGAACACAGTTGAGAGCCATGAATGCAGTAGAGATGATAAAGCATCTTTGTTTATGATCACAGCTATGTTTTTTTTCTTTTTAAAGATTTTATTCATTATGTTCAGAGAGAAGGGCGGGGAAGGAGAAAGAAAGAAACATCAATATATGGTTGCCTTTCACCTGCCTCCAGCTACTGGATCTGGCTGGAGATCTGGCTTGCAACCTGGTTATGTGCCCTGGCTAGGGAATCAAACCAGGGACCTTTGGGTTTGCAAGCCAATGGCCCATCCACTAAGCCTTTAAACATCAGTGGTGTAGGGTAGGCAAATTGCATAGATTTTGCAGATTCCAAGGGTTTCAGGTTCATACTTCTCTCTGTTATTAAATATCCCTGAGTGACCATGTGTAAATAGTCTAAGTATTTACCATGGTAAATGAAGAAAGCCATCCGTAGCTGGGGCTGGGGTAGCCAGGCATTGTTCCAATGAAGTGAAATATTGATAGGGAACCAAGTAGGAGAGGAAGTATTCAGTGCAGGGGTGAACATCAGCGCGCATCCCCCAGGGCCTAGCCTTGTATTTGCTGTGAGATTCACACGTGGTGTGGCTGCTGCGGAAAGTTCACACACTGGTACTTCTGTCCACTTCCTTTGCGAAATTTGAATAGCATCACATTAATAGGGTAATGGTTGTAAGAAAAAAAAAATGATAATAATCTTATCATCTTTAAAGGTCTTTCTAGAATACAAATAGCATCACTGTCATAGAAGTTTCTCCAAGTGCTCTGTCTACATAATCGATTCTTCTCTTTTTCTTCTCTGCTTTTACTTCCCAAGTTGTGATGTCATTTTTACATCAAAAACCCCGCCTGTTTTTAAAGAGAGGCGGGATATTTCAGGGCAGTAGAAGTAGCAGTGGATAAAACCGCATGGGAATGAGCTTTATGATAATAATTTCGAGAAGTAACATTGCCATGGGGAAAGGTTGTAAGCTGTGGACCGAAGCAGATCGGGAGCTGCATCTCTGAACTGCCAAGCGCCAGCTGTGTGGCCCAGGGCTGGTCGTTAACCTTTCCAGGCTGTAGTTTTTCCATCTAGAAAATGCAGGCGGCAAGGCATGCCTCGTGGAGTTGCTGCGTCATTTAAGTGAGATGACAGCTAGCGGCTGGCACACAGTAGGTACATAAAGAAGTTGCTATTCTTGGTGAAAAAATCCACTGTCCACAACTACATTATATTTCTCGGTAATGTGTGGACATGGAATGTTGATTTTTATATTATGGCAGTGGAAAATGCAGAGAAAGGCAAAAATCCCTTCACCATCACAGCTTCAAACTGATTAGTTGGATTTGGATATTTTATTAGCAGCAAGAGAAAGTTCCCTACCTCACTTTCATCTGCCCCGCCCCTCACCTCCCAAAAGTTACGCACCTCTAAGAGAAAAAGTCAAAGACAATCATGAAAGTCGTCCTGGTTGCAGGTGTGTATAACTGGTCTTCTACTATTGATAGGGCATTTTCCTCAATCTGTCTTTGGAGTTATGTTTTATCACTAGACGAAAGGATTAGACTATAATATGTTTTTTACCATAATTAAAGACAGACAAGAAACAAGTAAAAGTTTGAAAAGGTTTTTAAAAAATGATCTGGGTTTCTCAAGTGGCAACCAGTGGGTCTGCTTTTAATAGATTTGGGATAAAACGCCCCTGATGAGATCATCTAGACCTAGAGGATCAGGCCAGAGCACGGGTTCCAACACTTTCTCCGTTCCCAATGACCTTAATGTCTCAATGATTTTTTTCCACACTGTCCTTAGGTCAAAAGAAATAGTTAGGTCCAAACAACTTAATAAGTATTTATGTTCTAAAAAAAATTAGTGTTTGGCAAAATTTATCAGTTAACAGGAAAATCTTTTCATTCTGAAATAACCAGTTACTAAAGAAAGGTGTGCGCCTACCGGGCCGTGCGGAACTTCTCTGAATGGACACCAGCCCCATTTCCCACGTAGATTTTTGCACTGTACCTGCTTTTACCACAAGACCTGGGGGGAGCCCAGCTTCAGAAACAGGTGACATTATCGAAGGAAACGTAGCGCCACCTACTGCTGAAACTGTGAACCACCCTAAGGTGTAGTCCTCAAGGTGCGCAACAGAGCTCAAGTGTTGCACTATTTCCCTCGGAATTTTTAACTATTGCCACAGTGGGTTCCTGGCTGCACCCCAGGGTACCCCAGTGAACCTCTGGGAACCATTAGACTATAGTCAGATTGCCATAAAAGGGTGTACAAATGGTAACAGAACCTTAGCCTTACTAAATATAAAGAGCTACTTAGAGCCTCTTCCTGAGGCCTAAAATTGAAAAGTTTGTTCTGTTTATGGAACGGATAGAAGCATCCACTGAGAAAAAGTAATGCAGTTGAGCGAAAAATACTTAGCATAGAAGAAAAAAAGCTTTTACATTGTAAGCACCTGTTTGTATTTATATTCGTATTCTTCGGTTCCAACTATTCTGGGCTTAGTCAATAGAGATGACAGTGAGGAAAATGTGAGCATTCCTGTGGGACCAAAGGGTTGTTGAGTGTCCAAAGACAAAAAAGGTAGAGTCACAGGAGCATCCAAGAAGCAGAAGAAGACAGAATCTGGAGGCTGGATGACAATAACGGAAAAGATGAGATCATACTTGAAACTCAAAGCACAAAGCAAGAGCAGTGAGACCTTCCTCCTCTCCCTGCCTTAATACTCATTAGCATTGCACTGCACCCCTGACCACTGACATCAACCTAGAAACGTGGACTCTGCAGGGTTAGGGAGCGGCCCACTTACTGTAACTGAAATACCGACAAGCCTGACCTCTGATATGTGAGAACATTTCAACACTTGACTTACCAAAAATACTAGCAGCAGGTAGTTGTAACAGCGTTGTTAGAAATGGCCCTGTATTGGGTAAAAGTCTGTGAGCTTAAGGTATAGATAGAAATACAGATCTAGATAAGAATATTTATTTTCCAAAAGACATGAAGATTTGGGGGTAACTTTGGGCTGATTCAGCATTAGCAGATCTGTGCCATCCGGGAGCTTATTAGAGATGCAGAATCATGGGCCCCACCTGAGAAGCTGCACTTCAACAAGATCCCCAGGTGGACTGTAGGCACCTTAAAATTTGAGAAGTGCTGCTTTAAAAGGTATCTTGGCCCTGGCTGCTGTGGCTCAGTGGAATGAGCGCTTCCGGTTCAATTCCCACTCAGGGCACAAACCTTGGTTGCGGGCACAAGAGACAACCACACATTGATGTTTCTCTCCCTCCCTTCCCCTCTCTCTAAAAGTAAATCAATAAAATCTTTAAAAATAATTAAAAATTAAATTAAAAAATAATTAAAAAATAAAAAGTATCTTGCCTGGGCCTCCCCCCTACCCCACACCTCAGAGATTCTGATGTAGGTAGTTTTTAATTAAGCATTTATGATTCCAATATGTGGCAAAATTTGAGAACCACTGCCCTAAGAGATTATTATTGGCAATAACTATAACAAAATGTGGCAAATTCAGTGGAGCTTCCTGCAGGAGGTGATGGTGTTGGCTCACACTGTGAAGGGAGCATTACAAGGGCTTCCAAAGGAGAGAAGGCAGGGGGTTGGAGATTTCCAGAAAGAGCAATAAGAATAGTCAAAGTGTCACTAAGTGCCAACACAGAAAACAGGAAGAGGTGTGCATTTTTTGGTCCAGGGTTAAAGGGAAGAATACATGATTTTATACAAAATCTACTTAGGTTACCTTTAGCTTCTAGAAAAATAAGAAGAAAACATCATGTACTTTTCAGAAAACACCATGCCCTTCTGCCAACTTTCCATAATGTAGCAATTCCTTGGTGATGAATTGGTATATTGTGTAAGATTAAGTTCAATCAGACAGAACATAGGTAGATATTGATTAGATTTCCAAAGTGCAGGCATTCATTAATTCAAAGATAAATATATTCAAAAACCTCAGAACTATGTGCAATTTTAGGTAAAAGATTCACATATTGTCATTAAACAGACCCTAACAAAGCTTCATTTCCTGCATCTCCACTTTAACCTTCACATGTTCTTTGTCCCCTCTTTGCACAAAATGCATCCCTATGACTAATCTCCATTAGAAGCTTTCAAGATGCTTCTATTTTTAGTAGCATATCAGAAGATCTATTTTTATGGAATTTGATAAACTTGTGTATTTTCATAGATATTTTCTGCTGCTAGCTTTACAGAAGTGGATGAGGGTTTTCTTTGATGGAGCTTTCCCAAACATTGAAAATATCATGAAAATTTGGGTTCTATTTGAAACACTAATGTACAGGTTTTCCTAACATGCCTTGCTCTTGAGTCTTTGAAATTAACATTTACCCAATTCAATGAAACCACTCTTCTTAGGATAATTAGAGAGTAATGTTTTAATGGCTCATAAAAATAAAAGCGGTCAGCTAAATACACCTTTTAACTTAGAGGTGAACAATTATTTGTGCCTAGAATTACATGATTCAAAGTCAGTAAACAAAAGGCAATTTTACACATTCTGAAAGGCCATTTGAAAGATGCTGTCATTAAAATATTTATTATATTCCTATATTTGTTCTGAAAAGAGCATAACTTAAGAGTAGAAATCTCCAGGTTGTAGTTTGACAGGTGATTTAGAGACTCTTTTGACCCCTGTCACTTGAAACTACAGCAGCATCAGATGAAAGCATCATACCTAGCTCTTACCAGGCATTACTATGTTCCCAACAGTCTGCCAACTGCTTCAGGTATATTATCTCATTGGGTCCTCAAAGAAACCTTAATGCCCAAATATTAGTTACATCCTTGTTTTACAGATGAAGAAACTAAGGCTCAGAGCAATCAGGTACCTTAACCTGAAGTCTCGCACTGCCAGGGCCAGGCAGCTGGCCTTGTCTGACCTTGTAACTGTTTGGTTATATCCCCCTTGCACACACCATGGCTTCGCAGAGCCAGGGCAAAGCACAAATGAAAAAATAGACACAGAACGTGCTTTGGTGTTCAATGATTGAAGTCAACTCCGTATCACAAGTACTTGCTGAGAACCTGCTGTATGAGACCCAAGAGTAGAGAGAAAAAGCATTTTTTTAAGACTACTACTTTGAAAGAGCTACAAAAAATATGTCCACATGACTATTTTGCACCTTCCTTTTTTTTTCTTGATTTTAGTTTCTAGAATGCATCAGTGATCATTCAAAATACTTACATGTGAGTATTTTAAAATTAGATACGCGCTTGGTGATCTTTTGGGTCATGATGAAAAAGGTGAAAAAGTGTCTTTTCCTTTTATTTCTCTTGATAATCTTCTGTAAACTTCTGTTCTGGTTCAATGACCTGCAATAATCTTTTCTCTCTGAGCCAGGACAAGTGCCTTAGGCACATCTTTCTTCTTCATCATTTAAATTTAATGCTCAGCCATTTAACATTTATATATTTCAACTGTTAGTCTATTTTAGAGAATGTGCATTCACTTGCTTGTTGAATGTACTTTTTAAAAATGTCTCAAGAAGTAACTTCCCAAATGCCAACATGCGCAGTACTCCATTTTGTTTCCACTGTCAGCCACCTAATTTCACTTCCTTAATGACAAAAACTTCAATGCTAAGAGAATGTCCCATTTAATAGCAATTCTCCAAGTGCTAAACTTGCCTCTCTGTGCAGTTGCTCATGTGGAGAGCAAAACAGAATGTCTGACCTTGGTCATAAGCCCAAAGGCAACTTTCAGCTGCCTGGGCCACATAGAATTTGGTTGAGAAAGCCAGCAAGGACCCAAGTCAGAATGCTCCAGCTCCTGTCATTATGGCCTGTGGAACCCTCTATCCTCCTGCTTGTAATTCAATTTGCTCAACAAAATGGAGGGATGAAGGCGAATAAAAGAGAGTCAAGGGTTCAGATTCATTTTGTTCCTGCTGTGCTATTTTACCTCCGAACTCTGTAAGGCAAGCAGAGTTAGAGGCTATTGGGAGGGAAAAGAGCCTCTGCATACGCATTATAACAAATCCCCCACAATCTAGCCCACGAACATCGTTAAGTATTTATTTATTGTGTGCCCGAACTTGTTTGTGCTATTATTAAACCATGTAATGCTTGATTTGCACCAGAGCTCTTCATTTATTGTTGTACTACTGGTCCACCATAAATGGAAAAGTAAGTACATAGAATGCCAACATCTAGCTGAGACTTCTTTTAAAATCAAAATCCTTAATTATCATTTTCACTAAATTTTATTTTAAATATTAGATAAAATTACATGACAATATGTTCTTAAACCATAATCTTCTTCATTTCCATTGATATGAGTGACAGCGTTAGAACATTATGTTAAGCATCAAGCAAGTATATATTGTAATCAGAATTATAAATTTAAGTGTTAGAAGGCAGTACCTCTCTAGTTAAAATTAAACATAGTTTCCTAATGCTCAACTTGCTTTTACCAAAAATAAACAGGTTTTTGATAGTTGTCCTACCTTGGATAACCTTCATCAAATTCAGAGATTATATTGATGTGTCATTGAAAAGTCAAGAACGTATGTATCCCTTTTTGTGTAGATGTAGACTGCTGCTAGCAAACTCCATCTATAAGCTTTCATGTAGTCAGTTATTAAGAGGACAGTGCAGTATAATCCTAATGAGCATGCTAAGTATATCAGCACTCTTTCCAAACCTGTCCACAGGGCATTGAAGAAGGGGGCAAAGTAAAGTACAAAATTCCCCAGAAGAGAATAAAAGGTATTTTTTTTTCTTGTTGCCATTATTGATAAATAACTAAAAGTAACAAGTATTCTCAAAGGTCAATGCAAGGTACTATATTTGAAAGTATGAGACCTGGAATAAGAAGAAAAGCAGCATGCCAAAATACTTCCCTGGAAAAAATATTTATAGCTTCTTCCAGTTTTCCATTCACAGAGAACGCATATATACAAGAAAAGAGAGACCTTTAGAAGATTAAAATGTATAGATGTGTGAAATATATGAATAAATATTTTAGGTGAATTGGGGTATTTCGGAAGACCTGAGGGCAGTCATAAAAGCATAACAAAAACTTGAAATATCGCTCTGGATGTGGGGTTTAATGCTGACTAGAGGGAACAGAGATTGGAGTTAAGAAGGCAATTGAAGTTATCTCAACTATGGCATTTTCAAATAGAGTGGGGCAGAAATGCTTTTCATTCATTCAACAATTACTCACCAGAATGTCAAGTTGATAGCACAGGCAGCCTGTCTACGTTGATCCCCAGCTACACAGTGACTACCTGGGTATGTTGAACAAGTTATTTAACCTCTCTCTGCCCTCCATTTCTTCAGCTACTAAACAAGGGGAGTCATAGTTATTGAGGTGAGGATTAAATAAGTTAATACACAGAAAGGACTTAGGACAGGGTCTAGCATATCCTGCTCACTAGTAAGGTGCTAAGGGGAGGGTCATACAAGGCAGGAAGGTGTCCTGCTATCAAATGCACCTTTAAAGAACAGGAAAAGTGAAGACAAGGAAGAACCAAAGGTGCCAGAACATCTCATTAATGTTCTGCCTCCTTCAGGAAGGCCCAGTTTCATGGGTCAGAAGATGGTGTCAAAGCAGCTAAGGCATCTGCAAATATGATTAATCAACCCCAATTCAAAAGGCTATATGTATATATTAGGCCTGTCCCAAAAGTATCGACAATGCAAGCTGCTTTAATTATATTAACATTGGCTCGATACTTTCAGGACAGAAAGATTATACATACATATGTGTGTGTGTGTGTGTGCGCGCGTGCGCGTGTGTGTGTGTATGTATAATTTTTCTTTATTATCCCAAACAAGCAGAAGCTAAAATGCACAGTACAATCATGTTATTTGACAATCTTAGTAATTTTTCAAAGTCCTCTTATTCAGGCTATTTATCATTTATTTCACTTTAAAACATCAGTTCACACCACAATTTGGAGTTTATATTATTTAAATTGCTGTGAAGTGTTAAGAATCTGATTTAAGTTTTGTTTTCTTAAAAAGTTTAAGGCATCCAGCAATTCAGAAAGTGACTATAGTATTTATACTTCAGGGGTACAAATATTTTAAGTTGGAATTATCATTAAGTTGTAATAATTTTACACTCTCCTCATAATATTAAGTCAAAGTTTTATTATAGGAAAACTACTCTTGAATTAATTGTTTAATTACCCTGAATGCTTCACCTTTTAGAACAAAATAATGAATTTCTTGTTTAAGGTTGAATTTTGACCTTCAGTGCTTTAGTAGTGGATCGCAGCACTGTTTTTCAATTGATACACCTGTATCCTTGTAAAGCTCTGCAAGATCCTAGACTATACATCTTGCTCACCTTTGTATGCTTCAAGGTGCCTAACACAGATTTTGCACGTTGGAAACAGCCAAATGTTAATTAAGCTGTTGCGAGTGGCCACAAAAAAAAAGATGAAAATCTGCTGTACTATCTAAACACTGTCTCCCAGTATATTGATGTGAATGGTTTACTCTGGATATCATTGATGGTGATTTGTGTCATTGACACCTGAGAATCTAGTCTTTGGAGTTCAAGGATATATTAGATAGTAAACGTATAAACCAAATTTGTTGTGAAAGTCTTTCCATGGAAACTACCTCCGAAATTTTCACATCAAAGTGACACAAATATTTATGATACAATAGGAGAAAACGCAAGCTTCCTTAGTGTAAATCAGAGAAACTGCGGGTAACACACTTGTACAAGTATGTGCCTGAACTAACGAGAAAGATAAAAAGAAAATATATAGCAAATAATATCATATCATAAAAGTTGGTTCCTTTAAGCCTTCTGCAAATGAAAATCAGGCATTATTTAGGATGTCAGTAGAAGGAAGTTTGAAACAAAATGAGAAAAAGCCAGAGTTAACCAATAGAAAACAAATTCCTTTTTCTTGAAGTTCCTAAGAAGGTACATAGTGCAATCAATTCAGTAAAAGAGAAATAATTTAAGACCTGAAGATGATGACTAATGATTCACAAAAAAATCAGCTATAGCAACAAATGTGATAATAATACAGGAAGAGAACAATTCTTTATAATGATAATTTTTTAACCAACTATATATTCTTCTGATCAACATATTTTTAGTTCTTATGGGAAAAATAATCATCTCTGGAGAATGATCTCATCTTAATTCTTTCTACTATTTATAAGTACAACTCAGAAGAAAAACATGAAAGAGGAGATGCAAAAAAAATTCTGCTTTAAAAGACAGTTATGCAAAACCATAGCATGTTTTTTTTTATTGTTTTCTTTTTCATATATTGGGAAGTGTAAGAATCTGGTTCATTTCATTACTTTAATCTATAGCTTTGAGCTTCATTTTTTTTTTTTTTTCTAATGAGGGTAAATACCCTCCAAGAGGAGAAATCAAGTAAAGCATTTACTTTAGAAATCAAGTAAAGCATTTTTTAGTTTGTTTTGTACCCCTCTGAATTTGAGGTTATTTCCAAGTAAGTTTTTTAAAAATAAAAAAATAAAAATCAAGTAAAGCAAAATAGATTACAAGGCACTTCTTTCTTACCCTATTTGTGTTTTGAGTGTCCCATCTATCCCCCTCACTATGTGTATGATGTAAAATGAATAAATTGGACCCTGTGTGAAAGCTATGATCTGAGTGGTTACCAAGCCACCTGCCTTTTAAAGGGAAACGCAGTTTTAAAATTAAGTCAAGACACTTAGGTGACTTGGGCAAACTCAAGTGGCCGGACTTCAGTTTTTTCTCCTTTCCACCAGTGTACACATCACTCCGAAGCTTCAAAGGATAATGCAGCATTGTCCTCATGTGATGCGGACTGGCAAGCCACTTCCAGCAAAGGGAGGGTGTGGAGTGGTGGAGGACAGAACAGAAAACATGACATGAGGAAAATCGTCCCCTGGCAGGGGATGAGACAGCACAGATTGTTTTCAGTAGAGTCTCATAGCAGAAAATTTGTCAGGCGCTAAGGAGCACTGGTGACATTTTCACGCATTTTACCGGTCACCGCAGTTAGGAAGCGCTGTCACATGGATGTGTGTTCCTCCGTGATTTGCACAAGCGCTTCTCCCCTCGGGGAGACAGGGCGCACTGCCCACAGAGGGCCAACGCTGGGGCCGGAGCCCAGGCTTTCCCACACGGTCAGGCCCGATACTCTTCCCTTTTCCCACGGTATGAAGACATGAAAGTAGCAGAGAGTATCTCAGACTCCAGAGAGTATCTATTACTCAAGTGAAGTGATAGGGTCAACGCTTAGGAGGGGGAGCGCTCAAGTCCACGGCACTGGCCTCACTATCGTGTAGACACATGCCCAGTGTAGTCGGTGGGATCATACACAGGGCTCTCTGCTGATTGTTGCACCGCGGGTTCCCTTCAAGCAAAGAACAGCTCTAAAAAAGAGAGAGAGAAAGTTGTTGCAATCATTGAAGAATGGGTAAGCTGGTTGCCACGCACGAAAAACTAATAAATGAGCACATAATCTCTCTCCTAAAATTGCTCACCATTATTTCCTTGACTGAGGAGGTTACAGAATTCAATTTAATCATCATTTACTGAGCACATGCGAGATGCTTGAGAGTTATGAATTCGAAAAACAAATCATCTTCCCCTCAAGGAAACTACTTGTTTTATAAAGATATGGCTTTAACTTTCCAAATCCTAAGTAAGAGTCAACATAAGATTATTCTATCCAATATGATTTTATACCTTTGAAGAAAAACACATTTTGGGCAAAGCCCATTAGCTAGTGAGAAACATTATTTTTTAAATTTCCACTGTTTGATGCATCATGTCTCAAATGTCTGCATTTGTCTCTTAATATTTTCTTTCAAAGTGTATTGTCAGAGTCAGAAAGAGAGAGAGTGTGTATGGCGGGAGTGTGTGTGTGTGTGTGTGTGTGTGTGTGTCCATCCTTAAATTTGTCAATTGCTAAAAAGATTACACTATAAGGCAAAAGAAAAAAGAAAAAAGAAAAAAAAACAAGATTAAAACTGGTGAGTTACACTGCCTTTCTAAATCAATTTTTGACTGGCTCTCAACTTGATTTACCACTGGCATTTTGAAAATGAAAATGTGAGACTAAGCAAAGCTGAGACTAATGTCTCAGTCTGCTAAAGACCTTGGACTTCCACAGCCAAGCCTAAGGCAGTAAATAATGCCTTTTGCGGGAACTAATTTCATGCAGTGAATACAACAAAAGGCATTTGTTTAATTGATAAATCCCAAGTGAACAGTAACATCTATTACAGTTTGTATTATTTGTGCCAATAGAATTTACAAAGAACTTAGCCTGGGGTCTAATATAATAAATACAATGAATCCAGATATTTTTGTAATCATGGCAGAAAGTGTGTGGCAGTAGACTTGGGAGGTGGACAGATCTGGAGTTGTCATGAGATTTAGTTGATGTAACACAGGAAGCACCTATGCAATACCTGACACCTCATGTCACCAAGGGTTGGTTTTCTTCCCTCTTTTACTGGGATTCTTGAAGGACCACATGCAATCTCAGTTCGCCTTGAACTCCAAAGATAAGAAATTACTGTCTTAGTTTTCTATTTCTGCTGTGACAGGTTACACAAACTTAGTAGCTTCAAACAATACAAATTTATGATCCTGCAATTTTGGAAATCAAAAGCTGAAAGCAGGTTTCATGGGCTGTACCAAGGTGCCTGCAGCATGTCATTCCAGAGAGTCTAGGGAGGATCCCCCTTGCCTTGCCTTGTGGAGCTTTTAGAGGCTGCCTGCATCCCTTGGTTCATTGGTCCTTCCTTTATCTTCAAAGCTAGCCATGTATCATGTTCAACTCAGTCTCTCTGCTTCTTTGCACACTTCCTTCTCTGGCTCTTGTCTTCCCCTTGTAAGGACCCTGGTGATTATATGGGCTCACCTGAATAATCCAGGATAATCCCCTGATCTGAAAATCTTTATCTTAATCTCACCTGTAAAGTCTTTTTCGCTGTGTAAGGTAACATAGTCTCTGGTTCTGGGAAGCAGTACATGGACATCCTTGGGAGGGCTGTTATTCTGCCTACCCTAACTACTATAGCACTAAAGATTTGTTCATGGAATGGTTACTTTGGTTCTTTTGACATTAAATTCGAAGTATTTAGTGTGAAAGATAAATGTCAAGGAAATTAATAAATTCCTCCTGAGTTGAAAGTGAAATATTTTCCACTTTCAGCATTTTGTCAAAAATTCTCCTCCATGTAACACAAGGTCTTTCTCAGTGGTTATTAAATCCAACAAAAGATAAAAGATTAAATTCACTGGGTCATGTGTTATCTCTGCCAATTCAGAGCCCTTTATGTTATTATTTGAATGACTTTTAAAGGGTGCAAGGTACACACGGAGAAAAAAGGTGGGAGGAGGAAACATGATGACAGAGAGATGATGATACAGAGATAGATAGAAGATAGCTAGATAAATGAGAATTTTATCAGTGGTCCTCAGTGGAGCTTTGTCCCACCAGAGGACATTTGACAATGTATGGAGACACTTTAGGTTGTCAAAACTTAAAAGGTGCTACAGGTGCCTAGTGAGTAGGGGCCGAGGATGATGATAAATAGGGCAGGTACCACTTCAAAAAGTTATCCAGCCTAAAATGTCAGTGGTGCACAGGTTAAAAAATCTATATGAGATCTTTGTAACTCAGCACTTAAAATGCTGTTTGGGACAGAGTAACCTTTTAATGACTCTTCGTAGAACTGAATGCAAACATCCAGAGAAAATATTTGCTGTGGTTAACAGACTAGACCATGGTGTCCAACTGCCTGAACTCAAATTCTGCTCATGCTACTGTACGATGCTGAGAGGTTCCTTGGGTTTTATCTTTCCACAGTTTCCTCATCAGTTAACATGGGGATAGGAAGAGATTCATCAGGCATATTAAAGTATATAATCTATATGATACATTCAGCATATTTTCTAGCCTATAGTATGGACTTAATACTATTATTATTTTCCCAAATCCCAGCTAGACCAATTGCCAAATGATGAATAATATAAAATAACACTAATGATAAAATATTTCCACTGTTATAAATGCCCCCAAATTATTTATGTTGTACAGAGGAAAATAATTTTTGAAGCCATTAGAAGAAACAACACAGTATAAACAGAAAGAAAAGATAGGATATGGAGATAGCCAAATCCCAGATTTTGCCAGAGAAACAGTGATTTTTCCAGATTCTTTTAGAGTCCATTTAATGTATCAAAAGATGGGCCTAGCCCTGCCCAGGTAATTCAGTTGATTAGAGCATTGTCCCATCATGCAAAGGTTATGGGTTCGATCTCTGATCAGGGTACATACAAGAAGCAACCAGTAAATGCACAAGTAAGTGGGAAAACAAATCAATGTTTCTCTTCCTCTCTCTATATACAAGAAAAGAAGGAAAAAAAAAAAAAAAGATAGACCTAGCCAACTAGAATAAAACTGGCTACTGTACACATCATCACCAAAAATTATTGGTGCCAGACTCAGGGCTGAGGGTTGTACTTCCACCCCAGCTGTCTTCTCATATTGTATAGTGGGACTTGATGGTTCCTCCCACCAAAATTCATGTGGTGGGGTATTCCTGAAACCATGGTAGGGAGTTCTCCCTTCTGGCATTTAAATGCATACACATGCTCAGCCCTGTGTGTATCTGAAGTCATTTTCACTGCCCTGAGACAGTGTTGAAGGTCTTTAAAGGGAGCCAGGGAGCAAGTGCAAGTTTATGGGTAAAGTTGGAAGCAGAGTAGTTTTTCCCTTTCCCTTTGTTGCAGTCAAGTAGTGAAGGAGAAGCCCACTTTAGGTCCTAGGAGGTCTCCAAAGCTTCTCCAGGGCAAGAAGGAGGCAGACGGTCCTATAGACGGTCCCTTCCAAGGGCAAAGCATCCTTGTAGCTACAGCCATGCACCAAGGGCAACAAGGGACGCAAAGCCAGACATCAGAGCCTCTGTGACAGCAATGGGGAGGCAGGATAGAGCTGGTTATCTTGGACCTTAGGGAGCTGAGATCATGATTCCACCTGCCAAAATCACAGACACCACTGAGGGAAGTAATGGATGAGAGACATTGTCCCAAAGCCCCCAAACTTCCCTCTGGTTCAGGCCATGTGGCTCTTTTTCATACACCCAGATGTCATATCTTGAACTGACCAGGGGCAAGGAGAAGTCTGAAACCACAAAGACTAGGATTTATTTAAAAGAGTTATTTAAAGAGACTGCATTATTGAATCAGGCAGACATTATTGGATTGCACAATATTATTGACTCAGTATTCAACCTAATATAGAGTTCCTCATAGTCAATGGGATTAAAACTTGAATGATAAGCTATTTTAAAAAATAAAGAGGAAGTGGCATCTTGCCTTGCACATCTGAATGCAGTGTGAGAAAATATGGGATCCTGAGACTCCAAGGAAAGAGTGTTTCTATTTTAGCTGACATTATTGCTTTTATTACCCCAGACACCTATTCAAGGTTTCCTCGGATTTTCTCCCGCACTCAGCATTGAAACCGTGCCATGCACTCATACTGGTTGCTAAGTCATTCTTCTTCCATTAGTCAATCTAACCATCTCCAAGAGGCATTCTGAAATTATCTAAGACCTAGCATTCCCGGACGCTACCTTGTCCAACTTACAAGTTCGTCCTGTGCTGTTCTCCAACCTTTCATTTACCTGTTTATTCCTCATACAGCACTTAACAGAAGCACCCAATTGTCTAATTTCTGCTTTTATCCTATATTTTTCTCATAGGAGTATTTGCAAGCCTAAATTGCATGTATGTAGAAGACAAGTATTGTGTTTTCATTCATTGCCTTATGTAGCTCTTCAGGCCAATAAGTGTTTTTAAAATGGTCTCACTTAACAGTGAAATTATGTTTATTATGAAACAATTGTTCCATAAAATGGAGCATTTTCCAGTCATTACCCAGTACTTTCTACAACAGGATGATACTTGAAATATGATTCAGTAAAATGTTGCAAGTTCTTCACCCTTAACAGGTGACTTCCGTCCCAGTACTTAGTGTAATAATAATGGTCAATGTACTGAATGTGCTTATAACTCCTTGCTGTTTTCAGCAAATACAAGTGACATTTGTATTGAGGGAGTTTTTTAAATATATTTCATTGACTTGCCATTATAGTTGTCCCAATTTTCCCCCATTTGCCCCCCTCCACCCAGTACCCCCATTCCCTCCGGCAATGCCCCCGTTCATGCCCATAAGTCATGCATATAAGTTCTTTGGCTTCTCCATTTCCTCTATTATTCTTAACATCCCCCTGTCTGTTCCATAACCATCAATGTGTATTTTTTTCTTTTCTATTTTTTTGAGGTTTAATTGGTTATTTAAATTTTTTTTAACATCAGAGACAATAACTGGTATTCCTTAGATTGCTCAGATGTGCCTAATTTGGGGTAATAATTGCTAAATTATTTAGCAACTTCAGGAACATACAGCCTTAATACATAGAACTATCCTAACATCAAGTGAGAAAGGGAATGGAGGACACTAAGATATATTAATTGTCTTCTTCTATGAGCCAGAAACTTCATTGATAATTGATATTTTACCCAATTTTATCTTTACAACATGTATTTGTTAATTCTTTGTAATCATTAATTATTGAGGCTCCATCTATAATCTGCCAGTATGCTAGACTCTGAGAACATGGAAGTGAACCAGATGGATTTGGTGCCTTCCTTCATGAAGCTTGCAATCTAGCTAGCTGCTTGCCAACTGCAACATAGAAACAGCAGTGAAACAAGTCAGAGACAAAGAGATGAGTGAGAAAGAATTCACTGATGGCTACGTGGGGAATAAAGTGAGAGAGCATAGCTGGAAAATCTAACTTACACTAGCAGTTTAGGGAAGTCGCTCCTGAAAAGTTAAAGATTACATGTGTTCGCTTCGGCAGCACATATACTAAAAACTGGAATGATACAGAGAAGGTTAGCATGGCCCCTGCACAAGGATGACATGCAAATTCCTGAAGCATTCCATATTAAAAAAAAAAAAAATTACACAGTCCTGCTGTATGAAGTTGAACTAAGCAGGTGAAGATGGTCGAAAGGGCTTTATGCCAAAGGGGCCACACTCAGGGAGGCCTAGGCACATAAGGGATGAATGTACCTTTTAGAAATGGCAGTAAGTAGAGTCCAGTAGACCAGAGGGTGTCAAGGACAGCATGGTGGCTGATGTGACTAAAGAGGGCAGTGGCTGCAGTGAAATTTGGGTGCCATGTTAAGGAGTGAGGATGGGGTCTCTGTCCCAAGAGTAACGAAAAAACACTGAAAATTTTCATTAGAAGAGAGTGTTGTTATTGTCATTGTCATTGTTAGTTACTGGTTAGTTAGTCTAGCTACAGAAAGGAAAATAAATTGAAAGGTAGCAGGACTCTGTGTGTGTGTGTGTGTGTGTGTGTGTGTGTGTGTGTGTGTGCGCGTGTGTGTGTTTGGAGGCAACAGTTCAATAGAGGAATGAGAAATGGTGATGGCTTGGACCAAGGTGGTACCCATGGAGATGGAGACAAGGAAGTGAGTCAAAAAAGAGATAAAGGTAGAATTGACAGGAGTTAGTGACCTAAGGAATGTGGTGATGGAGGCAGGGAGGAGTCTAGGATGACTCTGATGGCCTTTCCAAAGATGGGACATGTGACAGGGGAACAGGTTTTGGAAAAAAGGTAATAAGGTCAGTTGAGAGGCACTAGAGTAAGATGTGGAGGAGACTTCCTGGGAATCAGTTGTATCCTGGACACTAGATCTGGGGAAAATGGTCCTCCCTGAAGTTGTGTATAGATTTAGGCATCAACGGCATGTAGATAGTAGTTGAACATGTGAAAATAGGTAGATGATCTCATGTGGGGAGGATATGTGAACTGAAGAAAGACAAGGATCTAAGGCATAGGGCTCAAGATTACCAACTTTTAAGGGACAAGTAAACTAGGAATAGCTGGCAAAGTTAGTTATTCTGAGTTCTGTCTTATAAATGACAGAATGAAAATGAAGATAACTTAATTAATTTAGTTGATTAATGAGAAAGTCAGAATTCAGACTCAAATCTTTCCACCCTCAAAATCTACCTTCTGAATACTTCATGTTTATGATGCGAGAATAATTTATTGGAGATTGCTTCTCTGAGCAAGGCCTTCTGTTAGGCATCTTACACTCATTTTTTTACCTATTTTTAGAGCAATGTACCTGGAAACTAAGTATTATTATTATTATCCTGTAGATGAGGAAACTGAGACCTAGAGAAGTTAATTAAGTTCCCCAAGCTTACACAACTTATTACATAGCATGAATATACACTCATTTCTTCCCCTCATCCCATTTTATTTGAATCGTTCTGATTGTGCTACTTAAGGCAGTGGTTCTCAAACTTGGGCACTCATCAGAATCACCTGGAGGGTGACTTGAAACCCAGACTGCTGGACAACATCCATTGAGTTTCTGATTCTGGAGAGATGGGGCTTGAGAATTGGCATTTTTAACTAGTTCCAGCAACCTGCCACAATAATATGCTGCCATCAATGCTTTGATTTGTAAAATAATAATCAGATTTAAATTAGGTAACTCATGCTAAATCATTAACATTCAAAGACAGCATATGAAAATACATAATGTGAAAAGTCATTGAAAGATACTGCATTGACCTAACCCCATGATCTTTAAAACAGAATCTACTTGTAATCCCTGCCATATACTTCCAGCTAGGTTGACATAAACTCTACTCAATAAGCCCTTCACAGCCTTCACAACATTAAGTATACTTATTAGCATTATGTATGCATGCATTATGTAGAGATGTATGTATACACACATATCTGTATATACATATATATTGAATTCAGTTAAGCCTCAATTTGCCCTAACTTGATCATAGACTTAGTTCCCTAATTTAAAATAATACTCAAGTTAAGCTATTTAACACAAATGTGTCCTCTCTTTCACTCTTTCTCTCTCTCTCTTTCTCTCTCTCTCTCCTATAACTCCAGATTGCCCACCTTAATCCCAGTCAAATAACATTTTTTTGCCACAGATGTCCTCTGACGGTCCAATGACATTTTAGGTTGGAAACCATTTCAGTTGTTTAAGGGCCATATTACTCTTGCATCACACTCTATAAGCATATTAACCATAATCCATTTTTTTAATTTCAGCCCCCCCCCAAAAAAAAAAAAAAATCCCCTAATTCCTTCCCTAAGCCCCCTTCAGGCTCTTGTAGGTACTTCCCTGCATGTGCTCAAGGTAAACTTCTGTGTAGATGCTATTTTCTGTCTAAACGTAGACTTTGAAGATTCCATTTGGCTACTGGCTCATAGTGACCTAGTGACAAGTAATTAATAGGAATGGGTCAGCAATGGTGAGTTTCATAAACCACTAAATATCTGTACAATTAGTGCTCTACTTTTGAATTGGAATCAAAATCAAGTTGAAAGTTGGCACAAGTAGCAGGAAAGATGTTGACATGTCCACACCCAGATCCCTGTATTTATTAGTCAAGGTGCTGCACTTAAAAATGATAATAAATCAACAGAAAAGCAAAGAAGGCCAAGAGCTCCTTCTGGAACAAAATGCCATAGGTACAGTAGTAGTAAAACTTCTGCCAGCGTCAGATGAGATGTGACTTTCTGAGGGAATCGGGTAATTTTTATTTGATGGTGAATCATTAAAAGTGAACCAGATGATTAAACTTAATGGAACAGCCACATTAAACTGAAATTAGTAAAAACATGCCCCCGGCAGCCCACAACCTTTTATTTGTTGTTGTTTAACTTCTGCCTTTTACAATGGCTGTGATGAATGACATCACAAAAGAAAAAATCCAATTAAAATCTAAGTGCTCAATAAACCCCTAATGTCTGCTTGTCACCGCCCCTTTCACTAGTACTGATGGCTTCTGTCTCCTCTTTTCCCCAAGAGGAGAGAAAAAGAACTGGTCCCAGAGTGGGGGGCGGGGGGTGGGATTCAGTGGAAGGGGAGGAAAGTGGGGCAAGAACTACAGGAAAGCTTCTGGAGGTTTCTGTTGCTCTGCTGTCCATCAGACACAGACCCTGCCCTTGGAGGAGGCAAGAATAAATTGTGTTGTTATCATACAATGCCTGAGGGGAGAGAAGCATTTTCTCATCCATTTTCAAATATTGATAAATCAGAATTGGATCCGCAGAGCAATCCTTGTTCACCCTCTGAGTTGGCCTTTCTGCAGCCCTTCCATGCCATCTTGGGGGAGTGTTCTATAAGCCATTGAAATGGTCTCTACTGACAGCTAAAAATAAGTTTCTGATTACTTTTACCTGAATAAATCTTGTGAGCAGATGTGGTATTCACCTACTAAGTGTGTAACAATCACATTTGAGAGAGAGGAAAGAACGGGCCAAGGGAAGTCTGTAATCCAGCAGAATGTAGAATATAATAAATCACATGGGAAAAACTGGCAATTGCCACTTGATAGAAGAATACTGGCTTTATTGATAACAGATTTCACTTTAGAGATACCATGTGTTTGCAAAATTGGGTTTTCAAAGCCCTCACAACCGAATCCTCAAAGTCAAAATAAGAACAAAAACATGCTTGTTGTAAACTAAGAGTTAATCATGGTAACAATATCTGAAACCAGGAAGGAGCTTCGTAATTTATAAAACACATCTGTGCTTTTATCACATATTGACGCAGCCATTAATGTGGTATTTATATATAGGCTCTAATTAGATCCTCAGGACAGTCTTGTCCTATAGAGCTTTTATCCCCATCTTACTGATAAGGAACCGCGGACAGGGAGGTTCGTTGAGTGTGCTGGGATCCTATATGAGGTGAGGAAAAGAGCTATACCCAGGGTTCCCGCTGCAGGGCCCTGTTCAGTGCCAGGATGCTAACCAACCATGGCTGCCCTGGAGTTGGGACTCAATGGGCAGGGGGGCTGGTTTCATTCCTCACGAGTTAATGGAATCGCTTTTTAAGAGCTCTCTTCAGTCATTACAATTTGATGGTGGAAAGTTAAACTGTCCCCAGTGGCTCTTTCTCTGTAATCATGGTTTCAACGTGTTCTTAGCACATCACATTAGACAAATCATGGAGTACCCTTGTTTTACATTTCTTATTGCGTCTGCCTCACTTCTAAGCAAGTTCCTCCCCCATTTGCATTCATCTTCCATTATTTCTATCAAATTGCTTTTAGGGCTACTAATTGTATGAATAAAATTCTCTTCCTCAAACCCTGCTATGAACTGGCATTAGCTGTGTGGCTTTGGGTACTGTGTTCCATCTCTAACACCAGAAGGGTGCACCAGGTAACCTCTAAGGCCCCTTCTTGCTCAGACGTTCTAGTCTGATATGGTCACATGAGCTGTGTGATCTGGTACAGGCTGCGTCAACTGGATCTTCAGTTTTCTGCACTCTGTGATGATGGATTCCATTAACTCCTGTTTCCCAAACTGTGTTGTTCGGAAAACCATTTTGAAAATAGCATAAATGTGACTCACACCCAAAGAGGATTCTTAACATGAGTTTAGGAAAGCTAAATTAAATAAAGTCAAGGACAGTTTTGAACTGTAGGCTCTCACAGTCCTTCGTATGTTAACTGGCATTGGATGACTCCAGGAGAGAGGCAGAATATGAAGTATTTCCCAAACTTCTTGGACCGTGGAACCATTTCCCATCAGCATTTTGTATGATATTCCATTGGATACACTTTTAGGAAGGCAGGGTTATTTTGTTTTATTCTGTTTTGTTTTTATTTTTTTAACATTTATTTTTAAAAAGAGGGGAAGGGAGGGAGAAAGAGAAGGAGAGAAACATCCATGTGTGAGAGATGCATCAACTGGTTGCCTCTTGTGTGCCCCCAACTCAGGACCTGGCCCAAAACCCAAGCATATGCCCTGACCAGGAATCGAACCAATGACCTTTCAGTTCACAGGCCGTCATTCAATCCATGCCATACCAGCTGGGGCAGGGTTAGATTATTTTTAAAAATCCTTTTTTTAAATGTCCTGGGATTCTATTTTCAAATGTGTTTCTAGACACTATCTGAGCGTGCCACACAGTATATTAATCAGGACACAGTTTGTTTACCTATTGCTGTTGTTGCCCTAACTGTTATAACCTGGCCAACTTCTATTTAGACAGAGTTGAAATAAGGTAGAGATTAGCAGCCTTCCCACTGAAAGTACTTGTCTGTGTGCAGCTGATATTTCTAAATGGGGTTTAAAAATAATTCTCCTTGATTGAAAGGGGCGAAGGGATCATTCTATGAAGGACCTGTGGACATGGACAATAGTGTGGGGATTGACTAGGGAAGTGAGGGGTGGGCTGGGTAGAGGGGAATGAAGAGGGAAAATTTGGGGACAACTATAGTAGCATCAACAATAAATCATTAATTCCAAAACATAAAAATAAAAATTTTTGAAAATTTGTGGGTTACATTAGAAAACCTATGAGATACTTAAGACCTATGAGATGCTGCCTGAACTTTTGCTGAAGTGGAAAAAAAGGAACTTGGGGAATAACAGGAAGTCAACACTTAGGCAACAACCTTTGAGATGGGTAGCTTTGGATCCTTTCCAAGTTACAGTCATCCTCTTCCACTGCAATGGCACCTTCACATTTGTGTAATTCAACCCTTTACCCACACCCATCACACTGGCTATGTTAGCCTGTTAGCACCCCTGCTAGATTACCCTGGAGAGCAGGATCCCACTAGCTCCTAAAGCAGGCTAGTCCATTTTAGGCTGGCTCTACTTTTGAGAAGGTCCTTTGCCATGTTAAACTAAAATCTAAGTGTTAAATATTCTTATTTCAAATGGCCTTGTAAAGTTTTTAGTCGGGGGGGTTTCAAGGCGCAGCCCATAGTGACACTTTAGTGTCACTATGCTTCTTAATGCTTCGAGTTGAATTTCCTTCATTGGTTCACAAATAATGACACAAGTTTCACACCTATGTGGAAAATTGATTATAATCTCCATCATATTAGACTCAAAGAGATTTATTAGCTTCTCTAAATTTAGGATAAAGGCCAAATGGACTGAGGTCTGTCTGATTTGAAAACCAAAATCCTTTTCTCAATAGTATGTTGCTTCTCTAGGGTGCCTATGTACATAAAGTGAGGCAGAGTTTATATTAGTAGAATCTAAAAGCTGCAGTGAAAATAGTTTCATTCCAGCAAGTCCAATATGACCTTGGGCATCTTGTGATTGATCTGGCTTTTAGTTTTCTATTCTTCAAAATCAGGATTATTAAATTTTCTCCAAGCTCTGTTCCAGTTCTGGAAATTTCTATGATCATAAGGAACCGTGTTCATTAATGAATGGTATTTTAGGATTTAAGTAATAGTGAAAGAAAAAGCCGCATCCCTTAAGAAGGAATGAATGAAAGCATTCATTGTAAAGATAACCCGTTTAGGATCACATGTTTGACGTTTACTTTCTTTAATTTTTTTCTCTACACTAGTTACATTCAGACATGGATAGAGGAGATGGATCACTTAAATATATCCTTTCAGGAGATGGAGCAGGAGATCTCTTCATTATCAATGAAAACACAGGGGACATACAGGCCACCCGGCGGCTGGACAGGGAAAAAAAACCTGTTTACTCCCTTCGCGCTCAAGCTGTAAACAGAAGGACAGGGATTCCTGTGGAGCCTGAGTCCGAATTCATCATCAAGATCCATGACATCAACGACAATGAACCGATATTCACCAAGGAGGTTTACACAGCCACTGTTCCCGAAATGTCTGATGTGGGTGAGTAGGATGTGATGTCCCCTAGGACACCCGCTAACTAAAGCCCATGAGTAAACTTTACTGGGTTGAATTAATATTGAGGCTACATTCTAAAAGTATCATATGTCAATCTATGTATGTCCTTTTGATAAGTACCCCTGTGTTTCCTAATATTATTCTAGTCTCATTTTATTATGTTTTTAAGAAAACTCTATTTCCTTTAAATAGAGTTTTAAAGGAACTCGATTTCTTTAAACAGAGTTCCTCTATTTAAAGGATAGAGGAGGGTATAGAAAGTGGCAGTGTAAGAGTAGGAAAAAGAGAGACCATCTCATCTACTACTTCTTCCATTCTAAATTCCTGTTTTGTTTCTTGGCCTGGAAAACAGCAGCCTCCTCTACTTCTCTTAGTCCATATTGGCATTAGGCTCCAATAAGAATCTCCCCAGGAAAACAAAAGCCTGGATTTACAGTCCAGACTCAAGAGTCATGACTGATGCTTTAAGTAACTGTTTATGTAGAGAAAAGAAGCTCAAAGGAAACTTCTTTAATCCATAACAAATATGCAGAGCATGTCTAGGGGATATAGCCATTACTTATTGGTACAAATTAAGAGACTTTCATGACATTAATATGGTAAATGAATATTTTGTGTGCAGGTCTACCAATTTTTAAGTTAATATGTGTGCATTTAATTTGCTTAGACTGGGAGAAGGTAAATAGAATTTCAACTAAGAAAAAGAACCCTACTGACATCACTCAGCCCTATTAATATACTTCTTGGGTGACAATGGCAAATATTAAACTACTTGTGTAAGGGTTATTTTAATATTCACTCAGTGTCAAATTCAAAAGGGCTATATTAGATAATAAAAATGTTTCTATAATTCTGAGTCATATATCAGAGCTGTTTCAGTTCACAGTTCCAAGACTTGGGCAATATTTAATCTATGGAAATGATTGTAAAACATCTAAATTTTTCTCACAAAGTAGTTGCTCATCTCATTACCTGAAGCCACTTGTTTAAAAAATCACAGATCATCACCAGGCAAAGTGGAGGATTAGAATTCTCTTAAGAGGAAGATTTGTTAGGAGTAATATTTTTCCATTAGGTGGTAAAAGACAGGAAAAATTAATAAGGGATCGACGTGTCACCGGCACCACCTAGGGCAACCACAACCAGATACCCAAGTTATCACCATGTACCTATAGGGGGTGCCATTGACTTCTGAAGCCATTATAGAATTCAATTCATAATGCAAATATTAGGGGGTAGGTGACAGAAACCTGTTTTGAGAAAAGGATGGCTTTTTTCTAATTTGACCAGAGGCATGGTTATCTTGCTGTCCATTACTATCATAAATTAATCTGTCATTATTCTAATATGTAAAGGCATCTTAAAGAGGTTACATAATGACACAGCAGCAAGCCCTGGCTGGTAGCACAGTGGATAAAGTACCAGCCTGTAAACCCAAAGGTCACTGGTTCTATTCCCAGCCAGGCCACATAACCAGGTTGCAAGCCAGGTCTCCAGCCAGGTCCATGGCTGGAGGCAGGTGAAAGGCAACCACACGTTGATGTTTCTCTCCCTCTCTGCCTCTCTCCCTTCCTCTTTCTCTGGAAATAATAAATAAAATCTTTTAAAAAAGAAACAGCAGCAGTGTGATATAAATGAACTTTGGTGTCAGACCCAAGTTTGAAGGTATCTCTACTAATAAGCAGCAGTGTGGCATTTCGTAAATGACTTGATTTTTCTGATCCTCCAGTTTCATATCTATAAAAAGTAAATAATAAATGTCAACTTCAAGTGTTTTCATGAAGACCAAAGAAGAAAACAAGTTCAGAGTCCCCAGTACCATACCTAGCAACTACCAAGTGCTTTTAAAAATCCAGGCAATCATATTCTAAAAGCTATTAAATTTTGTACTGGTGTCAAAGGAGAACATGTTTGTTGACCTCTATCATTAGCTCTCACTCTAAAAATCATATGATATTCTCATTTTCCCAACTCTCTCACTACATTAAAAGGAAGCATGTTCTGTCTCATGCACCAACATGCTACATCAGATCAACCTTAACACAGCATGTATATCGATATTTGTTCAATAAATATATTGGTTAGAGATTGCCAAAGCAATATAAAGATTCTAATATTCCCTAAAAGTAACTTCCCCACCCTGTTCATCAACAGCAGAGCCTTGGCAGTATGCTGACTATTAAATAAAAGTATGCCATAAAATGATCTTATTCAGAGGACCTTACCCTGTTTGGAAGTTACAGCCCCCTTTGAGAATCAGATAAAAACCTATGAACTCCTCTGCAGTGAAATATACATGCAAGCATATACATAAACATTTGCATGGAATTTTATGGGAGTTAAGGCTACTTCAGAGGTTATTAGGTGACTGAGGTCCCTAAAATAAGAGTGCTGTCATAAAATACCATAGTTTTCGGTGTACATTTCATCACAATCATTTTTTAGTATTATAGGTCCCAGATGCATATCCTCTGCTATTTCAATTAATTATTTATTTAACCCAACACTACCTCTTTTAAGGTATAAAACCTCCTAATCTCTTAGAACTATCAAATAGAGTGGTCACGTAGGATGCTTTTATTTGCCAGTGACAGGAGACCCAATTCAAACAAGTTGAGACAATAGAAGTACTTATTGGTCACATTACCTCAGTCCAGAAATAAAGTGGGCTTTAGACATGTTTAGTTGGAATTCTAGCTATTTCTCCTTAACTCTCTGTCCTATTCAGTTTTGTTCTCAAGACTGCCATCTCCAAGGTCACTAAATAGCTACCGTGTTCGCAGGCCCCTCTTCAGCACATTATAGTCCAAGAGAAAGAGCACCTAAGACACAAACTCTCCAGTAAAATAATGAGTGGCCCCAGATTGGAACAACCCCTAAACTTATCCCTGTAGACAAAATAACTCAAGATTAGGATTGACTTGGGACCAGATAACTTAAAAGAAGCACCATAGCGAGAATCCAATCAAATCCCACCCTTAGAGACAGATTGAAATCAGTTCTGCCCAATGTCATGATCATTCCCATGCTCCCCTTTCACCTAATCCTTACAGTATTTATAAACGGTGTTCACACTCCTTCAGAGTGAGAAATCCAAGGCTGTTTAACCTCACACACCTACCACACCTACGCCATGATAGCTTCATACAAAAGTAAAATCATGCTTTCTCTTTAAAGGATCTGTACATAGGATCTGTAATGGGCCCTTAATATATTTGCAATTCATTTCCTGTCATTACAGGCACATTTGTTGTCCAAGTCAATGCAACTGATGCTGATGATCCAACTTACGGAAACAGTGCCAAAGTTGTCTATAGCATCCTACAGGGACAGCCCTACTTCTCAGTTGAATCAGAAACAGGTTGGAATTCCTTTTTGATCTTCTTTTTACAATCTCGAATTAGCACATGCTCGGCTAAACTAGCATATTTTTTAATAAAAACAATTAGTGTGATTGAATTTTTTATATGTCTGCTAAATACCAGTGCTATATTTCTAAACATATCATCCAGATCATGTTAATCAAAAAATTTGACAATGGATACCCACTATTTTCATATATGGTATGTTCAGAAAAAAATATACATTGCTTTATTTTTTACTTCCAATTTGGGATGAAGCTAAAAGACCAATCCTTTCCGATAACTATTTTGGCTGCTTTCGCCTATTCCAGTTTTACTTTTTCTAGTTATTTGGTAGGTTTGCATTTCCCTACTGTGCTTGTGAAGCTAGATATATGGCCATATGACTTATCTGGGCCAATGAAATGTGGCAGTGATGTGAACTATTTCCAAGTGGAACTTTAAGACCTACTGTACAATCCACCACATTCCCTTCTGTTTGTCCTAGTGGTCCAGGTGGGAACCAATGCTGAGCTGCACCTCCAGCCCAGAAATCTGAGTGTTTTGATCAGTGCAGTTTCTTGCTGGCCTGCTCAGGGCATGGGCAAACTTAAGTTGTATTAAACCACTGAGATTTTGCATTGTTTTTCATCACCCATTGTCCACTCTGTCCAGACTGAGACAGTTCTAATAAAAGGGATTGCCTTAATGGAAACCTTTTTTAACATCTCATTTTTGTGCACTTTCTCCAAAAAATGTCATACTATCTTATGATGAATTATTTTAGTAAATATCTCTAAACGGTCTAGTAAATTCTACTACTTTTGTCTACTTATTTTCATTATCATAAGAAGAGTTGGGTTCATTTTCAACATTTTTTCAAGCATCCATTATTAGTAGAAACCAAAACCTTCTTGGGTGGCTATGTCCAGTTGGGAAGTGATGTGTTAAAGAGGGTAATAAACTTGAAAAGAAGCCCAAGGAGAAAAAGGAAATGTTGAGTTTAAAAACAATAAGGCCTGGCTGGTGGCACAGTGGACAAGGCGTTGGCCTGCGAAAAGCAACCATACATTGATGTCTCTCTCCCTCTCTGCCTCTCTCCCTTCCCCTCTTTCTAAAAATAATGAAATAAAATCTTTTTTAAAAATAAAAAATAAATAAATAAAAACAATAAGGATGAAAAAATTAGAATTATTCAAGCACAAAGGGCTAAGGTATTTAAGTAGAGAAATACTGTTATTTGGAGAACTGTAAGCAGCTACACGTGCACTGAAGCCAGTGCTGTAAGAATAAAACATAAAACCAATGTGTTGTCTGAGGTATTCTTGTTAAAATTTTTTTTTAATATTTTAAGCTTCATAGTAGTTTGGCACTGGAATGTGCTACCAGAGAGGGTTATGAAGCCTCCTCCAGTGATTTTTTGAAAGAATGTTGTTAATTTAAGCATAAAGCCTACCCAGAGATTAGGCAAACTTTCAGAAGTTCATCCAACTCATTATTTTATAACTGCCTAACAACAGAGGTAAATTTCACCTAACTTAAGAGCATTGGTCACTGCTGGGACCAGTTGAACTAATGTTCACATCAGCTTTAGAAAAACTTAAATTCTCTTGGGTCATACAAGATGATGATTATGAAAGAACTGAGGCTATGTTATTTTAAAACCAGAGCTTTGTGGTTTAGAAAATCCTCAGAACATTCATTATGGTGGGCATATTTGCTGAGCAATTAGCCACTTCAGGAAAGTGAAACTTGAGTCAGTTTATATATGTGGCTTTCATAACGATTTCCTCAGAATATGCCTAAATAGATCAAGCAGCTTCAGTAGTATACCATGTGCTGCATGCCAAGTTACATATTTTCATGTCATCTTAAAGCACTTAATATTTATACTACTTCACAATCTCTACTATTGCAGGATTTGAATTATTCTCCTTGTATTATAGGTGGGTTTTTTTTAATGTATCTATCTCCCCATGTGGTTTTAATTTCCTTCAGTATAAAGGTTACCTATAACCATGTTTAAGTCAGCCAAGACATTTGTGTAGTGCTCTGCATGTGGTCAATGACAGTCTGTGCTTGTTTGCATAAATAAATGGTCCCACAAAATATTTTTAACACATCCCTTTGCACTTCTGAATTTCATATCTTTAGGTATCATCAAGACAGCTTTGATCAACATGGATCGAGAAAACAGGGAGCAGTACCAAGTGGTGATTCAAGCCAAGGACATGGGTGGCCAGATGGGGGGACTCTCTGGGACCACCACAGTGAACATCACGCTGACGGATATCAACGACAATCCTCCCCAGTTTCCCCAGAGTAGGAACATTTCATTGATGACTTTCTTCGGTGTCCTTTTGTAAAATTCTAAATTGAAGAATGATATTTATTTTCAATTATTGTTATTAATTGTCAAAATTAATGAACTTAGTAAGAACGGGCACTTTTATTAAGAATGACTTGACAATGCAGACACTCGGTAGATGTGAATATTTATATTCCTGAATTGGTAATTAGCTGAGTGATTTCTGATATGGCTGTCATTATAAAAGCAACATCATTGTTTTGTTTTTCCTTATTAAAAAGAAAACCACAGATATAAATTTGTTGCACAGAACATATGTTATACAAGCAAGCTGCTATTTGTTAGGCAGAATTTGACTTTATATTTTGTGAATTTAATCAACCATGTAATCTCTTTTAAATCCTCAAGAAGCTTTATAAGAGGAGGATTTATCATTTTACTGTTTCTAAAAATACATTTTGCAAATCACTATGTACTTAATCTATTTGTACTCATAAATAGTTTTTCTACATTATGGTTAATTGAGATCCCGAAAGCCATCTCCAAAATCATTAACTCTCATGATTACATAGGAAGGAAGAATGAAAAAAACATTCATAAATGCCCACTTTATGTCAAATAGTGCACAAGACCCTTTCATGAAGAGTACCCCAGGTGGGCTCTGGTTTTATTATAATTCTGCTTCCAGGGATAAAATTCCTTTCTGACCATGGTCCCCTAAAAAAGTTACCTGACTCCTGTCTTTCAGGAGAAAATAACTACCCATTATTAAATAGAAAACCCATTTATTCAATCATGACATTTTTTTCAAGCCAGTCAGCTAATTTGGGCTCCTTTTATAATGATGATACACATGAATCAACAGGAAATGGTTCTATTTTCCTTTTTTTTTTTTTCCCAATTAATTACAGTGAACTAAATGCAAAAACAGAATAGCTAACTAATTTCTGCTTTAATAGGTAGGAGAAAGATTGTAGGAACCCTAAAAGATCCCCCAGAGGCCTGAAGTAAAAATATCAGGATTACCAACACTTAACACTTAACCCCCTAACGTCCTTTTTCATATGGAAATATTCTGGGGAAGGATAACAAAAGGATTGAGGGCACCTGGGTTTCGCATGGTACCTTTCCTCACTCTATTCCCTCCTTGGATAGCCTGTGATTATTAGTGGGTAATTCACCCAGGCAAGGGCTGGGGGAGTAGAGAAAGGGTAGGCAGCACCCCCAAATGGAAGGAAGACACGGGATGAAAACTTGGCCGGTTATCATTTTACTAAGGATGAGCCCCAAACTAAGAGGGCTGATATTACTAAAGAATAATAGTCTAGTGGTGTCGATGTCGAATATTTTTCTAAACAATCTTCATGAACAGTTGCCAAAACGCATCGAGAGAATGAGTTTTACTTATTTATTTATTTAGTTGTTTGTTAGTTTTTGGCTTAGCAAATCTACAGAGGAACTCACACTCCCATGTAATCTCCTGAAACCAATTTTGCAACATGAGGACATGAGCAAAGTGTCTGCCTACGATGTGCAGATTTTTTAAAATTAGGAATAGAAACTCAAGAATGGGGAAAATCTATACATAGAAAAATATATAACAAAACAAAGGGAAAATAATCAAAAGAGAAAAAATGTAAGAGCTTCCTCTCTCAATGCATTTACCTGTTTTCCTCACTGTGACTAGACCAGCTCCATGGTTGAGCGGATGACTGCTAGGATACATTCTCTAAATTGCTGTAATTTATTTTCACCTTCAGTTATTATTAGCAATGACAGAGAGAACTCTTTTAAAATAATAGCTGGTAATTGGCTTAAAGTCACAGTTCAGGTTAAATTCTTTGCCGTTCTTTCTGCTACAGCACATTAGCAAGAGACTTTGAAACCTGCAACCGCCTCTAACAGCTCAGCCTTTCGCACAATCACACCATAAACTTGGAAGCTTATTTACTGGATGAGAAAAGCACTCCCCATTTGCAAAGAGACGGGTATGAGATAAAAGAAATATTCTTAACACCCATGAAAGTAAAGATGTAAGCAGAATAGGGCACCATTATGATTTTAATGATTTTAAGGAAAGCACACGTCTGCCTGCATCCATGTGATGTCTGAAAGAACTGCTGGAAAACGGTTTTTGTTTCTGTTAGGATAGGAGATACTTGGTCCCTGTTTGACTTACATCTTTCTGGTGATTAACAGGTACATACCAGTTTAACACCCCTGAATCTTCTCCGCCGGGAACACCGATTGGCAGCATCAAAGCCAGCGATGCTGACGTGGGAGAAAACGCAGCGATTGAGTACAGCATCACAGAGGGGGAGGGGCTGGACATGTTCGACGTCATCACTGACCAGGAAACCCAGGAAGGGATTATAACTGTCAAAAAGGTAATGCCGTTGGCTCCAGACCATACAAAGAAATGCCTTTCTGTTTCTCTGCTCCAGGGGTAACTGGGGGCAATTTCATCTCGTATGAACCTGCCTCTAGATTCTCATTTACTAATTAGTTTTTTTTTAAAACATCAAGACTAATTACACTGAGATCTCTTTTGGTTGGTGTATAGGGGTCCTCTAAGTCTTATGCATTCATTAATTTCATACTTTTAATAATTTTTTTTATTAAGGACCTCCTAAGTAAAAAAAATAATAATAATGTAAGCAAATGATATACATATAGTATATAAAATAATATAAATAAAATGAAAAAACAATACCAGGCACTGTTCTAGACACTGGGAAGTTTAATGGTTGATTCAACCCAGTGGTCTCTGCTCTCTGGAACTTCTAACACAGAAACAAAAGAGGCAAGGGAAACAAATAAACATTTGTAACTACGAATTCTGATACATGCTTTGAAGAAAAGGAGTAATACAGTAATAACAATGACCTTAATCAGAGACAATATAAAGACCACAAAAATAACACAAATTTACTAGTGCTTTTTAGCTACTTTTTGGGACACAACAATACCTTTTTTTATATTCTGAATTCCCATTGTCCCCTATGCACTTATTTACCACTTATCATCCAAAATTGTCCAGTACTACAAAGCACTATACAGAAATGTGGCCAACATTAAAAACCAATAAACTTCAAATTACAAGTAATAATTAATTTTCGTTACTTTTTTACTGATTTTACTTTAATCAATATTTTCTCTGTCCTTTAGCACATTGTCATATTTGCTGGTATATATAAGTATAGAGAAATGTAAATAACAAGACAATGTTTTCCTCTCAAGCTTTGAATTACAGGTCTTAATAACTGCAAACACAATAAAACATGTTTAAGTGACACTCAGCCCAATGTTTTACACTATAATATAATTAGGAAGCCCATTAGTGTGCATTAACCTTTTTAATTTTTCTGGTGCCTTATCAAATTCAAACTGAAATTTTGCCAAGCCAACTAAATCACATTCACTAACTTCTTGATTAATTGTGTTTCGAGTGAGTCTTGTCATATTATTATCTAAAACGAAAAGTCTGCAGTAAGCACTTGGGTTCACTGGGTCTCCAGAAGCAAAGATACTTCTCCTAAAGACCTCTGACAACAATGATCATTAACTTTCTTTGGCAAGTAATTAGCCCAATGCCCTTATCAAAATAACACTTGGAATATTTTATCACCTCATGCAAAAAAAAAAAAAAAAATTTTTTTTTTTTTTTTAACCTATTTCATCTGAATGAGGAATTGGAATCGTGATGCAAGCCTGTGGTTCTCAATTCTGGCTACACGTGAGAATCGTCTGGAAAGTGTTTACAAATGTAGATTCCTATTTCCCCCTCCCCTAGACATTTTGGTTTAATGATCCAGAGTGAGGCCCAAATACTGGCAAATTTTAAACACTCATTTGGGGTTCAGTTAAAGCTCGATGTGACAGCATCTGACCCAGAATGATTGACTGCATAACATATCTGCAGGCTTGGTCCTCTTATGGTTCCCTCTAGTCACATGGAAGGATTTATTTAAAGGGTGTTTAACGTCCTGCTTCCAGGTTCCCTTACTTGACCATCCTGCCTGGCACCCCCGCACACACACTTCCAAGGCATCAGCCGGCGTGGTTTTGGCCCACACCTTCCTCAGGACCATGAGCCATCAGAACTCCTAGCTCTTCGCCCAGCATCACACTGCATAGTCAAGTCTCTAAGCAATAGAATGCTCTTCCTTGATCAGCGATTTGCACTAAAAGTAGTTCACATCTTGGCTTTCTGTGTCTTGGCTGCTTTAGATATGTCACTTTCCCCTTATTCCTCTCCAAGCTCTTAGACTTTGAAAAGAAGAAAGTGTACACCCTCAAAGTGGAAGCCTCCAACCCTCACGTGGAACCCCGCTTTCTCCACCTGGGACCATTTAAAGATTCAGCCACGGTGAGAATTATGGTGGAAGACGTAGATGAACCCCCCGTCTTCAGCAAACTGGCCTACGTCCTACAAGTAAGAGAAGATGCTCAGATAAACACAACAATAGGCTCAGTCACAGCCCAAGACCCAGATGCTGCCAGGAATCCTATCAAGTAAGCACACTTCTGCAGCACTTCTCTTTTATATGGTTCAATTGATTTATATTCAAATATCTGTCTGCAAGTTGAAAAAGATAATTCCTTTTTCTCCAATTTGACACTGGTGTCTTCCTGAAAACCTATTCTAAACAGTACCTTTAAAAAAAAATGGAAGTGTTTATTTTATTCTTCAATCTCCTTTTCTATTTTATTTTTTAAGATTTTATTCATTATTTTTAGAGAGAAGAGGGGGCTTGGGGAAAGGAAGAAAAGGAGAAAAACATCAATGTATGGCTGCCTTTCACCTGCCTCCGGCTGGTGACTGGCTAGAGACCTGGTTTGCAACCTGGTTACGTGCCCTGGCTGGGAATTGAACCAGTGACCATTGGGTTCACAGGCTGGTGCCTATCCATTGAGCCACCAGCCAGAGCTGGTTTTCTTTCTTTCTTTCTTTCTTTCTTTTTTTTTTATTGTTATTCTATTATAGTTGTCCCAATTTTCCCCCCTTTCTCTCCTCCGCCCATCTCAACCCATCTCCTACAGTCCATTCCCACACCATTGTCCACGTCCGTGGGTCATTCCTACATGGTCTTGTCTCATCCCTTCCCCTTTTATCCATCATTATTCCCCTACCCTCTCCCCTTTGGTCACTTTCATGTTTCCATGCCTGGGTTTCTATTTTGTTCATTCGTTTAATTTGTTCATTAGTCATCTTATAGGCAAAATCATGTGGTATTTATCTTTCCCCAACTGACTTATTTCATTTAATTTAATGCTCCCTGGTTCCATCCATGCTGTCACAAACGGTAATTCTTTCTTTCTGCTATGTAGTGTTTCATTGTGTAAATGTACCACAGTTTTTTGATCCACTCATTTACTGATGGGCACTTAGGCTGTTTCCAGCACTTGGCTATTGTAAATAATACTGCAATGAACATAGGTGTGCATAGGTTCTTTTGAATTGGTGATTGGAATTCTTAGGATATAGTCCCAGCCGTGGAATCACTGGGTCAAAAAACAGTTCCATTTCTAGTTTCTTACGGAAATTCCATAGTTTTCCACAGTGGCTGAGCTAATTTGCATTCCTACCAACAGTGCAGTAAGGTTCCCTTTTCTCTGCATCTTCACCCTCACTTGTTTGTTGATTTGTTGATGATTGCCATTCTGGCAGGTGTGAGGTGATATCTCATTGTGGTTTTAATTTGCATCTCTCTGGTGGCTAGTGATGTTGAGCATCTTTTCATATGTCTCAGGGCCCTCTGTATGTCCTCTTCTGTATGTCCTCCGTGGCCTCTTATCTATTTGCTCAACATAACTATTATTTTAGCAGTGGCATAAACTTTAAAAGCACAGAAATGAGACAAAGTAATGCCCCTGAATGGCCAGAGTTTCTTGTTTTTGTATTTTTAAGGTTGTACACTTGTTCAAGAGTGGTGTGGAGAAAGCATGTGCGAGTCTGTTTTTCAAGTGTGGAAGACCTAGCACATAACACCGAGAGGCAGAATTATGCTCCATTTGGATGCATAATTTCTTTCTTTTGCAGATGTGAATAAAACTGAGAACCATTTCACGATACATGTCTGTGAAATCCTGGGGAAGTTAATAGAGCTGAATCCAATTTATACTATGTAAGCAAGCTCTATTTGTCCCTGTGTCTTCTTCACTCCTTAGCTGTAAATTACACTGCAAGAAGAGCCTCATTGCTCTTGGAGACTAGATCCTTCATTATTCTATCTAGAATCTTACCATGAAATCACCACAGAAGTAAGCCAACCTCCAGCCTTTAGCCAGCAGCATAGTTGACTAGATGAGAAAAGTGCTAAACCAGGATATCATTACATAATTGATTCCCCATAAAGCAAGCAAGCAAGAAGGCTGAGAAGCTAAAGGGTCTCTTGCCAGCAAGTCCACAAATATATTCTAATCAGTGCACCTGCCACATGCCAGGCATATTCAAGGCACTGGGGAAATAGCAGAGAGTAATACCAGGTCCTGGCCACATGGAGCTTACCTTCTCATTGGGGCAGATGGAAAGAAGAAACCTATAAGTATTGTAATATGTCAGGTAAAAATAAATTGTGAGCAGTAAAATAAGACAATAAGGAAACAACAGGTGTGGGGGACTATTTTAGATCGTGTGGTCTGGCTCGGCCTTGGTAGGAAATCATTTAGGTGAACATGTGAACGAAACGAAGGGATGAATCATGCTGATATCCAGGGGAAGAACATTTCAAGAGGAAGGAAAAGCTAGGGTAAAACCTGACTGCTTGGCATGCAGAAGGCACAACAGGGAAATATATGGAGGTAAAGAGCATGATCAAGGTGGGGGTGGGGCACGAGGCCACAGGAAGGTTGGATGGCTGGTGATGGTGGCAGTCCTACCGGGGTTTTGAGTTCTGGTAAAGACTGGATTTTATTCCCGTTGAGATAAGAAGCCACTGGAGAGCTTTGAGTAGAAGCGTCACCTAATCCAAAACCACTTTTTAAAAGGATCACACTGACTGTGCGCTGAAGAATGTGCCGATGAGAATCTGAAGCTCGAAGGCAGACATTTTCTATCTTTTGAGCCTCTAACTCTGTTCAAATGAACCCTTGTGCAAGTCCCATATCTAAAACACACACACGCAAACGCCTGCCTTACATCCTGAGAATAATTGTAAACCCTTGGGGAAATAGACTCTGAGTTTTATTTTCCCCTGGAATGAATATCTAGATTCCTTGGATGGGACTGTGATCTACCCAAAGTAGCCATGCGAGAGCTCCGGGCATCAAGTGTTTCTCCAAATATGTATCATTAATAAGGCAAATGAATGATGGCCTTCATTTGTATAACACAAGTAATATTCAGTGCTTTTATAACTATTCTCTCATCTGGGATTTGTGCTAACTGCACAAGGAAAAAAAAAATCTTCGCAAGTCGATGTCAGGACCAGTTTAAAAGCGTTAACGCTGGGCGTTTACAGATACAAGCATCTGGCTACCTCTCTGATCGGTCCACATGTTCTTAATTCAAAGAGGTAATAGCTTCCAGAAATTTAAGCTGCACTTTCATGTCTATTTTGCTTTTTATACCAAATATCATTTTTACCCACTGCATTATGTTATGTTCTGTGAAAATAAGTAGTTTGTCAAACTGGGTTGGCTGACAGCTAATTATGAAGTTCTTTTCTGCCAGCCCTTCCTTGGCACATATGGATTTGCTGCATAAATATAGATTTAAGGCTGGAAATACATGTAGATATATCAGTATGTAAGTGCATATTTCAGTGATTCCTTTTATAGGATAAAATTGATTCTTATGTTAGGAAGGTACATCCATATATAGCTTTTGGTTATTCTAGGCATACATATTGAATAACTAGGCTCTAGACAATATATTAGGTACACAATTAAGGCTAGAGAATTCTTCCCCCAAATATTGACATATCATTAAGCAGGTACAAACCTTTAATTTTTCAATAACATAATTTCCATACAATAACTATTACAAATGACCTTCGAGTTCCACCAAAGAGTCTTATAAAATGTCACTGTGAATACATGTCATAAAACATGCTTTCTTCTGAACTCACAAGTCTTCCTGGCTTGAGGATGCATTAGAAGACAAATCATTGAATCACAGAATAAATAAAGTTTTAGAAAGAAAAAGAAATGAGCTACCCAGCAGAATGATCTGCTACGATCATAGTGGGATTGATTACCTTATTCTTTATCAGTTAGGATTACAATTAATGTGACTGGGTGGGTGGTAAATAGCCTGCATATAAATTGAAAATACTTTGGAAAGAAAAACAAAAAATAAGTAAGGCTTGTGTGCAAGCATCTTTCCTAAATAATATAGATATTTTAGGTTTTCTATTAATTTTTAAATCTCCCAATTAAAGAAAAATGTATATGTATATACACTTTGGTATTTGCTTTTCTTTATAATCAAAAGCTGCCCTGGCTGGTAGCACAGTGGTTAAGGTGCCGGCCTGCGAACCCAAAGGTTGCAGGTTCGATTCCCCAGCCAGGGCACATAACCAGGTTGCAAACCAGGTCTCCAGTCAGGTCTGTGGCTGGAGGCGGGTGAAAGGCAACCATACATTAATGTCTCTCTCCCTCTCTGCCTCTCTCCCTTTCCCTCTTTCTAAAAAATAATGAAATAAAATCTTTAAAATAAATAAATAAAATAAAATAAAAAGCTGCCTTTAACTAAAAGTTTATCACCCCACTTCACCCTTTGTTTCAAGGCTTAGTATGAAAATACAATTATTTGTAAAACTTAAAACCATAGCAAGAAGAAAAGAAACAAAGAACAAGAAAAGATTGCTGCTGTAATAATTGTCACAGCTTATAAAGATAGTAAACAACATGTCTTAAGCTAGATGTTTTTCTCAAGAAATCCTTTTGTAAATCCTTATTAAATTTCTTACAAAGTCTATGAATATTGAAATTTTTTGGAATTGCTTATGTGCCATAAGTATTTATTAGTCTCATATCAAAGTGAAAAAAGGACCCCTGGCTGGTTTGACTTAGTGTATTGGCGCCAGCCTGCAAACCCAACAAAAGTTGCTGGTTTGATTCCCAGTCAGAGCACATAACCAGGTTGCAAGCCAGGTCTCCAGCCAGGTCCCCAGCCAGAGGCAGGTGAAAGGCAACCATACTTTGATGTTTCTCTCCCTTTCTTCCTCCATCCCTGCCCTTCTCTCTAAAAATAATGAATAAAATCTTTTTGAAAATAGTAATACAAAAATAAAAGTAAACTTGCTCATTTTTTTTTCATCTTATTATTATTTTTTTTTATTGTTGTTGTATTACATCCATCCCCTTTAAACTTGCTCATTTTTAAAAAATGAAAAAAGATGATCAATGGGCAAAGGACCTGAACAAACACCTCTCTGAGGACGACATACAAAAGGCCCAAAGGCATATGAAAGAATGCTCAATATCACTAGTCATCAGAGAGATGCAAATTAAAACCACAGTAAGATACTACCTCACACCTGTCAGAATGGCAATCATCGACAAATCAACAAACAACAAGTGTTGGTGAGGATGTGGGGAAAAAGGAGCCCTTGTACACTGTTGGTGGGAATGCAGACTGGTGTGGCCATGATGGAAAACAGTATGGGGTTTCCTTAAAAAACTAAAAATGGAACTGCCTTTTGATCCAGCAATTCCACTACTAGGACTATACCCAAAGAACTCTAAAACACCAATTCATGAGTGTACCCCTATGTTCATAGCAGTGCTATTTACAATAGCCAAGTGCTGGAAACAGCCTAAGTGCCCAAAACAGCCTAGGTGCCCATCAGTGGATGATTGGATCAAAACACTTTGGTACATTTACACAATGGAATACTACACAGCAGAAAGAAAGGAATCCCTACCCTTTGGAACAACATGGATGGAACTGGAGAGTATTATGCTTAGTGAAATAAACTAGTCAGTTTATTAAAGACAAATACCATATGATCTCACTCATTACAGGACAATAATAAACAAAACAAACAAACAAGCAAAACAGAACCAGATACATGAATACAATGAATAGACCTTCAGTGGGCAGAGGGGAGGGGGAAGGGGTGAGGAAGAGGCAAAGAAGGGGAGCAGTTTAGTCAAGGAACTAGCATGGAAAAACCAATGACATGGACAACAAGTAGGATTGACTTTGGGGGGGAATGGGTGGGTGGGGAAGGGGAGGGGAGGAAAAAGGGGATGGATGTAATACAACAATAATAAAATTAAAAAATTAAAAAGACAAAAGTGTGCATATTCTTCCTATCTGGTCTGGGTTTAATTGGCTTCTGTTTTGATGTTGAAACTGATAACAGAGAGATCTTATCAGATCACTAAGGAGAAGTAGAGAGGGACCAGAGGAGGAGTTTGTTGAGGCAATGGAACACAGTCTAGGGTGGGATTGGTTGAGAACTGAATGCCTCCAGAGCCAATGGAAATAAAAAGAGGGATGGCTCTCTCTTGCCCTCAGGTTCTTCCTCCTTGAAGATGCCTAGATGATTGTGCTGCAGCTGCCTGGCTTCCCAATGGAGGGTATTTTGAATGGGAGAAATTCTGTGCAACCTAGGATCAGCTTGGCCTGGCAGAGGGTGGCAGGGTTATTCTTCTTTAGGTGTTCCAGAGGGGATAACTTCTGAGGCAGAAGCCTGCCGTTCTTCCAAAATTGGGTACCTTTTGTATCTTATGCTGTTTTAGTTTGTAAACTAACCCTATAGGAATAAAATAATTAAAATCAGGGGAACTGAAAGAAATGACTAATTCATGTGGAAACTGTTATTCTGAAATTGTGAAGCTTTTGAATAAAGACTTCTTTCCCTCAGCACCAAAAAAAGAAAGAGAGAAAGAAAGAAAAAGAAAAAGAATAAAGGTGATCAATCAAGTTCAATGTTGTTGCCTAAATTCTTAATAAATGTTGATTCATGACATAAATAGAAAACACAATAGCTGTTTCATCTGTTTCAATCCCTTTGATAATAAAACATTAGGTTTACATAAACTGAAACAAAAATTCTAACTCAACCTGACAAATATACATACATCTATTGTGATCTTCATCCATTCTCTTTAAAACCAGGCTTTTACAGGTCTCCAGCCAGGTCTGTAGCTGGAGGCAAGTGAAAGGTAACCATACATTAATGTCTCTCTCCCTCTCTGCCTCTTTCCCTTCCCTTCTCTCTAAAAATAATAAATAAAATCTTAACAAATAAATAAATAAAACCAGGCTTTTATTTCTTACAATAATTGGATATCTGTTTTATTTGGACTCCTGCTAAGTGACAACAATAGATTTTATTAATAAAATATTGTTCATTATAATTCACTAGTTATATTTTAAAACAAAATAATTAGCTAAAAGAGAATGTTGGACATTATACACTTCTAAAAGTTAGTAACAAGGGTTTATTTTTCTTAGATCATTCATAATAATTTATGTGTATGATTAATTAGATCATTTACTTAAATTGTATTTCTACTGGGCTGACATTTTTAACTCATCTACCATGATATAAATTTTGATAATCCAACTGAAATGGGCAGCATTTTGTTCCTAATGGCCTTAACATATCAACTTCCTTCTGAGTTTTCTCTTTTAACATTCCCTCCATAAAACACTGGGTACATACGTTTCCTCCTTACAAAGCTATTCCAAAATTTATAAAGAAGATAACAGTTCTCATAATCTACTTAGTCTTCCATCAGTTTCCATGTTGAAGACTCTGTCCCTTTTTGGTTTCTGAGACAGCACACTCTCCTTAAATGTTTATCAGGTTCCTCTTCTGTTCTGGGCGCTGTTCTGGTCCTTGTGCATCTCTGTTGTCCTGCTCATCCTTAAAGTGATTCTGTCCTCAGTGTTTTTCTCCCTTACCCAGATACTCTTTTCCTAGACACTTGAATAAGAAGTCTAGGTTGTCAGTCCAGATATTCATCTGGAGCTTCAGACTAGGTCTCTCTTCCCAGACATTTCTTGGGCTTTAAGCCTCAACACATCAAAACCAAAACTTGCGATCTTTCCTAAATTCTCTTCTTCACAAACACCTGTGAGTTTGTGTGAGCACTGTCCAACCAGCCTCCTCAATTCAACCAAAGTTCTTTGCAAACATGGCTTAGGTTGGGACACTCCCCTGCTTAAAATCCACTGGTAGAGTCAGGTTCCTCTTGGAGTAAATATCCCAGCTCCCTACCATGGCCAGCCAACCTGTCCTACTGTGGGTCCAGACTATGGGTCTCCTCTCAAGCTCATCTCTTACCCCCATCTCCTGCCTCACTAGCCTCAGCCACAATAGCTTCATTCAACGTAACACCTTTTAAAATAAAATTATTACAGCCCTGGCTGGTAGCACATTTGGATAAGGCACCAGCCTGCAAACCCATAGGTCACTGGTTCGATTCCCAGCCAGGGCACATAACCAGGTTGCAAGCCAGGTCTCCAGCCAGGTCCATAGCTGGAGGCAGGTGAAAGGCAACCATACATTGATGTCTCTCTCCCTCTCTGCCTCTCTCCCTTCCTCTTTCTCTGGAAATAATAAGATCTTTTAAAATAAATAAATAAATAAAATGATTAGACAAATAGTCATTACTACTACTTATTCACACAAATACATTAAAGTTCTGAGATTCTAAAAACTTGAGTTAAATTATAACAATGACTATACCCACTTGGTCCAAATTATATATACAAAAAATTTCAGTGATGATACTCAAAATCATGCAACTTTCTAGTGGGTTTACTCTTAAGAGCTCAGTTATCAACAACTAATTTCTCAGACTAATTCACTTAATGTTAAATGATAGATATTCAAATGTGTTAGAGGTAGAAAAAAATTATGCAACAGATGTTCTTGGAATAGTTTTCAAATGTGAGAATAGGAAATATGAAGAAAACCTTGTAAATTCTACTCTGCCTTTTCAGGTATTCAGTTGATCGACACACAGATATGGACAGAATATTCAATATTAATTCTGGAAATGGTTCCATCTTCACATCGAAACTTCTTGACCGAGAAACATTACTGTGGCACAACATCACAGTGATAGCAACGGAAATCAGTAAGTGGACCCCATGCGACTACTGTCCCCAATGGACAGAGGGACTGTCCCAGCAAGGGCTGGTGACGCGTACCTGAAATTCATCGCCATGTATTGATGACCCTGCTCAATACATAGTGACAGAAAGAGCCCTGTCATGGTTTGCAATATATTTCTTTTAGAAATGTTGGTTCATTTGCAAATGCACAGGCCACTATGGAAATTCAGCATTTAGAAACAACAAAATGGAAAGGCATCATTGTCAACTGGGGTTGAATTAGTACATGTTGGATTTGACTTCAAAAGCTTATAAATTGGAACATTACCAAAGCTGCTGGGGAAAATAACATGGGCTCATGGTTAGACATTGTGTGTGTGGATAGAAGGATCAAATATATCTCAAAATCTAGGGATTGTTTAGAAATCTTTTGGATATTCACCCTGTGGTTTTCTATAGAATTGCTATTCCAAACTTGTTACAGAATTATGGGATAAGTTTTAATTTTTCCATGGTACACAAAAATGAGCAACACAACCCACCAAGTAATCAATAAAATGTTTAGAATGAATTTTATGGCAGTCCCCATGAAATTTAAGGCAGAGAAAAATAGTGCCAAAGGAATGCTTCAAATAAAATGATTATACAGAGTAAAACTTGTGCAATGTAAACACAATGTGTGGAACTAAGTGCATGAAAGGAAAATGATCTTTAAAATATCATTTAAATGTTTAAAAATAGGCTTCTACATTATGGCACATTTTTTTAGTTTTTGTTTTTTATTTTAAAAGTACAGAAATTTTATTTTTAAATATTTAGCTCAGTTGGGTATCTAGTGTGAAACATTCCATATCAAATGGCATATTACAGTTGTATTTGTCAATATAACTCATGAGATTGGAGTGGCTGAAAGACATAGAGTAGAATAATAAATAACCAATATGGACAAAGTAAAGCATTGTTCTTTTATAGCCATGAGAATCCTTCATTACAGATTTGTCACATAGAAATTTGCTCTTCAGAAGTTATGTGGAAGCACTGATGTGGATACCAATGATAGAGCAGACTCAAAGCTGTGAAATTATAAAATAATTTCCCACCAAAAAGTACCATTTTCTATAACAACAGGAATTTGTGTTACGCAAGTAATCATTTCATACGTATTTTTAAGCTTTGTGCCTAAAATGTTCTGTTTTTAAGATTTAAAGTTTCTGTGATATGTTTGAAATCACTAGTGATGGGGAACTTCTAACACTTCACCTTCAGCAGCTCCAACTTTGGAAGAACAGTGTGAGCAGCATTGCAGGGGCAAAGCTTAAGAATCACCCTTCTTAACTACTTTTGTTGTATCAGAAACCAAGAGCTTAAATCCAGGTCACTCCCACTCAACCGCCATTTCCTCTATCTGGAGAGCCAGAAATAGTAACGGGGCTGAATCTTTTCTTCGTTTTTGTCTTTAACTGACATCCCGTCAGAGAAGCCATCCCCGGCCATCGCATTCAAAGTTGCACACCCATCTCTCTCCAGCTCCTTTTCCCTGGTTAATTTTTCCATCGCATTTACCATCTAACAAAAATATTTCTGTGGTTACAGTGTGCTACCCACACTAGAACAGAGCTTCAGGAAGCAGGATCTTTGTCGTGTTCCCCATGTGTTCCAGCACCCCACTGGCTGGCACAAGTTAGAGATTAGTGCTCACTAAATATGCATCAAGTGAGAGAACCAATTGACATAGGAGCGAAGTAAATGAAGAAAGCTGAGGTGAGAGACTCCAACTCCTAATTCTTAGACCAGGAATCTCTCTGTCACACTACCTTGGAGAATACCACCCAAGTGCTTTGTTTATCTCGGGTCTTCAAACATGGATTCTGCTCGATCATTATCCTAGATGCACAGTGTGGGTGTTGGAGTCAGATAGACTCAAATTTTGAATCAAAGCTCCACTCCTTACTATCACTGGACAAAGAACCTAACTTCTCTGTGCCTCAGTTTCCTCAACTGTACAATGGAGGCAATGATCTCCGAAACTCACACGGATTAGATAAAATAATATAGCCAAGTGCTTAGCATAATGTCTGGCTCTTACTTAGCATTCCAACAAAAGGAATTGAGACCAGTGACAATCATTCATACCTACCACTGCCACCACCCCTTCTTCCTTTGTCCACATTTTCCCCACCTGCTTCCTTCGGCTTTAAAACTCGGTTCTAGAATGCCTTTGCAGAATAGCTTTTATCTGTATTCTGGCATTTATTACACAGTTGCACTGCGAGAACACATGTAGCTGTGTCTCCTATGTCTTTCCATCAGGTGTACCTAATGGACCACACGTACCAAACAATCTAAATCTACTTTTTTGTGACTGTGCTGGTACTTAACATCCTCTAGTACTCACAGCAGCCTTGGGGAACCTGCATGAGTGAGAAAGGAGTGAATGACTGTTGTCTAAAGGGGATTGATGACCAACATATAAATGTCTATTCCCTTTGTTTTGGCATCTTGCAGATAATCCAAAGCAGAGCAGCCGAGTACCTCTATATATTAAAGTTCTGGATGTCAATGACAACGCCCCAGAATTTGCTGAATTCTATGAAACCTTTGTCTGTGAAAAAGCAAAAGCAGATCAGGTGAGTTTCATAAGAAAGTGAATTAATTTAGTTGGATTAATTTAGATCCTCTAATAATTCAGATGACAAACAGAGCTCAGGGCCCATTTGAATTATCTAGGAAGTGAATGTTAACCAAATTAATACTATAAATAAGAACCAGGATGAATATTTAACTTGAATAAGAGAACAAACAGGTTTTAAGAACTGGAGGTTCATCAGTCGCAAAGTCTGATGTTAATTCTAAATCAGTCTTAAGCTTTCATTAAAATAGATTAGTCACAGCTTTATTGGAAAAATTTTCATTGGTAAGGAGATAGTTTTAACTACCACATATAATGGAAATTAATAACTAGAACATATTTTACAACTGCCATAGTTCCACTTACTTGCATGCCCATATGTACAAGTAAAACAAATTCATGAATGTTTTACACATGTCCCCACCTAAAATAGGCCTCTTCTGCCAGTGATATAAAAACGAGATTACAGTTTGTCAAGGAAATACATGTTTAAATACATGTTAAAGTGGGAAGCTGAAGTTATGTGTTGTGTATCCAAAGTTCATTTTTAACTCTTTTGCAAGTTGATTGCTTTGTGTGTGACCAGATTGCATGGCTAGCCAGCCAGGTCGGCCACCAGGCACCTTCCTTTCTGTAAGCTTCGGTGTTCATGGACCACTGTGGTGCTTCATAGTTTTGCATCACTCTAGGTCTGTGTTTTTCAATCCCAGGGACTTGTGTGCCCCAGGGGACATTTGGCAATGTCTGGGGCATTTCTGATTGTCACAAGGAAGAGGGTGCTATTGGCATCCAGCGGGAGGAGGCCAGGCTTGCTTCTAAATGTCCTACAGGACAGCCTGACAACAAAGCGTGACCCCTGCTCTGTGTCCAACCCACCAGCTCTTTCCATGGAGTGGATTCATTATAAACTGTTTAGAGGTTATCATTTAAATTTTTATTGATTGATTATTAAAGAGAGAGCAGAAGCAGGGAAGAAGAGAGAAATATCCGTTAGTTATTCCTTTTATGTATGCATTCATCGGTTGATTCTTGTATGTGCCCTGGTGGGGAGGGAACCTGCAACCTTGGCTTATGAAGAGGTCTCTCTGATGTGGAGCTATAAGGCTATGGCCAGACTGTCGTTTTTAAAAATTAAAATTAGTTGTCATTGAGTCAAGCAATTCACTGAACAACTGTAAGAATTGGACTAAGTTAGCAGTACTTGGTGACGCCTTTTCGGTTTGGGTTTTAGCTGATTCAGACCCTCCGAGCTGTTGACAAGGACGACCCTCACAGCGGGCACCAATTCTCGTTTGCCTTGGCCCCAGAAGCAGCCGGCGGCTCGAACTTTACCATTCAGGACAACAAAGGTAATGGAGCGCAGGTGACCTTCTCGGCCTATACATTTATACCTGTATCTATACCCATCTATTCCCCTCACAACTACCCCAGGGGCATGACGCGTTCTCCACATGCATTCACCCCTTTGCTTTCTGGTTGCAGACAACACAGCGGGCATCTTAACTCGGAAAAATGGCTACAATAGACACGAGATGAGCACCTATCTCCTGCCGGTGGTCATTTCAGACAACGACTACCCAGTTCAAAGCAGCACTGGGACAGTGACTATCCGGGTCTGTGCATGTGACCACCACGGGAACATGCAGTCCTGCCACGCGGAGGCCCTCGTCCACCCCACGGGGCTGAGCACGGGGGCGCTGGTCGCCATCCTCCTGTGCATCGTGACCCTACTAGGTAAACTGCTTCTCCCTGCCTCCTATCTCCCCACGCTGAGGGGCACACACTGTCACTGTGACACTCTAGGTTTATCCGCCTCCCCCATTAAGGCATACAGCCCAATCTAGGTGAGTAGAGTTGTATGCTGCGAATCTGTGTTGTTCGACTATGAACTAGCGTTTGCTTGAATGTGGCTTTGGAGAATGAGCAGGTGTGACGCTTGCCCACATTTTCACCTCGCCTGGGAACCATTGCCTCAAAAGACTCTCTTGCCTAATAGACTGGGAGTGAATCTCGGAGACATGTAAGGGCAAATAAATGGGCCTTTCCCTTTCCGTTTGTTGGTTAATATTTAACCTAACAAACACTGTTAAATTTTAAAGAGGGAAAGTCATCCTGCATGGAGTGTATCTGATGAAGGCCCTTTCTGTGCAGGTGATGTTTACAACTCAGTGTGGTGATGGCCAGAGGGAAGGGTTAGGGGTGGCAGGGGCTGGGCGGAAGCCAGCAAAAGGGGGTGGGGGAATGGGGACATCTATAATAGTGTCCACAATAAAACTTTTTTAAAAATCTAGACCTGAAAAAAACCTGGGAGATATTTAATTTTGTAGTAAAATACCCATATTGTAGATACTGTACTTTTAAAACTTGTTAAGTATTTGACATGCAGTTAACACTTTCTCTTTGGTCACAACTGGTATGTTAATAAATGTTATAGACAGAAAAAAACAATATCAATGGGAAACTGGAAAGAAGAATATGATGACCTTTTCTCCCTCATACAGAAAAAGAAAAAGCAATTACATTTTCTCTAACCCAGCAAACCTAAACCCATTTAAATGACCACCTTCTTAGCACTGCTCTATAATTGTCATACATGGTGTCTATTATTTCCCAGACTCTCAATAATAAAGAACTTCTGTGGCCAAAGAAACAAATATGGGACCTAAAAGATATCAATGCAATAAAAGCAAAAATCAAGGTCTAACAATGATTCAAATGAAATTTTTTACCCCCAACCAAGAAATTAAGCACACGATTTGAGCTCTTAATGCTCAAAGACCCTCAACCTAGTTGTGAACTAAGAGATCAACTCTTAGCTAATGCAGCCCCTTCAAAAATAAAAGTAAGATTTGTATAGCTTGCCCACACCATGGGAAAAGAAAAGTAAGAAGTTAGAGTTAACCTGGATTAAAGAGTAGGGCAGACTCCTTAGAACAACAACAAAAAAGACAGTAGAGTGACTTTGAGAAGAGTGAAGGAAGGCCTACATTTCTCCAAGAAGAGAAGGAAGCCGCCTAGGGATCTCTGCTCAAGAGCTTCTCAGTCCGGACCCACTTTGCTAATTATAACAGAAGCCTTGAAACTCAGCTACAGACCTGTGATTCTCTTTGTCATCTAGTCTTTGGGGAAAGTATTTTAAGATAGGAGGATAAATAAAAATCCTCCTTTTGACAGTGTGAAAAGACAAACCAGTGTTTCTGTTGGCGAGTCTATAAAAACTGTTTTGGAGGAGAAGGATAGAAATATATTCTGTATACATAGATATACATACATATACATTTATCTACATATATATTTTTCTTAAGGGTTCTTTTTAGAAGGGCTGGATGAGCAGGGATGTACTCAGGTAGAAGTCCTTGGACTCTCATCTCCTTGAGCTGGTTCTTCCTTTCCCTCATCTTCCACCATTTCCTCCTCCCCCATCCTTCCTCCTAGCCAGCTCCCTTCACCTCCCTTTTCATCCCTGTCCTCTACTGAATTCGTTACCTCCTCATTACTCCTCATTTGCCTCACGGCCTCCTACATCTTGTCTAATCTCTTCAGGATTCTGTACCTAAAAGGAGAAAAATGGGATTTTACCTTTAATTAGGCTCACAACATGAGCTATATACTCCAAGCAAGATGCTTTACAAATGTTTTTCTCACTCCTCAGCACCATCCGGTGTCTATTTACCAGCATCATAAATATGAAAACTGAGGCTCCAAGATGTGAGGTCCTGTAGCCAAGTCACACGGCCAACAGGTGATAGAACTAAGTTCCAAACTCAGGCCTTCTCTCTCCGCACCATGGTGCTTCCACACTGCACTCAGCTTTCCCTGGAAGCTTTCAGCAGGCAGGGCAGCTTCCCAGCTGAAAGGGCCAGAGCTGAAGAAGAGACAGTTGAGGCAAGTAGAAGCAAACCTGAGAGCCCGCCTGTAAAAGAAGGAAAGCCATGTTTCTATGGGAGGAAATCTGTCGTCAAGAAAGTGGATTAGGTGGCATCTGTTGTTTTATTTCCAAAAGTAAAACAACAGTAAATCAACCACTACATCTCATATCTCTATGGTGCTTTTAGAGTCTGCACACTGTCCCCATGAATTAACTCGTTCCTGACAGCAACAGTGGGCCACATGTCACTGCTTCTCTTTTCAGAGAAGGAAGCCAACTCTGAAAAGGCAAATCCTTTTAAGGTGACCTGATCTCAAATGACTTACTACTTTCTAGCTTTATGATGAGATTTGAGCAAAATCTGTCCAAGGGTCCCCTCCTCCGAAATAATTTTACTGCTGTCCCCAGACTGCAAGGAAGTAGGGAAGGGGGAGGCCCAGTGACTGGGAAGGGCACCTCCTTGGTGAATTACTTTATCACAACTTTTGGCTTGAGTGTTTAGATCTCATGTTTCAGCTTATAGAGATTAGCTTTGAAAAGCTCTCCTTCTAGACAGTTATGCTATCAAAAATTTAGTTCAGACGTGCATTGAGCTAATAAACAAAAGATACAGGCAGTGGTAGCTATGGGGAAACTAGGCAGTGAGTAAAAGCCTTTGAATGACTGAACGTGCCCTCTCTTTGCTACACAGCTGCACATTTAGGTACATATAGGACTAAAATAATAGCTATAGGTAACTTAAGCTGGGGAACAATTAGGAAGTGGTAAACGCCTGCCTGAAATAATGGAACAAACCCATGTACATCGGAGTTTAATTTGATGCAAGTGAGTTAGCTTAGTTGTATTCTAAAAGGCTGTCCTTGCTCACAACCTTCTGTTTTGCAAATCCATGTCACTAATCACACGGCAAAGCAGCATAAAAAAGACTATTGTGAGCCTCCCTCTGCCCAAGGGCCTGCAATGTCAACTCATGCAGACCCCAGAGTAAAGTGAAGGCACAGAAGCACCCCCAGCCCCCGAGCAGCAACCCTGCCCTACGCTCTCCTATCCTGACTCCCTCTGCTCCAGCGGTAGTGTCACCTGGCTGTCCCTTGAATGCTCCTGGCACACCCTCTCTCCAGGGCCTTCCACCTGGGTCCCCTTCACCAAAAAGCCCCTTGGAGGACTCCGTGTGCCTTCGCACAAATGTCACCTTCTCAATGATGCAATTGACCCCCCAAGAAACATATACTCCTCTCAAACATGCACAAAAGGAGTGCACTCTTGCACTCCTGACTCAGCTCCATCTCTCTCCTTCTCATAATTTGTTTGTTTATTATGCATGCTGTTTATTTCCTGTCTTCATCTTCCACCATCACCTGCCCACCTTATTAGGTTGGAGGTCTTGGTCAACTTTCTAATTGACAGTGCCTAGAACTGTACCTGGCACACAGTCAGCACTACATAAATAATGAATGAATGAATACCCTGGACGGATGCAACAGATGAGGTATCAGAATACTCTCTGGCAGCAAAAGAAAATGTATGCAATAGCAACCACGTATTTGTAAAATGGCAAAATTGTACATCCTAATCTATAATCCAAACCTGTGTCAAAGCGTGGTAGAGTGTGGGCTTTTTATTGTGCTAACTGGGAATTCAATTGCCTGTACATGCGACATCTCTAAACCTCAATTTCCTCTATGTAAAATAGAGCTATAATGATGGTACCTATTTTGTAGGGCTATTATGATAATTAAATGAAATCAGTATGTAAAGCTGTTAGCCCAGTGCTTGACACATAGAACTCTCTCAATAGATAACCAATTACTAATACTATTAACATCTAAAATGTTGATATATAGACACAAGGGTATGCATTATTATATAGGTAGATATACATATCCACCAAAAGCCATTATTCTGTAATTCTTATTGGGATAATTCAATTTTCATGGCTCATAAAAAAAAATAAAAAATGGGACCATATTATGGATGAGAGAATAAAGAGACGTAATTGGTACTTCCCGTAATAAACTCCCCTGGACAACCGCAGCTTAACAATGCATTTTTCTGCCCTGGGTGGCTGTTTTCTCTCTAAGCTGTTGCTATGTGTTTGTGTTCCCACCCATCTGTCCATTTGTAGAAGTGTCTCTCTACAGGTAGCCGGCTGTGTTCTAGCCAGCCAGCTGTGAGGAAATATCAGGAGCTATTTAAACACAATTCTCCCTTTGTCTCTAATTTGAGTCAGAAAGAAAAATCAAAAGAATGAACATCCAGGCAACACTTACAGAACATGAACCTTTGAAAGATTTTTTTTCTTTTTTTCAGCCCTCACTAAACATGTGTGATTTGTTTAGCTTGAACAGAACTCACCCGTGAACTATTGCCTGACCCCTTCCAATGGGCTGACCTTGAAGTCTAGAAGGGCTTTCTGAATTGTATCTGGGTCTCCCCAGGTACCATCTGCAAAGTTTTCTTCTCTTTGGGAAGGGTGTGCAACTATTCCCATCTCTTCGCTGGGTTTTTAACTAATTTTCCACTTTGCTCAGAAAAACAAAAAGGAAGGCAAAGTGGAGAAGTTATTTTAGATGTGGAGTTATGCAAACCTCCAACACATCCGGAAGGTGCCAGCCTGTGCTTTTGAGCAGCTTTAGGCGTTCAGCATAATTTGCACCTACTGCTGTACCCTCACCCTGGCTGAGATTTTTTTTTTTTAATTATTAGTAGTAGTAGTATTCTTTTTTTTCCCTTACCTTGAAACTGGTTTGTTCTTTCAAAGACAAAAGGAACTACTGACAAAATCTGACAATGTTCTATCCTCTACTTAAATTGTTACCGTCTTTCAAATATTTACCCCACTTCTTTTGGGTCCCTGTTTGATCACGCATGCAGGCGACTACGTCCTTGAAGGAATAACAGTTGAGTCTGCACTTTCCTCGAGGCCTGGAAAACTTGCGATTGGCGCCCAGTGTTTCTTCCCGGCGTTAATTGGGTGGCAAATTAACTTCCCCTTCCCTTTCTGTCTCGTTTCTGCCTCCAGTGACAGTGGTGTTGTTCGCAGCTCTGAGGCGGCAGCGGAAAAAAGAACCTTTGATCATTTCCAAAGAGGACATCAGAGACAATATTGTCAGTTACAACGACGAAGGGGGTGGCGAGGAGGACACGCAGGCCTTCGATATCGGCACCCTGAGGAATCCCGAAGCCATAGAGGACAGCAAATTACGCAGGGACATTGTGCCCGAAGCCCTTTTTCTGCCCCGACGGACTCCAGCCGCTCGAGATAACACCGACGTCCGAGATTTCATTAACCAAAGGTTAAAGGAAAATGACACGGACCCCACGGCCCCGCCCTACGACTCCTTAGCCACGTACGCCTACGAGGGCACCGGCTCGGTGGCCGATTCCCTGAGCTCGCTGGAGTCGGTGACCACGGATGGAGACCAGGACTATGACTACCTTAGTGACTGGGGTCCTCGGTTCAAAAAGCTCGCGGCTATGTACGGAGCGGTGGACAGTGACAAGGACTCCTAATACGTTGCCTTTTGCATTTTACAGGATGACACTGAGCTATGTGACGTGGCTATTTCTATTTATCCACCGCGGAGGGTTCTCTGTGCTGCGCGTTCCAAAAGGCAGTGGCTGCCGTCGCACGGCCCCGACGTGGGAGACTCTTTTCTAGTCCCCTTTTATGAGCTCCCGACAGGCAAATGTTTATTTTTTAGTGCATCCCGTTAACCAGGTCAGCCCAACAAGCACGAGCTGGAGGAGGGGCCGAGAGGAGTAACGTTTTCCCTGGTTCTCGGGGCAGGTTTGGAGCACGTGCAGTTCCCCCGGCCTGGCCGGCTGTCCGCTCCGTAGTCTCAGGTCAGCCGGCTGCGCCACCGCCGCCTTTCACACGCTAATGGGAAGAGGGACAGCTCGCTAATGATAAAATATAGTTTTAGTTAGTACACGAGGGAGGAACAAACACGACGTTGTTTCCGGGCTAGCAGCTCTAAGGGAGACCATCAACTATCTAGGAGTGTGCTTTTCTGTCACAGAGGTTTTAAAATGACATTTGCCCATCCCGTTTGTTCTTCAAGAACTTTTTCTGGCACCAATGACTATTCAAAGCATGGAATCCACCAATGCTTTAAGATTCTCCTTCCTCTGGAGGGATGGAAGCCAATTAGATAGCAACATTCAAACACAACGACCAAAAAAGTAATAATTGTGAAGACCTCATTCCTTACCACTAACTCCTAATTTGTTATTTATGAGACACGCAGAAGTTTGCCCTTGTACCGTAAAAGGGAAAATAGCTAATAATGTTAACAAAGGAAAGATTTAGCATATTTTACAGTTTAGGCCACCAAATATACCACAAATCACTTGAAAGTATTTCAACTGTCAGTAGGTTAACTACAAATGAGTGTGTTTAAAAGTTCTTGAAGGAACTTTCCTAAGATAAATTTTAACTCCTTGTCTGTAGTCGTCGTCAGTATTATTCTAATATATACTTGAAAGTAGCAGTGTGAAGTACAATAATTCATATTCTTCGGATACTTCTTACTAAATTAAGTTGCATTAGTAAAGGCAGATTAAATAAAACTGGAATCCCACTCTCAGAGTTTAATGGCGTGATAAGGGCCAGCCACACTTGAACCTGATTCCCTGTCCTTCACATAGGAAAACACCTATGTCTTCATAGAATGTGATAGACATAGCTGAGTGCTGAAATCAAGGCGAAAACCTACATATGACAGGCTTGGAAGATGCTTACGAAGGGAAAGGTTGGATTCCCTAAAATAAGAGTGTATGAGATCATAATTTAAATGATAGGAGACTTTCAAAAGCATTAATGTTTTTTCATTGTTTGTAACTTCGTTTCCATGGCAACCCTGCTGTCTTTGTCTTTGAGCTAATGATAAAGTAATGGCCTCAAACTATGACGGAAAAGTAATGTATAATCCACCCAATCTATTACTTCTCTAATTATGCAATTAGCATTCTAGTTATTACCCAGAAGATGCAACTGAACTGAACTATTCCTTTGGCAGGTTCAAATCATTTATTTCATATGGCTGTTCTAATAGTTTTTATCATTAGAATCTTCATGTGCAGTCATTAGAAATTTCCAAAGTACTGTAATGAAAATATCCTTATTTTGAAAGCTTAAAAAAACAAAACAAAAATGAAAAAAAACAGGCTCTGTATATATGTACTTAAGAATATGCTGACTTCAATTATTAGTCGTAGAGATTTATTTTCAATTAATGTTAATTTTCTACAGATAATCTTAGTGTCATAGCCACTTGGGGATAATGTCATATCAGCACATAATTTCTATTTGGAAACACACTGTCATCTAGTTAGGTTTTAAATAGGCATATTACCCAGGAACTAAAGAAGGCACCTTTAAAATAAAAGAAATGTAATGGTTTTGAATTACCCATTTAGAGTGAAAAAATTTTACAACTGTATTATTCTTTGTGTTTTCTGTTTTCCTATTTTGTAAAGTACTTCCCTGTATACTAACAAGTATTTTGTGCTTTAGTTATTTCCTGCTTTTATAGTTTCTTTGGCTAGTTCTACACACACACACGTAGGAATGCAAATAAAATACTACAGGAGGGCTTTACTGTAATGAATCAAAACATATCATAGTAACAGGTAAGTACTGGAAAAGATAGTTTAGTAGTGTTAATAAGAAGTAGTTATGTATAGCAATAGAACAGCACCTTAATCACATGACTTACTGTAAAATTAAAGAGCTCGCTTATCCTTATGTTTCATGTCATACTACAAATTGAATCAAGAAAGTCCTATGAGGGAAAAAGCTATCATCAGAAGTCTTTCTTCTGAATTTTTGGCATTAATTGGAATGGCTGAAGGTTGACACTAGCAACTTCCAATATTTAAGGGTAAGGGTTACTCTCTCTTTGTAATTGAAAGTAAGTGGTTCTGTAATGGAATATTTGAGATATAATTGGCAGGATATTTTATCCCATCCTGAAAATGATACAATGTACCAAGAACAGGTTAATATGACTAAATGTTGAAGTAACTCTTTAATCTCTTACCACAAAACCTGATGATGAAGTCAGTCTCTAAGAAATGGGAAATTTGAGACGAGTTGAATACTTAGCAGTAGGGTCCTATACATTTCAAGGTAGAGTAACATCTTCCTATAATTAAGACTTTTTGACATCATGGAAACAATACAAGTCACAGTTCCGTTCTGTCTGGGTCTGACTTCTGTCCCATCAAGATATCAGATCAAGGACCAGGGTCAACACAAATGAGCACTGAAGAAAAAATATTGTTTTTTTTTTTCAGCTCACTTTTCACATTGTCTCTGTCCTGGTATTAGGTGCTAGTGATAAGAAATATGGAAAATGGGAAGAGGTGAAATTGTAATATTTGCTTTAATCATTAAGAAACTAAAATGCAGTAAATTCAGCAGATTGCTCTTATGGGTTGCTTCAAGAACGTTGAGGCCTTCCTGAGTTTTCCCCTTCTGCTCAAAGGGGAGAATTTCTTTAAACCACAAAGCTATCCGCTGGAGTAAGCTGAAATTGTAAAAGAAAAAAAAAAAAAGTAAGCCATTGTGCATAAATAGCCACTTTCTGCTGAAAGGCCTAGAAGCTATTTGTCCCCAAATAAAAAACTAAATTGAGTGAGGAAGAAGAACAGATGCTTCCACAGAACCATAAGGGGACCTGGGTACAGTAAACGTGTGTTGTTTTGTTTTTTACAGAGCTTTACTCAGCTTTACAGTTTAGGTTTTTAAAGGGAGGTTGAAATATAAACTGACTCCACTTTCAGCTATAAATTGACTTCGTTTTCTACCCAGTATAAAAAAATTGTGGTTAAGTTTCCATTTGCAGCTCCCAAATGCTTGAAGAACTGCACCCAGTTCTTAAAAGTTGAATCCAAAATTTTATGGACCCAAATTAATTTGAGGATGTTTCCATTATTTTCATTGTCAAGTAAATACATTTTAGATACCCTAATTTGAAAAGTGATATATCTTAGTATATCAAGTGTTTTTGCCTTGAAATGCGTATTTTATTGGAGATAATAATGGATAAAGGATGATTGGGCATTCCTTAATTCTGTATATTTGAGGACAAAAAAGACTACGCAGTTGAGTGGAAAGAATAGAGTTGAATCCAGAGAACAAACTAAGTATTTACATGAGGTATACAGCTAAGTGTATTTTCCTCAGGAAAGTCATCACCAAACAAATTATTGTTTTTGAGTTGCTACTTTTAAAATAGTGCAATTACTTGGAACAACACTCTAAAATGTCATGATCCCCACTATTTTGAAAGGTCCTCTAGAAGGATCATTTTAGTGTCATTTTGTTTTTTAGGTTCTTATCTAAATGAAATCTTTTGACTTGTGACAGGGGATGGAAAATCTTAGCCATCTACTGTGTTTTACATTAACACTACAAATCAGCCTTCTTTATCAGATTGTAAGAGTAGGAAGATTAAGACTTTGTGCATGGATCATCAGCAAGATGAACATTTCATAAGTCTGACAAGATGCTTGTTTTTCCAGAGAATACAGAATTCCTGTATGGCCTCCTTAGAAGTTCCGCACTACTACAGTTGCAGCATGTTTAATCTCCCTCTGGCATCTTTATGGAATAATTTTCTAACGGGATAATTCTCTACTAAAATATATCAGACCCCGGCCATATTTAATGTGCAGAGCAATACCCTCTTAGAAAAGAAATACATTGACTCATACACTTGTTAAAAGTTAATAAAGAAATAGCTCATTTTTAAAGCCCCAAGTTTATGGTCTCTGCATCGTCAATTTAATTTAAGCATTGCTGAGACCATCTTTAATCTACTCCCCATTTTATAATATCTTATTTATGATGTATTTTCATTTTTTAATTTGGGGGGAACATTAGGCGGACAGAGCCAGCAGATGAAAGTGCCAGAAAGAGGTCAAATGGAAAGAAGGCCTATTACCCACTGCATTTCAGACAGGACCAAGGCACTTAGCTGAGGAGACACTGGGTTATTAGATTAATTTCAAAAGAGCTTTTACAAGTTACTTAATTCTATTTCTTTTTTTGAAAACCCATGGACCACAAACTCAAATTTCTCCTCAAATGGGGTTAATTTGACAAATGAGGCATGGGCCCAGCATTGTGAAAAAAAGAAGTATTCCACTGTAATGAGCTCTTGGTCTTTCTTGCGAGACTATGCTATTACTGTAAATATGTCTAGAGGCACCTTCTATAAGCTTTTCGTTTTCTATGATCTATCCGTTTCGTGTTTATTAAGGAATCAAATGTATAGAATTACTAGGCATCCAGGGGGGATGCTGTGCAGCAAATGTAACACTGATCTGCTCGGGAGAAAGCTAGGAACGCTTCAAATCCATTGTACTGTTTTGTTTGTGATTATTTTCATTGCTTTGGAAGTAAACTGCGTAAGAATAGGCCTTATAAGAAATGCTACTCGCGTCTTCAGTTGTATCAAGCTAAGGCACTTGGCATTCTCCTACTGTGATTTGTGATTTTCCACCCAGAAAATCAAAGCATTCGGGTATTGATTGATTTTAATTAAAAATACTCCCAAATACAAATTGAAGCTGATGCCACCGTGGAAGATTTACTGGCTAGAGTGCAGTTCGCTTTTCTCAAGGTCGCCTTGTCTTCAGCAAGCACACCTGGTGGAAACCATCACTGCTCAGCTTTCATCCACCTTTCTAGTTAGGGAGACTGTCAAACTTCACAGGTTACACGAGAAAGTTTTCTGTATTCAAGGAGAAGGATGGAGACAATTAGTTTTCAGCTCCATGTAGCCGGCCGGCCTCTTGTAGCCCAGCGGCCAACCCGCACTCCTTGAAATGGCTTCTTTTATTTCCCTTTGTTTTCTTAGACGTATGAATTTGGAAAGAATGCAATTTAAAAAAGTGATTTCTCACAAAGAGTAAATATGCCTTTTGCAAATCAATTTTTGTAACAAGTTATTTATATGATATTACTTAATAAACTGGTTTTTTCTAACTTGTTTTTTTTTTTTTTTTTCCAGTTCTCTCACACTATTGCTTGCCATCGGAGTTTTAAAAATGTACGTGTGGATGCACCCTTTATCTTTCCAAATCTGTTGTTTTAACCTCCCAAATAGCTAACTCAAGCCAACTCGTTATATAATAGTTAGCTTGTAAAACTGTAGTTTCTTCCAGCCAGAAATATATATAGTATTGGCACTGCCATGCACACTCTGACTGGTGGGACACCAAGAATTCTGCTGTTAGTTATAGAATCACTGTACTGAGAAGAAAGCTGATAATTGCATTAGATTTCTTTTTAAAAGACAATTCTGTATTTTTGTCCATCTAAAGTCTCCATCCTTTGCTTCACTCCCATAAACACAATTATCTGTGGACCTCTGATTTAAAAAAGAAAAAGGAAAAACAAGAACCAGACCAAAGGGAAATAATAAAGTCCTTCCAGCATTCCGAGACTGAGTAAATAAAATGTTTTTAGTATATGCAGAGCTATCAGATTTCACCCACTTTGTTCTTTTTCTAAGCTGTCTCCTGTTTTCACAGAGGCTATGTCGCAACTTTTTAACTGGGAGAATTCGTAGCTTTGCCAAGCAGGTTTTCATTTATTCGTTCATCTGTTCACTATATCGTAGGCACTCTGCTGTGTGCTATAGAATACCGGACAATAAGCCGGGTAGCAATATTTTCCCTCCTTCTGGAAGCTTTCGGTCTAGGAGGAAAGGCTGCCATAAGTATTCTAAGTACATGATTGTACTATCCACCAGAAGGGCGCAAGGAGATGTCTTTAAAGGGAGACAGATCAAAGTGCTCATAGCAAGGAGACATTGTTTCTGCCCCGCGGTGGAGGTGGTGGAGGCGGTGTGTGGGAGGGTTAGGAATTAGTAGGACTGAGATAAAGGAAGATAAGAAATCAAAAAGAATACCTGAGGAAGGACAGAGAAGAGAGGAAATGTTTAATAAGCGATGTCATTGATCTCAGCTGAGGTCCCTTCCTGAAAGGTCTAGCCTGGAATGTCCTGTAGTCCAGGAACGCAGAGAAGAAACGCCAGAGCAGCTGATTTTTGACGTTATTTTGTTTTGGCGTTGTTGTTTGTTTTTGGTTGAAAGTTAACTTGGTGAGGTGCAGAAATCCATGAAAAGGAAGGGTGCTATTAGAAACACACTTCTCGAAGGATGAATACCTGGAGCAGCGTGCACTCTGCCATGGAGCAGAGCCCCACCCCACCCCCAGCTGGGCACCACCTCCAGGCAGCCCACGGGGTTCACCGCCCTAATGTGAACAGGGGCAGGAAGTGCAACGTACTCTCTCAGATGCAGGTCAGAAAGCAGATTTTTGCAAATATTTGGAAAGGCCAACTCCGCACCATGACAAACCACTCGCCATGATAATTATTAGTATGTATTAGAGTAATTCACCCCACTGCTGCAACAGACAAAATCCAAAACTGCCTTCAAGTTTGAGTCTTGATCTTCTGCAGTTCAGGGTGGTTGCGGACCTTTCCTGCCTTGTGGCTTTGACACTTGGGGCTCAGTGCTCCAGGGTTTAAGGGAGCAGCAGCGGAGAGTTTGCTGGATGATCACACGAGGTTTTTCTAAGGGGCGGGGCCTGTACATGGTAGAAACAAATTCCATTCCCATCCCGAGGGCCAGAACTCAGTCCCACAGCGCAAACTAACTGGACCGAGACTGCGAGATGTACACACGCAAACACCTGTGCGTCTGGTGAGCACAGTTTCGGCCTCTATCAGTCTTGCAATACCTTTCCCAATTCCCCCTAGTTTTACTCACCATAAGAAGCCATGTCCCACAATAATCGTACAGCTGTTATCAGAAGAATAGGGGGAAAGTCACAAATTCAACTTTTCACGTTGGAAACCCCTTTAAGAGGTGTTTGTGTGCCATCCCTGACTCCAGAACCCATAGTAGCTACTTCCAACCGGGGGACTCACGGATTCCCTGGGTGTACCCTTAGCGTCCCTGACGGGAAGGTCCCCGAGCCTCACAGCATAATCCTGACCTATTTGCCATCCCAAACCTGAGAGAGTAAGTTCCCTGGTAAGACTTGTTTTCTTTCATTCTCAGTTGTGTTGACTATTCAGTGATATTGGGGAAGAGCATTCTGACCCTGAGAATGACAAAAATTTGCAGTAATTAAGGAAGCTGAAAGGCTCAGCCTGCCATTGTAATTAGCTCACACCTTTATTTCATAAATTTGAACCAACAAGCATGTATCTCTTTGTTTGAATAATTCAGGTATAATGTCAGCTTGGTTGATATATCTCTCTTTGGTGATCTTCCTGGACCTTTACATTCATCTGCAAAGGTCAATGGAGAAGCTACTCTGGTCCAGGCGTGGATCAAGGTGATGGGAATACTGGGTAAAATACCAGACATGCGCCCTGCCCTGGTCATACCCTACCCTCAAGGGATGCCATGGTTTAATCTGCTATTACTAATCCCAGTTTGACTGACTACATTTTACACTGAATGACATTCTGAGTCTTTAGCTCACTTTTCTAGGTCTCATAGTCCTAAATTCAATACTTTTCCAAATATGCAATGCATAAGTATGGCTCTTTCAAAGAAGTAGATCGTCTCTTACTTTTATCTATAATACCCTTTTTTAAACATCTCCCTTTATACATCTGATCATCTTTATTGCTTCCTGAGCCATCTGGACTCAAAAACTTAACTTTCAACAGCAACTATGTCTTGTTTGCATGTGGTTAAGAAAATGTCTCCTTGTAACAAGTGGAGGGTGGGCTTTGTTAAAGCTTTTAATTTTGCTTTGCTGTCTGATAATAGTGCCTTACTTTTACACAGCACTTTCAAAATAACTGTCATATATACATGACCTAATGTAACTTTCACAGACGCCTCATGCAATCGGCTGTGTCATTCCCATTTCACGCACACACACACACACACACACACACACACACGCACGCACACAAAGTGGGATCATTTGTCCTAAGGTCCCATCACAGAAATGAAAGGTAACCTCACTTATTTTAACTCAGCCCAGCCACCGAAGCCCTTATCCCCCGCTTTCTAGGTGCACCCCAACCTCATCCTCTTAAGAGAAATAGTAAAAGGAAAAAAAAAGAATTCTGTTTTTTCATACAAATGCAAATGAGTTTGGACTCTGCTGACGGCAGCAGCCTCAAAGACATTCCTCTCTATAAAATCAGACCAAATGCTCTGTGAAAAAAAAAAAGAAAATAACCTGAGAAACAAAATTCTGCCTATTAACCCTAATTACCCAATTAATTCATATTATAAAGTTGGAACAGTGTTCCCAAGGAAAAATACTTCCAAGAAATAGGAAACCCCAGCAAGATGGCAAAAGCTCTAATGGATTATATAATCATCATCTTGAAAATGCTGACATTTCAAATATCAAATTGTGGTAAGCTCTCGTAGGGTGGCAATGGCCCATATAGGAGGAGGGGAAAGAAGTTAGAACTTCCTGTTGCTTCTTCAGCAATTTGGCCTCCTACTGAAGAGGAGGCAGTGTGGAGCCTGTCCTGGCCAGGAACACCCGTGGAATCCAGGTACCCAACCCCAATACCGTGGGGTCTGGGAAAGTCCCCAACTTTGCCCAGGTAGGTGGTGATGTGGCGGAGCAGTAACTAACACATCTTTGTCAACGAACTAGAAGTATAGCTGTACTTAATTTCTGTTTTGAACCCTGATTCCTGTGAGCAACAGAAATTCACCTTTAGTCATTTAGGGTTTCTTTCCATAGGCTTTCACTAATGTCACAGCGAAGTGGTAAGGGGCTAAGGTAACAATAAAGAATTATGGCTTAAAGGAAGGTGAGGTGCACAGTCAGAGTTCATAGCTGACCTGCCAAGGGAGTCAGAAGAGGAAGGTTCCAGAAAATAAAAATGTGGTAATTCCCCGAACTCTCCCTGTCTGCCTTTCAGCCACCACGAAATGGGAAGACTGAAGTTTATTGATTGGTAGTTTTTTATGTTATTGTCATTATGTCTCATTCTCAGAATGTCAGGATCAAAGGCTTAAGAAAGACACCTGACTTTTTCCTGACTTATGGCTTTTGCAGCGATTCAGAAAGTGCTGAAAGGTAGCACAGAACATCTTAGTAGCATGCTAATTTATAACAGTGTTTCCTTATGCTTTACTATGTCAAGCATTATAATAAGTATCCATTTAAAGTATTAAAATATATTTACTAGATACAAGTATATTAAGATTGAGCCAGTCTTTGACTTATGGACCTCTTTGGTTTTTTTTTTAAAGATTTCATTATTTTTAGAGAGCGGGGAAGGGAGAGAGGCAGAGATGGAGAAAAGTATCAATGTATGTTTGCCTTTCACCTGCCTCCAGCTACAGACCTGGCTAGAGACCTGGCTTGCAACCTGGTTATGTGCCCTGGCTGGGGAATCGAATCGGCAACCTTTGGGTTCACAGGCCAGTGCCTTACTACTGTGCCATCAGTTAGGGCTGAACCTCTCTTTTTCTAAGTATATTTAAATGATTATGCTATTACTGTTGTCCCAATTTTTCCCCTTTGCCTCCCTCCACCCTGTACCCCCTTTCCCTCCAGCAATGCCCCCCTTAGTTCACATTCATGGATTGTGCATGTAAGTTCTTTGACTTCACCCTTTCCTGTACTATATATTCATAACATCCCCATGTCTATTTTGTTCCTACCAATTAATCCTTCTTGATCTCCGAACCATTTCCCCCTTTACCTCCTTTCCCCTCCCAGCTGATAACCCTCCAAATGATCTCCATAACTATTGTTGTATTCTTGTTTTGTTTGCTTAGTTTGTTTTTGTTTTAGTTTTTTACATTCAGCTGATAGTCACGAGTTGGTTGTCATTTTAATGTTCACAGTTTTAATCTTCTTTTTCTTAAATAAGTCCCTTTAACATTTCTTATAATAATGGCTTAGTGATGATGAATTCCTTTTACTTTACCTTGTCTGGGAAGTGCTTTATCTGCTCTTCCATTCCAAATGATAGCTTTGCTGGATCATGTGATTCAGGTTGTAGGTCCTTGCTTTTCATCACTTTGAATACTGCTTTCCAGTCCCTTCTTGACTGCAAAGTTTCTTTTGAGAAATCAGTTGATAGTCTTATGGGAGTTCCTTTGTAGGTAACACTCTGCTTTTCTCTTGCTGCTTTTAAGATTCTCCCTCTATTTTTAACTTTGGCATCTTAATCATGATGTAGCTTGATGTGGTCTTCTTTGGGTCCACCTTGTCTGGAACTTCCTGCCTCCTGAATTTGTATGCCTATTTCCTTCACCAAATTAAATGCAGTTTTGTTTTGTTTTGTTTTGTTTTTCATTATTTTTTCAAATCAGTTTTCAATTCCTTATTTTTACTCTTCTTCTTCTGACACCCCTATGATTTTTTTTTCTTTTTTCTTTTTTTTTTTTTTTGCATTCTTGTTTTTTCTTCCTGTTCTGGTTGAATGTTTGTTTCTTCCTTTTGTTCCAAATCATTGATTTAAATCCTGACTTCCTTCCCTTCATTGTTGGTTCCCTGTATATCTTTCTTTATTTCACTTTATGCAACCTTCATTTCTTTGTTCATTCTTTGGCTGTACTCTATGAGTTCTCTGAGCATCCTGATCACCAGTGTTTTGAACTCTGCATCTGATAGGTTGGTTATCTCTGTTTTGTTTCGTTCTTTTTCAGGGGTTTTATTCTGTTCTTTCATTTGGACCATATTTCTTTACCTCCTCAATATGGTAGCCTCCTGTATTTGTTCTGTGTAGCAGGGAAAGCTGCATTTACTCCCTGTCTTAGTAGTATGTGCTACGTAGCCAAGGCACCTATAAATTGTGTGGGGCAGAGCCTTAGGTAATTGTCAGGCCAGGGCCTCCTGCTTCACCACTTTGTGGCTCTGTTTGCGGTGGGGGTCCCAGAGAGGGGACAGTGCTTCTGTCTAGCTTTTGGCAATTTGTCCAGCATTTACCCTATTTCCAGTCGCCTCACCCACTTCCTATATTTAATTGGCACCCTTCTAGCTGCTGCCCTGGGATTTGCATCTGTTCTAAGATCATGTAAGATTGCCCTTTAAATGGTGAAAATCACCAGTTTCTTCCATCGCCCCAACCCCCACTGGTTTTTGCAGCCATAGGTAATGGGGGTTTATCTTCCCGGTGCTGGAACCTAGGTGGTGTGTTCTGGCCTGGGGCTGGGATTGCTCACTTCCAGGGGTATCATTCCCAATTTTTATCCACCACACATGAACATGGGACCATCTGTTCCACCACTGCTGTTCCAGCCACACCGCATCTCTGCCCCATCTCCAGAACTCTGTCCCTCCTACCCATCAAGGTGAATGTGGCTTCTTTAAACCCTTGGTTGTTGGGCTTCCATAGAGCTTGATTTTCTGATGGTTCTGGTTGTTATCTGTTGAGGAGACCTGGTTGTAATTCCTTCTATAGTTGCACAAGGAGGTAAAGGTTACCTACCTATGCCTTCATCTTGACGGTCAAGTTCCTGAACCTCTCCCGTGTGTTGAGAACTTTCCTATTTCACACATGAAATATATATATATTTTTTGTTGTAAATCAAGATTGTGATAAGGTGTTTTCCAATTTGTGCCTGCATTTACATGAAAAACTTTGCAAAGTTACAAAAAATAAATCAACATTGAGTATATATTAAATAAATAAGTTGCACTCAAAATAATAAACAGGTTAAATCCAGCGAGTTCAGCTCCCCTTGGATCCGAAGAAACATATCTACCTGACAAGAAGTTGGCAAAATGACACCAAGATTCCTATGAGAGCTCTCAAGTGAGCAAAGGTCAAGGGGCAGATCGATTTTGGCATGAAGACTTGAGCTAGGCTCTGCAGGAGCCTGGGAACCTTCAGCAAAGTTGCCAGGTACTTGCCTGAAATAAAAATCCCTGGACCCTACTTCAGAAATCAGGGCTGTTCTATGTGCTCCCCAGACCACGGGCATCCAGACTCGGGGAGCCCCACCTTCACTACATTAAAATGTGCCCAAACTTGACCTGATAGAGGCAAATCAGCTGTGGTTTGCTGATTTACATAGCATTGTTATATGAGCCCTTAGACTTTTATTAATGTTATTTTTGCAATTTTCCTTCTGCATTTTGAAGTCCCCCCCCCCCTTTCTTTTTTAAGTTTGGCTTTTTTTCAGCTGTAGCTCACCCGTGAGCAAATGGAATCTGGTGTGTACTGTGTATAATGAATTAAAAGACATCCCACGGAGAACGTCAGGGTGGGATTTGAGATCTGCATCTATAGAAGGTTTCCTAGTGGTCTTTTTGCACACCAGAGTTTGAGAGAGAAGCAAAATTATTGAGGTAACAATGAGAAAGCCATGCTCATGGGATTGTGGATAGTACCGTTAGACTAGCAAAGAAAGTCCTAGAAGGAACCAGCAGAAATGAAAGTTTAAATGCTTTCACACTTGGCTTCCAACTTTTCTTTCCCTGTTCCTTGCCAAGCGTAGGCGTGTCTACCAAGTGATAAGGGGATTAGCGCAGGTTCCCTCCCTAGAAAATGTTGGAGGTTTCCAATTAAGATTCGAGGAGTTCGTACACATTTATTTAAAACCTCAGGTGAAGCTCTCTCCTCTCCCACCTTTTTTTTTTTCCCCCAGAACTTTTCTGGCTACTTTCCCTGCATTTGTCAGTCAATAAGTAAATAATTAAAATCCCTCTAGAGTGGATTCCCCAGTCTTCCTAAGCATTTGCTTCTCATTCTCTCATTTGAAAGTCAGCTCCTATTCCGTGAGTCTCAGCTAGGGAACGCCTCCTCTCCCAGGGCCCAATCAGAGCTCCACTTTAATTAGCTTAATTGGAAGAAGACATGCCCGAATTTCCAATTAGAGTCTTAAACGAACTATTAGAACAGGCTACTTTTCTCCTTTCAGAGAAAGCTCTCCTAAGAGTCATATTTTAAAAGGTAAAAATCATTCAAGGAGAAAAGGTGAGCGCAGATCAATCACCGCTCAAAGCAAAAGTTGGGTCTTTTTACTTAGCTGATTTGGAAGTAAACCACTTATTCATTCTTTTACTAAATTAATATATGCATATGATCTATAATGCCAACTAGTTCTATAAAGATTATAGCAAAAACTTGCCACTCTACCCCTATTCACCCACCCAGAGGTAATGCCTTTCAACTCTTCCAGATAGGTCTTCTAGTGTTTACTTCCATATTTCTAAATAATGCTTATATTAGGTTGAATCATAAATTGTCTTTGCTGTGGGTAAAAAGTGATTAGTATCAATCATTTCAGGTGGTTGAACTTAATACAGCTATTTCTTGGGTTTACAGTTTTGAACATTATCTGTTAACTCCCCACTCTGGAGAGTAAGGATTTAGATTTACTGAAACATTGCCAACATGCACACATATGCACATACATACATCTCCACCTCATCCTTCCAATATAATTATAGCACAATTGGCAAATGAGAGCTTGCGCTGTTACTCTATGTAAACATTGCTCAGAGTTGAGCCTTACACTGTCCTATAATTTCGCTTCCTTATTCAACTTTTTCCCTGAAATTATTAATTGCCTGTTTTAAAAAAAAAAAAAGTTGCTTAGTTTTCTACATACCTGTCATAATTCAGCCATAGATTTCCTGACGTGATTCTTGAATTCCTCTGTACTACGTAAGGTGATCTCAGTTTTCTTTTGCCTGTAATTCACCTCAGAAACTCTCCACCTCTCTGATGTCATAAATAATTAAAATATTTTCTTCTGCTCCCCAGGGCTTATCTCTATTTTTTCTGCATTTCTTTTCTCTTTTTGCTTTGGTCTTTGCCACATCAGGAGTCTTCATCCGATAGCTGCTAACATTGGCCATCTGTTCATAGTTAATAGTGAAGCCCTGAAAGCTGGTAAGAAGCTCTATGTGTCAGCGAATGGGACTCGCAATAAGGTGATTGAAGGAACTGATGGGTTCCCTGGAGCACCCAGCTGTCAGCGTTTGTGACTCTTTTGCCCTGGGTCCTGGGAATTCCACCAAGGGGATTCCACCAACCTCCTCCAGGTATCATTAAGGCCCAAGATGGTGTTCAAGACCATGAATCTATAGGAGCTCCAATCTCTAGTTTGATGTGATTAAAGTTTGAACCATATCCTTTATATCCAAATACTAAAAAAATTAACATGATATAAAGCCATGCACCATTCTATCAAACTTATAAGCTACATAGAAAATGTAGGGAACATAGTAATACTTTATAGAACAATTCAGTGGCATAATCCAGAAATGAGAAAATGTCAGCCTGTGACATTCTAGCTCACTATTTGAAAGACCATGTTTCTTCCTAGAAAAAGCTTGTAAATGGTTCTCCTAAGCAACTCATTGCTTATTCTTGCCCCCTTAGTCTCAAAGGCTATTCACTAGGCCCTTAGAGAACACGTAGCTCCATACACACAAAATCCCCCTTCTAATTACAGGATCCCAATGCTGCATTGCATTGCGCCTTCCACTTTAAACCTGTGTGATTCTCTCAGGAAACGTGACCTTTCTAATCAAGTCAGGCTGCTATCATTCCACTTGGAACTGTCCCAAAACTGTTCCCAATCGAATATAGTCTAGGTCCACTGCCTCCATAGAAGAGTCTTTATAAATTCTCATTAATTATTGATGAGTAATATATAACATATCTTTGTGGGGACAAGGTCATTAAAGGTTTGCTTTGTCATCTTACTATGGTACATAAATAATAACGTTCAATGCCATTTATAATAATCAGTGCTCTTTATCTCTGCTTTGTTGGTAAAGCCCTCTAGGAAATAATACACACATAGGCGATATGATACATTGTACATCTTTGCTGTCCATCAGTGTACCCAGTAGACACCAAATAAATATGTATTGAGTATCTGAATGAGTGAATTTTCATATCTTTGAAAAAGAGTTACTCTTTAATATTTATTCTCCAGGAATGTCAAGCTGTGTGTAAAAGTAATCGAGTATGACACCTGTAATATTTTCCTAAGCGTTTGTAACTTACATTTTCCATGTTTTCACGTTCACTTTCAGAGAGCAACTGCATAAAGCATCTTCTTCATGTTTGCAAGGATCCCACACAGTTAAGATCCTCAGTGTTGTGCTATCCCACACGCACTGACCTTGAAATCCCCGGGTACATTAGATGGTGACTCAGGAAAAGACATTTTTGTTTTTTTTTTTTAGTGCTGAATATCGCCGCTGAGCTTCTTAATCAGGAGAAAAGAGGCTGAATACCTGGGGGACACGTGTTATGCACACACTGAAAGGCAATGCTCATCTCCCTGAATGCATGATAATGAAGAGGAAAAGGTGCTGAGCAAACATAGTGTTCAGTATAACAGTGGGGACCATGGGAAAATGCTGCACAATCAAAACTAATGAGCAGTCTCCCCCGGCAGCTTTGAAAACATCCTTTAAGTTCAAAAGTTAGGTTTTTATTAAGAGTTCCGATTAAGATTGCTTTCTGCACTGTGGGCTGTTTGTAAAAAGAAAACATGATTTTCTGAATTCGGCTACTCATGTTTATGGCTCTATTGTTGGGGTGAGGGTGTGACCAGGAGAGAGAATTGAGCATAGCGCCAGAAACTTCAGGCCAGGAAAATCATGTTTAAATCACTGGTTGAAATAAAAATAGTGATTTCTCCAATGAGGGTTAATGAAATAGATCATTTTTCCCATATGAAAACTGCTTTTTGTTTTTTAATTTTATTCTCCGCGTCCCAACCATCCAAGACATTTAATGTGGGTTTTGCTTTCAGTACAGCCCTGTACTAACCTCTCTTTGCTTCTGCATGCATTTATTCCGCTGCTTCTAAAAGCATTTGTCATGCACCTGCTCCATGCAGAGATCTTCGCAGAGCCATGTTAGAGATAAAAGGACAGTCAGATTCTTTCTTATCCTGGAAGAGTTGTTAGTTTCACGCTGAGGATGGCTCAACATTGTTTGTTAAAAATGGTTGTATATACTCTAACCAGTTAGGAGAAAAAATTACTTGATTCCTCTAGCTATTTCACCTATAATGGATGTTTTTCTAACTGTTATGTGGCTCGAGTTAATAAACTCCCCAGGAGAAATTAATAGGCTACCTTTTCATTTGCAGAATTGGAGACATTGAGCATGCTTCTAAGTATTTCAAAGTCTTTTACTGTCCGTTATTGAACATAGAGTCAGGAAAGAGAACAGGTTTAAGAAAGGTATTTTTCCTGTTGTAGTAAAATTTAAGACTAAAATAATAGTTAAAACTATTAGTGCCAGCCCTGGCTGGTGGCACAGTAGATAAGGCACCGGCCTGAGAACCCAAAGGTCACTGGTTCGATTCCCAGCCAGGGCAACATAATTAGGTTGCAAGCCAGGTCTCCAGCCAGGTCCATAGCTCAAGGCAGGTGAAAGGCAACCATACATTGTTGTTTCTCTCCCTCTCTTCCTCTCTCCCTTCCCCTCTCTCTGAAAAATAATAATTTTTTTTAAATCAAAAAAAAAATTACTGGTGATCTTTCTTTATCATATGAATTCTTAATTTCTTTTATGACATTAGAGGGAAAATTATTAAAAATATTAAGTATACAAGTATTGTTATTGGTGTAAAATACTAAATATATATAATCATTTAATATGTGTTTTTATTATTAACTTCCTATTTCCATATTTCCTATGGAGAAAGTCTTTGTATTTTTCTAGATAACTTTCCAATTTGGAGGAAAACAATACACCTAAAGTGTGTGTTGATAACACAGTGTTTTTATTATAACATTCACAGTGTTCATTTGATTAGACAAAATTATGTTACCAACAGGTATGCATCAAATATTTTTCTCAAGTATCAAAATAACTTGCAATTAAGGAGCATACTTAATTATCAGAGTTCATATCCTTGGAGAGTGCATGTTACTTCTGTAAAACCAAATATGATTTAAAAAAATGAGTAAAAATGCAGTATAGAAAACCCTGAATTTTGAAACATTGGTTTAATATTTTTGAATTACCAATTTTGAAATTGACTGTAAAGTGTTTATGAGGTGGTTGGAGAAACAAACAGGTAAACAATGAGTACCACACGGTGTCCTTGTCAACACCTGTTGAGACACCTGACCACCCTTGTTACCCGAGGACAGACGATACCACCCCAGCGCCCCTGGGGTCTCCCAGCCACAGCTGGTTAGGCAAATGCCTTTGGTAGGCCAAGTACTGTTTTTGTTACTTACGCAAACAAACTGTTACTAAGAAAACTATGCAAGTGGTAGCTTGGGGTGCAATAATCAGATCACTATTCAAACACCAAGTAGCTGGTAGCAGAAGGAAGTCCGCCCCCTCAGCCTGGAGGAGATGCTCTGAGGAGGAGAATCAGCTCTGGCGGATGGCGGCCGAAGCACCAGCAGGGGAGCAGGATGCTACGTTTCCACAGGTGCCCTGCGCGTTCCACAATGTGCTCTTAGTAAGAGGGGGCCAGTCAAGGCCTTTGCGTTCAATCTCTTTCCACTTCCTTCTTAAGCCACTTGCACAGGTGAAAGGCTGCTACTTCAGGCTCAGGCGAGACAAGTTCTGCTGTCACCTCACAGGCTATAGATGGCAGATATTTAGGCAGCAATGGAAAATAATTGCTTCAGCAACCTAAGAGCCCATCAATAGAGGAGTGGATATATATATATATATATATATATATATATAGACCGGAATATTACTCAGCCATAAAAAAGGAATGAACGCTTACTACTTGTGACAACAAGGATGGAGAGTATTATGCTAAGTGAAATAAGTCAGACAAAGATAAATATCATATGGTGTTATTTATATGTGGAGTCTAAAGAACAAAATAAATCAACCAACAAGGCCGAAACAGACCCCTAGATACAGAGAACAGACTGATGGTTGGCAGAGGAGAGGGCTGACGGGCTGGGTGAAAGAGGTGAGGGAGTGGGAAGTACAGGTTGGCAGTTAAAAACTAGTCACAGGGCTGTAAAGGACAATGTAGGGAATGTAGCCAGTAGCACTGTAATAACTATGCATGGTTATTACATGCATGGTGCCAGGTCGGTACTAGACTTTTGGGGAGCCACTTCATGAATTATATAAATATCTAACCACTATGCTACATACCTGAAATTGGTATAAAACAATATTGAACGTCAACTGGAAAGATAAAAATAGAACAATAAAAAGAAATATAAATTTACAAAGTTGCTTCAGGATGAACAACCATTCCTGGAGTAACATGCCAGGGATGGTGGCAGCAGCGGACTGTCCTGCCCACAGTGACTGTGCTGCCCCTCCCTAGGTGCTAGTGAGGATGTTCTTCAAGGAAAGGGGGTCCCTGCACCTCAGCCTTTTACATCGCCCTCTGGACTCAACCTGGCACCATATCGAAAGCCTGCTGCCCTTCCCTACCATTAGATGTCCCTCAGGCCAAGCCTGTCAACCCCGGGTTTTCCAGAAACTCAAATTTCAGTGAGAGGGGTTAGAGGGGTAACTAACCATCTTACGCGGACAGTTCTGAGCTTCCCATGAGCAGGGAGGGCCCATCTCCGCTCCAAAGCTGGTCCTACTCTAAAATGACGATAATGAGTGAGGTACATGTTTGAACCTGGGCTAGATAGACCCTGTCTGATGCACACCTGCATGACCCTGGTTCCCCAGAGGCCTCTGCCTCTGGGGAAAGTGGTCTTCAGGGTCTGTCAGTGATGAAGGGAAGGAAGAAAGATGCTCTGGAGACACCCAACTATCTAAATGTGAAGAGGACCCTGTGGAAGAATTGACCGTATCTAACAAAAAAAAACACTTTCTGGAAGGCATAATGTTTGAATTGAGTTTTAAGGATGAGTAGCAATTTTCCAGATGGAATTGGCAGTAGTCTTCCGAGCACGGAGTGATGAAAAATAGCCTTCATTGGAGCAAAGGCAAGTAATTTCGTATGACTGGAGCCAATGATAAAGTGTGGGGGAACTTCAGACTAGAAATACTACGCCAAGGGGTTTGAATTTTCCACTGAAGTTTAGAGAATGCCCTTGAAGGGGTGGAAATAGAAGAGTGACATAATGCCATTAGGGACTCGGAAAATTTCAAACAAGAGCCCTGAGTTAGGAGGCCATTACGCTAACTTAATCAAGGAGTAACAAGGTTTTCTGAAGAAGACCACTCAGTGAGAACAAAAGATAGGAGGGGTATTTTGAACGGCCGTGTGACAGATGTGAGGGTAAGGAGGAGGGAGAAGTGGAAGCCCAGGAGGATACCAGCTTTTCCTGTGACTGAGAGGACAAAGGGCAGGTGTGGAGGAAAAGAGTTAATATTCTAGTTTGCTTTAGTCACTCTTTGAAAAAGTATTATATTCCCTAGCCTCTTCCTACCCAGAATTTATCATCAGCTAGTTCTCGGGAACATTAAGCTAGTGAGCCATGTTTATGTATTAGTTTTCCATGACAGTATAAAAAATGATTACAGTCTTGGTGACTTAAAACAACACCCACTTACCTGCTCAGAAATTTGAAGGTCGGAGTTTAGCACGGCATGTCTGAGAGTTCTCTCTGCTTAGTCTCTCACAAGATGTCAGATGTCAGCTGGGCTGGCTTTTATATGGAGGCACTAGGAAAGAATCTGCTTCCTGGTTCATTCAGGTTGTTGGCAGAATCCAGTTCTTGCAGCTGTAGGACTGACATCCAATTACTTGCTGGCTGTCAGTCAAAGGCCGCGTTCAGCTTCTAGAGGCCACCTGCATTCCTTGGCATGTGGCCCCTTCCCTCTTTCACGCTAGCAAGGGGGTGCTGAATCCTCATGCTCTGAACCTCTTTGACTTCCTCTCCTGCCACCAGCCAGGGAAAACCTGGGCCCTTTAAAGGGCTTGTATGATTAGGAGCATTCAGATAATCTCCTATTTGCTTTATAACAGAACATAATCATGAGAGTAATACAAAGAGGAACCCAAAAATGAAATTATCTTCTGGAAGGCAGATCTTGTAGTACAGGTTTTATGCACTAATTGAGTGTTCTAGAAACCCATCTGTATCAGTGTACCAGCTGGTGTTGCTGTGAGAGGCTGCGTTTGGTTTCAGTGAAAAATTTTTGGAGGTTCTTCCAACTCATTTGCCCATTTTATGATGGGTGATTTATGAGCACATAGGCCCACACCATGCTGCGCTTTCAGCAGTTTTTGACCAAAAATGGCATGACCCCCATGTCCTACCCTCCTTATTCTCCCGATCTTGCCAAAAGCAACTTTTTTTTGTTTGTTTATTTCCCAATATGTGAAAAGTCCTCAAAACAAAATATTTTACTAATGTGGAAGAGGTAAAATAAAAAACAGTAGAAGCACTAAAAGGCATCAAAACTGATGAGTTCAAAACCCATTTTTTTGTGTTTTTTTTTTTGTTTGTTTGTTTTTAAATTTTATTGTTGTTGTATTACATCTCAAAACCCATTTTGAGCAGTGGAAAAAGTCTTTATAGGTGTATTGCATCAAATGGAGAACACTTTGAAGGAGACTGAAGTTTAAAAGTACAAATAAATGCACAATTTTTTATAAATAAATTTTGTGGGTTTTTTAGGTCCATTCTTGTACAAGGAGACAAAGGTCATGGGAGCCATTTTAAAAACCTGCCTACACACTTTACAAGAATGAAACTAAAAGAAGCAACTCTCCTCTAAGATCATGGTAGGTGTAAAGAGAAATTTTAAGTTCAGAGTAGAGAGCTGAAAAGGAAAAGTCAAAGGGCCTCCCAAGAGAATGTCCAAAAACAAAAAATGATATAAGGACATGAACCCAGAATAAGTGCCAGGAGTACAAGAATCCAATGAGTCCAGGGAAAATAGGGAAGAAAACTCTAGGTAAAATACAAAGATATCTAACTTCCTTCTGGACACTTGTTAAAATGACACAATGCTTTTGAAAATAGTGAAAAGTTTATACCAACCCTTGAACTAGGTTAAGTGCCCCCCATCTCCTAGTGGCTTAACTTCAAAGAGATACAGTAGATATGGAAGCAAATGAAAATAAGTAGAGGAAGTCTGGGGGAAATCCAAGAAACATCCTGCAAGCTTCAAGGCCGGGTGTTGAAGAAAAGAATGGGCCACAGAACAAGTAGGATGTCAGAGGCGACCAGGTCATTTGGCAGCAACAGGGTTAGGAGCCCAAGAGCATGGGCCAAACTACCCAACAGAGAGTTGGATGGTGGCTAGGCTGAAGGGCAAGATGGGCAGAAGAAACAGGAAAGGCCCAACTCTGTGGGACTTATGCCTGAAGTCGAGGTCTGGCTACCCAGTGATATAGATGAATGGAATTCATATAGATGTGGTGTTTCTGAAAGAGAGGCTGGAACAGAAGCAAGGCTCGAACGGGAGTAATAGAATAGCTAGAATGTATTGAGAACTTACATATAGTGTTCCAGGCTCCATGGTAAGCACTGGGCCTATGTCATCTCTCCTTGTACACATCTCTTTGTGTTTGGGGACAATGACAACCTTGTTGGTGATTCATCCAACATTCTGCCTCTCACTTCTTCACAAGCTCACTTCTCTGAGCTGTCATTATTAATCTCGGATGATATTGTTTCCATTCTTGCTTCTTTTTCATTTTGTTTTGTTTTGTTTTTCCCTTTCCTTTGCTTGGTTGCCAACCTGGTTTGGGAGTAAAGGGTTTCACCCACCTTTAATTTTCAACCTTGCTGAGGTACATTGTCTCCGATGTGCCTCTTGTACACGTCATCTTGTGAAATTGTGCTTTGAAACAATACCAGGTCTGAGGAGTTTTATTCTTTCTCTCCACTTACATTTATTACCCTGATCATATCTTTAGTCTTAGCTCTATAGTTTATGTTTTTAATACTTCCATTGTTCTCTATTTTTTATGTGATCTGGGCTTATCTATTTTGCTTTTGTGCGGTTTTATGTTTATAATAAACTTTTAGTGTTTAGATTTTATACCTTTGAAAAAATATATTTAAACAACTTTACAGATTTATTCATCAACTCTAGGCAATATCTACAAACTTCCTCTGAGGAAGATGAGGGAATTACCATACATAGCTCTCTTCCCCAATTTAAATGCCCCTCCATGTACTGATTTGGCTGGTTATATTGCTGTTTAAAATTATTTGGGTGTTATCTTTGTGCATTAAAATAATACAGTCAAACCCTCATACTTTGAATTATCAGCATTTGTTAGAATTTCTTCAGCTCCGCAATAAAGGAAGAGGAAATGACATGAACATGTCCTCCCATCCTACTTCCTCCTGACCTCCTCAGTGCTGTAATGCGCTCATTGTTTCTGTTATTACCCTAACCTTTACGTTCTCTTCTAATGCCTTACTTCCCAGGCTTTTAGTCTTGCTGTTGCATTTAAATAGGCTCAGTCCTCACATCAATATTCTCAATTTTCTATACCTGAACCCTTTATTTTTATTTATCTCTTATCTCTTGGCTACATTTCATAATCAAGTAGATATTTTTGCCAACAAAAGATAAAGAGTACTGTATTTCCTGAGTTCTTTTGTGTGTCAAAGTAATGTTTGTTTTCTATATACTTGAATGACAGAACTGAATATAAAAATCTTGCCGTACACTTTCTTTCCCTGAAGACTTTGCAGTAATTGCCTCACCATTTTTTAGTGCTGTTGCTGTGAAATTTAATGCTAACTTGGTTTTCCCTTGATGTAGGTAAATTACTTTACTTTCTGGCTTGGTTTTATTTGTTAGTTCCACAAGTATTAGTGGAACATCTCTGTGTAACAGGTGCTATTGTAACTGCTGGGTCCATGTCAGGTTCTGGATTATCTATTTCCAGCAACTTAACACTGTAGCTGTTTTAAGACATAAGGACATGGTATGTACCTTCAATCCACAGAATTGAGTCTTCTTTAAAAATATATATATTGATTGATTTTTAGAGAGGGGAAGAGAGAAGGAGAGAGAGAGGTTTGTTCCATTTATTTATGTTTTCATCAATTGATTCTTGTTTGTGCCCGGACCAGGAATCGAACCCACAACCTTGGCATATCAGGAGCACACTTGAACCAACTGAGTTACCTGGCCAGAGCTGAGTCTTCTTTCATGGCTATGAGTTTTTCTTTTTAACCTTTAAAATATTATGGCGATCTCATCAATTTTGGTCTTAGCTTTGTGGGAAAGTGTTTGAAATTTTTTCACTTCATGATATACTTCATCTTCTGACCTATTATCCACTTGCCTTTTTTCATGCTTTTTTCCTCCATTGAACCCATCTAATTTTTCTTTTTTTCCCCCTATCTTTCAAATAATCATACATGAGTCTATGCTAGTTTCCTTCTAATGATGGCTCATGTTTAAAGGAGGGCAGCTCTATCTTGTTCAGCTTTTTTGCTCAACCATCACCTGGTTAAGGACAGAGGGAAAGAGCCAAGTTCACAGGAGCCAAGGCTCAGCAGTGTCCCTTCAGGCAACCTTCTCCTCAGCCCTGCTCTGCTTTTGCTCCAAGCACCTGTCTCCTCCCAGTGACCCACATTCTTTCTGGAAGGGAACAGAGGTTTCTGCGGCTCACGGTGACGCCCCACAGTTCTCTGTATGGTGACTTGCCATTGACTCACTTTCTTCAACCAACACTGAGCCGCTGATCGACACTGACTCCATGCTCACCATGGATGTGCAGGAGGGTGTACAGGTTAGGAGCACAGGACCTACAACTGGCCAGTCAAATTGGGATAATAATAGTACCCTCAGCATAGGATCACTGTAAGAATTACCTGGGTTGGTACATGTAAACTTTTAAAGTAGTGCCTAGCACATAGTAAGCACTTAATAAATATGTCATTGTTACCATCAATATTGTTATTAGTGGTATTATTATTCCCATTATATGCCTCCAGGCTGGTTTCTACAAAGTTACTAGACTTTTCTCCTTCCAGCACCATCCGGTCTGCAGTTCTTCAGTGCTCAATGTGGAACCTGTGGTTTCCAGCAGCTGGTGAGGCCCTTCTGAGCTATTCCACTCTCCAGCAGAAAACTCCACGGTGTGGGCATAGACTGTCAAGTCTGAATCTCCTTTCGGCATCCTCCTGGAATCAGGGCCAAACGTCTCTATATTTAGAAGCAATTCTTCATAATTTGGGGTTGTGTCTGCCTCCTGGTTTCATTAAAGATGGTCTCTTTTGTGAGAGTTTGTGTGGCTTTCAGTCGATGTTGGAGAGCGGAGCTTAGCACAATTATCTTAACTCTGCCATCTTCGAGCAGCAGCTCTTAATATATTTTTAATCCAGAAATATTTTTAAATACCTGAGAAGATGGTGAGCTTCTTCTCTCTCCACTGAAGCTTATATATGAAGATGTTATAAGAAGGATTTACAAGTTAATGCAGTGCTCATAAAAAGACAGTTTAAACCTTAAAATAAGTTCCTAAGGGAGATTATTAAATCTTATTCCAATTTTGTACTTGTGACTACATTTTTTTTCTATTTAGAAAATGGTTTTTCATTAGAAATGGGAATATAGTTATAAAATCTTGGTAAATACATCTCAAACTGTTATTTAAAACTTCTGTGAAATTTTAGCTGATTATAAATAGATATATGTTTATATTCCTATATAAGTATCTATGGATATGTCTGATATATATATATATAGATATATATATATATATATATATATATGCAAGGTATGTGTGAATATGAATATAAATAGTCACAAGATACATTCCAAATTATGTGATTCTGATTCCAATCTATATTGCCTTTTCAGTCCAAGTCTTATATTAAAGGACATAAAGTAGTTAAACTAGCTCGTGGTTATCTGTTATTTTCATCATGATGACAATCATCATCATGATATCACTTTGATGGTATGCTAGGCACTGTTTGTAAATTATATCATTTCCTTTCCAAATACCACCACCAGGGAGGAGCAAGTATTATTCCCACTTCACAGAAAAGGGACCCAGAGCTGGGGGATTGAGTCACATACCTAGCATCAGGCCCCCTGCAAGTGACAGGTTGACCAAGCAACTGTCTCAAAACCCATGCTCCTAAATAAGGTATGTGCTCAACTGCTTCCTCTCTTCCTCTAACTCCACCTACTTAATAATATGCACATCACAGTACTCATTTTGCAAGGGAAAAAAGTACATTTCAATTCAATAATTTCTCAAGGTCAGTAAGTTCTAAAGAGAGAAAAGGTACTCTTTTCAGTAGAGCTCTTCAAAGTTAGAAAATTGAGGTTATGTGTTCCAGAACTCAGAGCAGTGAGAAACTTTAATTAATATTTTTAATTCAGTTATCATGTTGAAGACCTGTTCTCTATGAACAGAGGCAGTGGGGTGGAGAGTGCTCTCAAAAATGCTCTTTTCCATCGGTGGTCAAGTATTCCAGAACCCAAGTGCCTCTCCAAAGCACATGGCCACTTGGCTATTAGATGGAGGGAAAAAGAAATTGCTCTGAGCAATGGGGCATGTGAAAGGAATTTTTGAGCTATAATAAATAGGAGTCTCCTTGAAGGTGTTTTTTTTTTTTTTTAATGCAGGTAGCTGAAGTAAGTCAAGAGACAAATATATCTTTTTGCTTCTGTATGCCGGGGTTAATCATAAAATGCATCTTTGTTTTAAAATGCTATGAATGTCAGAAGAGGAAACCATCCAGTGTCTGTTCATAAATGAACCATTCTGTTGGAAACATTGACAAATGACTCCCCAGCTCTGCCTCTCTTTGCTGAAGAGGAAAACGGTGGCCTTCTGGGGCAGCTCCTTCCAAATATTTCTCTGAGATTTATGTGGCACAAAGCGCTCTCAAAGACAAATCAATATATCCATGTTAAGCATCCGAATATAATCACACTGATCAAGAAAAGTGCTTCACCGCCTCAGATCTGTCATTTCATCCCCTCGCTGCATAGAAATACCTAGGTGTGATGTCCCCGAAACACAGCTCTGAATGACCGTCTTCAGCTGTATGGGATATTGACAGAATTCCATAAAACCACGCATCACTCCAAATGTATAATTTCCCTTGGGAAAACTATCCAAGCTCAAACTGGTGCAAGAAATATCAGGCGACAAGACTAATGAAGAAACGGAGGCCTGGATTATGACCTTACAATTAGTTGCGAACCTAAATACACGCACGCTACTTTGGCAAATTGTCCATTCCGTGGGGTTGGAGAGATGATGAGCTCATTGCTCCCCACTGCTTCTGAAGGAAGACTTACAGGCATCATGACATTCAGGGGGTCAGGTTCTCACCAGGCCCTGTCTTGGAAATGCTTCCAATCGGGTGATGCATAGCCTAGCAATCCTGCCCCTACTGGGATCCAGTCTTTGAGCAGCACTGCCCTGATTTTTCTTTAATGATACTAAGCAGTGCCCTGATTAAAGTTGGCCTGGTTATTGGCATTGAAATAGAGTGAAGGGGGAAAAAAACCTGTCTCAAAATGGTGTATAAGAACGAATTTAAGAAGAAAGACCAGACAGGGGCTGTTGATCAGGTTTTAGAGGATGAGTAAGTATCATTTTCTCTCTTCTGAGCTGGATTGTGACCCCCCCACCCCCACCCACCCAATGTATATGTTGAAGCCCTAACCCATAGTAGCTCAGATCTGGAGATAGAGCCTTCACAGGGGGGTGGTTAGATTAAATTAGACAGTGGGCCCTCACCCTGTCTGACTGGTATCCTTATAAGAAGAGAACTCTGGACACAGGCAGCTCTAGAGGGAAGACCATGGAAGGACACAGGGAGAAGACAGACCTCTACAAGCCAAGGAGAGAGGCGTCAGAAGAAACCAATCCTGCTGATGCCTTTATCTTGGATTTCTCACCTCCAGACTGCGAGCCAATACATTTCTGTTGTTTAAGCCACCCGATCTGTGGCAAACTAACACACTCTCCCCCAGAGTTCTGAACCAACTGATGATAAAATAAGAGACAGGAAACAGAGAGCTGTCGGCCATATTTTTGATATAACTGATTTGAGAATGTGGCTTCAGGTCAGCAACCAATAGGGCTCACAGGGAAATCAAAGCAGCAGGTCTTCCCTGGGAACGTGGATGGGGAGCTGAGGGTACACTCTCTGGGGGAGACAGATCTGAAAGAGAAAGCCCTCAGCGCCAGCTGGGAAGAAACTGTGCCAATTGCGAAGGAACCAGAGGGTGGAGACAGGTCAGGAGTGTGCTTCCTGTCCTTTTTCCCCTGGATGGGGTGGGGTAGTTCCCTCCCAACCCTGAATCTGGGAGGAGCAAGAAATGTGTCTCCAAACTCCCACCCCAGATAATCTCAAGCTTAATTTTGTCCCGCGCTTTGCAGAAAGCTGAGGTCATCTCTGGTCATCTTTGCTTGGAAATGCCATGCGCAACTGAACTGCCACAGAATGAAATCTCACTTTGCCCCTTCCATGCGCCCATCTTTCTTGTAGAAAGACATCCTTATCCAGCCATGGGCCCAAGGTAGTCACCTGGGGTATCTAGTTACCTCTTTCTGTCTACCTGCAGTCTTGTGGCTTTTCCCTCTTGCATAGCTTGAAAATTTGCCTCCCCAAGCCAGCCCACTGTCACAGCTTCAGTACATCCCCTCACTGATGTCCCCCCGAGGCACACTCAAACTTCCTAAGTAGCCTCTCCACCATGTGTCATTCTCCTCATTGTCACAAGAGTGAACCTTTTAAAACCCTGTCTGACCACAGCATATCCTCAATTAACCTAGTCGAAGCTCCTTCTCTGAGCAACCAAGGAATCTGCCTGATGAGGCTTGCTGTACCCCTATGTCTTGCCAGAGCCAGGGGGAGCCAGAGTTCAGAGGTCATCGTGAGTCAGGAACCCCAGGCTCTGAGGGAAGGGGAGACAAGTTCTGCTGCCTGTGAACCCAAGGGGCGCTGGTTCGATTCCCAGTCCAGGCACATACCCGGGTTGTAAGCCAGGTCTCCAGCTGGAGGCAGGTGAAAGGCAACCATCCATTGATGTTTCTCTCCCTTTCTTCCTCCTTTCCTTCCCCTTTCTCTCTAAAAATAATGAATAAAATTTTAACCCAATTAATTTAAAAAAAAAAAAGAAATGGACCAATAAGTCCCTCTCTTCTCTCTGGGACCTGCCTGCCATTGTTGTAGGCTGCAGTGTAAGTTTTCATTTAAGGGCGCTGTTCCTGCAAGAAAAAAATCTGCATTCCCAGCACTGACTGTGAACCAGCGAGTTGTCTTAATTCTCAGGGGGCAACCTACGTAAATCCACCTGACCCTCACAATAAGCCTCATTCTCCTGTGGTTGTATCAGCACTAAAGATAATATCTTGATCTCCATCCACCTGTCTCTAGAGTGGCAATTATGAACCTACTTAGGGGGAAGTGGATGTCATTCTAACCTGCTAAGAGGCCAACTCTTTGGAAAGCTCATGATTCTGCTCCTGGGTTATGACTCTGCGCTATTATGAGCTAATGAACTGACACAGTGAAAAAGGTCACCGCTAACTACTTGTGCCCATGAAGAAGGTGAATTATAGATGAGGGGCCCCTTTGCCTTCCATGCAGCTTTAGAAAATCATTTGCCGCGGAGGCGGTCAGTCTTCACTAGTCCTTTACTAGGGAGCTGGTGACTCAGCCAACCACTGAGTGCTTTTGAGTTCTCCGTTTTTATGAATGAGACCTCTTTCTCACTCCCGAGAACGACATCAGAGCTCTGTGTCACCACTGACCTTCCTCCTTTAACCCTTTACTACGAACGTATTACCAAGCCATGAGGAGTCTACCCTCTTAAGTCCCTCATGCCTGACACCTCCCTCCACGTCTTCGCGGCCACCCTACTTCATTCCTTTCCGTTGGAACACTATAATAGTCCCCAAACGGGTCCCCTTGAACTGTGTCTTTCTCTGCTGCAACTCATCCAATTCATTGCTGGCAGACGAACATTTCCAGCGGGCGTATTTGGTTGTATCTTTCCCCTGCTCAAAACATGTCAATGGCTCCGTACTGGTTTCTAACTTACACATGGTTCCTGCTGGAATTCAAGGAAAGCCCTTCACCACAAGGTTCCAACTTCCCTTTTCAGCTCTGTCCTCCAACATCTTGTGTTGCGGTCATGCTACATTAATTAGTGTCACCGTAACACCACTGTACAGGTTCTTGCCTCCTTACTTTTGCTGCTACATTCCTACTTCTAAGGGTGTCTTCTTCCTTCTCTACCATGGACCTTTTAAGGATAAGTAGGACATAGGCAAATCACAACTATTGACCGAATGCAATCTCTTCTCTCCACAGCCCTGAGAAAGGATGAGGCTTTCTCTTTTTTGACACAAAAGCATACCCCATCACATTGATTTTTCTCTACCAATGTGGACACGCATTAATTCACCTCCAATCTCCAACAGCACCCAAATATCTCATTAGATGGAATTTCTCTTCTGCTGTTCTCAGCCATGTGATTTGTTTGGTTGGAAATTATTCCTCTTCTGGTTTCATGTGGAACATAAGCTAATCCATTACCTCCCCTTCTCCCTTTGCCCTTTCCTGAGCCTGGATATGTTGTTTAGGGAACAAGATAGGATCTGGTTAAGGCCCAGGAGTCAAGAGAGATATTTGCTGGGGTTTGGGGGAATAGAAGTCTTCCTTATCTTCCAAAGAAACTCCACGGGGCAAATCCTTCCCTTCGCCAACGGTGGCAAGGGCATCAGGGCTAGAATCCCCCAAGTCATTTTGCTAACACAAGGGGAGCCAGCCTGAAGACAAACCTGGCACAAAGAGGAGGGGACAACAAAAATGGCGGTGAAAAATGTAGTATTTTGAACTGCTGGGTAAGATGGTCCTTAAAGCTGGCCTAATTTTGTACTTTTCAATGAATCAATAAATTCTTATAGTTGCCCTGGCTGGTGTGGCTCAGTTGGTTGGAACATCATCCCATAGGCAGAAAAGGTTGCAGGTTCAATTCCTGATCAGGTCATATGTCTAGGTTGTGGGTTTAATTTCTAGCTGGGGTGAGTACAAGAGGCAACCAATTAATGTTGCTCTCTCACATCAGTGTTCCTCTTCCTCTCTCTCCCTCTCCCTTCCAATGTCTCTAAAATCAATCAGCAGGTCCTCAGATGAGGATAAAAAAATAAATAAAAATTTTCAAATTCCTACAGTGAACAAGACTGTATTGTGCATTTTGAAAGCTGCTGGTTGAAAGACTCTATCTTAAAAGTTCTCATTGGGGCCCTGGCTGGTAGCACAGTGGATAAGGTGCTGGCCTGCCAACCCAAAGGTCGCTGGTTTGATTCCCAGCCAGGGCACATAACTGGGTTGCAAGCCAGGTCTCCAGCCAGGTCACCAGCCAGGTCACCAGCCAGGTCTCCAGCCAGGTCACCAGCGAGGTCCGTGGCTAGAGGCAGGTCAAAGGCAACCATACATTGATGTTTTTCTCCCTCTCTGCCTCTCTCCCTTCCTCTCTCTCTGGAAATAATAAATAAAATCTTTAAAAAAAAGTTCTCATCAGAAGGAAACTAATTTTTGGATGTTAACTAAATATGACAATCATTTTGCAATATATGTATATATCAAGTCATTAGGCTGTCCACTTAAAATTAATACAAGGATACAAGGATATAGGTCACTTATATCATAATTAAAAATAAAATGTGGTATCAGTGAATCACCAACCAAGTGATGATTGCTGATGTCAGCCAAAGATAAGAAACTGTAAGGACAAAGGACAGGCACAGACCTCCACTTGGGGAGACTGTCAAGTTAACAAGTTGGCCAAACTGGCTCTTGAAAATGAAAAGTTCACTACTTTGCAATGGTGGTTCTAAAAGTCATGACTTGTTTTCATTTTCTATTGCTCCTGTAGTTAATGACCACCGCCTTAGTGGCTGAAAACAGCATGGATTTATGATCTAACAATGTTCGAGATGAGAAGTCTAAAATGGAATGGCAGGGGCTCGAGGGGAGAACCCATTCTCCTGGCTGCTCCCGCTTCTAGAGACCATCCTTGTCCGGCACAACACACTGACCGCAGCTTCCAGCATCACATGGCTCTCTCTGCCCCTCCCTCCTCTTTCTTACAGGACTGCGTGATTACCTTTGACCCACCCTGATAATTCAGAATAATCCTCTCTTCTGAAGACCCTTAACTCAATCTCATCTGCAAAGTCTCTTCTGCCGTGGAGAGTGGCATATTCACAGGTCTGGGGGATTAGCACTAGGGCATCTTTGGGGGGGGGGGCATTATTCTGTCCACCACTCCTTTCTGTCGGTATGATGGCTTTTGTATTCCAAAACATACGGAATACATGAGCTATAAGAAGTGAGATTCTGAATCATACTTCTAAGCCAAGACACGCCAATTTTCAGGCCAAAAATTTCTAATTGGAAAAATATCATCTGAAACCAATGGAATTGTGTGCACATTTAGATGTTTCGCTCTGCGTACCTATGCTGAGCAAGAAAAAATGAAAAGGTGGTCTCTTCTATTAATTTTCACACTGTTGTACCTCGCCCATTTCCATGCCTTTCAAAGTGCTCTCATGTTTAGCCTTTATTTTTCCTCAAAGATGTGCATTTGCCGGTGCTTCAATTTATTTTTCAATGCAGTTTTCATGCAAGATCATCATGAGGCCTAAAATAGTTGAAAAACTGGTAAACAAAATGGTGCAGAGGGGGAAAATGGGGTAATAAACCTTCATGACATTACATTTTATGTGCCAGTTCTATGTATTTTACAACTATTGTTTATTAACCATTTAATCTTGTTCTCATTATCCAATTGATATATTTCTCTCTCTGAGGTAATTGAGAGCCTTGGGTGAGGACAAAATTCATTACAACTAATGAATGTATTTTTCTTGGGACAGCTTTGTCCTACATGGAGGGGCTTCAGGAAGGAATCCACATTAATAGAAGCGGGTTAGGTGTGCTTGCGTTGAGTTGACTAAAGCAGCCCATTCAGGGTGTTTACTCACAACAAAAGAACTATATATTTTTAATTTTATTTTATTGCTGTTGTATTACATTCATCCCCTTTTTCCTCTCCTCTGCCCCCTTCCCCACCCACCTACTCCCCCGTCAAAGCCAATCCCACTTGTTGTCCATGTCCACGGTTCTTCCATGCTAGTTCCTTGACTAAACTGCTCCCCTTCTTTGCCTCCTCTTCCCCACCCCCCCTCCAAACCATCTTTTTCAGAAGGAGTTCTGAGGCCTCCACTAAACTAGACAACTGCTGGCAGTTTTTACACGACAGATTTTTCCAACTCCTACCTATCACATCCTCAAAACATCCTGGCATTGAATTTCAAGGCTATCACCCCACTGTGGACATATCTGTATGGAGCTTGACCTTGGTGAGACCTCTTTCGGTATTACGGGCTGTGAGAAGCCGTTTGCCAGCTGGCTGGATGAATGGCCGGCCAGCAAAGGCCTGTTTTCAGGTGATGCACTCTAACAAGAGCAGCCTGCGTACCCCCAGCTTCCCCAAACCCATTGTGGGAAAGCAAAACTGCACTATGAGAGGTCAGAAGCGCCTGTTCACCTCTCTGTGGCCACATGAATAGACCTTTCCTTTGGTGGAACCAGAATGTAGTTGTGAAGCAGCATGAGTGTAACCTTGGTGTTGTGGGCTGGAATCGATTAAAAAAAAAAAAAAAAAAATTCAGCTCATTCTCTGGTTTTTCAAGAGCTTCTGAAATAATTTCAGGAAATTTGCTGGGCTGGATATTTGAACTAAACCCACTGGTTGTGGTTACTCTAAACCAACTTGAATTGACCTGAGATCAAGAATATTATATACAACCCTTAATTGTCTCTGCAGGCCCTAGGAGAGTGGACTTGGTAACACGCCGAACCTATTATGTTGCGTGTGTTGCCTGAAGAAGCAATTAGGGGATGCAAATCCATATCCCTAATTCACCTGCCCCAGAACATCTCTCTCTCCTTCTACAGCTCTGTACGCCCGAAAAGATAATGAAGGCTGCTGGCCAGAGTTTGTACAAAGGTCACGCTGACTGAAAACAAAACGAAGAACGTGGCCTTGGTGTCATTGCACAGGGGTCACGTGCTCCACCTTATAAAGATTTGCTGGGCTGTTTCCTGGACCCCTGAGAAGTCAGGCGAAGGACCACCAGTTTCAGTCATAAGCCCGTTACCTGCTGTCTGCCAGCCTCTGCCTAGAGAGGACAGGGGCAAGGTAGGGAGATCAGAGAGTATCACAGACTGTCACTTCTGGAACCTCTAATTGGGCTAAGTGGGGGTGGGGGGATGATTAGTGGGTGAGAACGCAAGCCAAAGTCAATGTGTGAGTGTGTGTGTGCGTGCGTGTGCGCATTTAAACTCCTGATACATTTCACAGAAGACCATCCAAATGCTACATTTATCATCCCACAATTTTAACTGCTATGACACAGCCTTTCATATCATCTCTCTCACAATAACGAGCTTCAGAAGTCTTCCTATCTCAGCTGCACGTCATCTGGTCTGTCTCTTGGCCCACAGTCTCCACCCCCTATTGGTCTGCTGGTGGCCACAGTTGCCCATGAAGCCCGGAAATCCTTGCAGACTCTGCAAAGCCTCTCTCTAGCGCTCAGTATTCCAGCATTCTTAGAACACTGAGGTGTACTTCCATCTTTTGTACGTATCCTATTAGCACACGGGACAAATACACACAGGCGCATGATGATTCTCTTTCCATTTAATTTATATTGGAGTAACACCAGTATATTGAAAAAATAATCAAATAATTAAGAGCAATTCATGATTAAAAAAAAGACAGCCTCGCACCTACACCCAGCCCCTCTCCCAAGCGACAACTTTTTAACTGTTCTGTTCTTATTCTTGCTACCTTCAAAATACTAACATGAATATGAGATTTCTGAATGTATCACATTTTATATTTAGCCTATTATCTTCCAGAAATGAAAAATGAGGATTTAATGAACTTTTATAATCATTGTCTCCTCTCCCACCTCTTCTTCCTTATAGTATTTGATGTATTACCATTTTTATTTCTTTGCTTATATATTTCTAATTACTTTCAATTATATACTTATGCCATGGTTTCTTATGTAGCATCTTTAATTTTCTCAAGTCATGCTTTGGAGCATAGAAAGGATTAACTTTATTTTCTGTAACTAAAAGACCCCATTTACAAACTGGCAGAATCCTCATCATCGAAAATTGCACAAATTCGGTCATTTTACATGTAAACTCTCTCTCTATATATAGTCCCACCCATGTTTCCTGGGAGGGCAGGTCATCTGCGGGGAGTGGTGTGGCGCTGGGAACTGGGGATATGCAGGCTTCCATCTGTGGTTGACTTCTGTCCTCCTTGGCATCTCCTGGTCATTGGCCATCAGTCAACATCTCTGTGGACACCCAACCAGCTGGCCATGGCACCACCGAGATCTCATGGTTACTGCTCCCCATGGTCGTGTCACCCACGTCTGGTATGAGCTCCCTCAGACCCCCAGCCATCTCACCCATTCTGAGACTCGAGGCACAGCAATGTTTGCTGGTTGTTCTATGACTGTGGGACACTGGAAACTCCACAGGGCTGTTGGCCGCCCCACTGCAGTCCCCATTAATGGTTTGTGGCACCGTTCTGTGAGGCATCGAGGGGACTTCTGTGAGGCTGCTGGTTAGCTTGCTGCTTGCAGATGTCGAGTACACAGAACAATGCACTGCTCCTTTCTACTCTTGCCTTTTCCAACCCCCCCCTCCCAACTCCTGCCCCCAGCCCTGCGGGGAGCATGGTGGGCAGAGCACAGGCTGGCTCCCAGTACCAGATTTCCATCTCAACTTCTAACTCTCTGAGCCTCTTACCTCTTTCCTCACTTCAGGGGAACCTACTTTCATGTCCTGATTCCTTCAGAGATTTTTTTCTTTGAAAGCTCAAAACCCAGCTTTTGGAATTCAATGACATATTCTTTTCCCAAAAGCTGGTTCTTGCAAATTAAGTCTTTGAATTTCAAGACAATGAATTTCAAAAGCATACTTAGAATCTCAAAAGCCGCAGGATGCACGTGGATCTGTCCCCTACTCTAGGCAAGAAGCCCAGAATTTCTCAACCTGATAGAGCATATTTAGTAGGGAAAGATTTTAGGATTGAAAAACAAAAAGGGTGAGGGCAGGTGCGGAATTATCAGGTGCTACGGAGGCCATGTTGCGAAGGCAGAAGTTGCACTGAGTTCCCCTGCATCTGTAAGGCCTTTAGCATCCTTCGCCTTCCTGCCACTGTGTTCCCGTCATTCTACCATCTTCATGTTACTAATCAGTTGCTGTTCGGTTTCAGATGAAAGGATACCTGGCATGATAATTCAAATACTTGACTTATGAATGACTCAATTATTGACAAGTCCAGAGACAGGCGATCCAGAACTGATACGGTGACTGAAAGACGTAGAATCTATTTCTCGTAATCATCCTTGGCCTGTGGGCCTGTAGTCCCATGAGACAAGGTGACTGTAGTCCTAGGAATTCCCTCTGTGGAAACAGGCAGTACAGTCTGGGACCAGCTACTTTTCCTGTAAGACTAAAGCAAAGGCTTTTCTAGAGCCGTCCCCTCCTTAACGCCCGTTTGTCTTACTGGTTATACTGGGTCACACAGCTGCCACTAACTAGCTGAGTGAGGGTTACATTTACATCCTCTGTCGTAGAGGCTGGGAACTGAGGAGGCAGTTGGAAGTAAGTGTTCAGCGATGCAGCCCGTAGTGTCCGCCAAAGTTCTCCCTTTGGCTGCTGAATATCCATGTGCACTAGCGGCGTACACTCACTCACCCCTTCCCCTGGGGGCACACCCACAGAGGCTCATCCAGAGGCTACATCAAATGAAGTCACAAGCTCTAGGAGGTTGTCCTCTGCTCGCCGTATCAGTTCTCCTAGGGGCCAGAGTTGCTAAGGAGCAATCCATCTCATGGACCGTGGAGGAAAAGAAACAGAATACCTGAAAAGCTAAAAATAAAACCAACAAGACAAATACACACGCCACCCCTCCCACCCCCACCCCGGCCTGTCTGGGAAACGCCAGGATGGGAAGCGTAGAGAGGTCACAGGCCCACTGCGTTTAGCAAAGCCCAGCGTGGCAAGGCAGGCCTCTGGCCCTGCTCCCTGGGACACTCATTTGTAGACCATTGTCCTTCACCATCTAATTGAGGCTGCTTGAGAGGATGGGCCCTCCAGAATGATGTATGACGTTATAGTCCATTTCCGACTGGTGTGAACTCAGGGTCTAAAAGTTACTAAAGGGTGGTGGTTCTCAAGTGGGAGAATATCCCTCAGGGGATATTGGCAACATCTGGAAACATTTTGGGTTGTCCCAACAGGGCATCAGTGTTACTAGAATCTAGTGGGTAGAGGCCAGGGATGCTGCTACACATTCTACGATGCACCAGGCACACCCTTTCCCCAAATAAAGCATTAGGCGACCCAAAAGTCAACAGTGCCAAGGTTGGGAAACCCTTAGGCCAATCACAATAGTCTCATTCCCATCTCTAGGGAGTTTATGGGCACAGGCATGAGATCCAACATGACCCTGGAGAAAATCTCCTGGGACATCTATGGGACAGGTACTCTCGCTAATAATAAGTGGCATGTGGTAAAAAATAAAAATAAAAACTTAAAAAGCAGTCTTATTCATGTCATGCCTGCTGCCATCTACAACCATAAGGGAAGAAATTACTCACATGCTGAGGATCATCCAACAGAAAGATGAAAACCCCAAGTCCTTGATGGTATTGCTGAGTTACCCCATTTAAGAAACTCCCACTTCCAGACTTTTCTTTATATGAAAAAACAAATGTCCTCCTTGCTCAAATCCATTCTATTGTGTTGGCCAAAAATTCGTTGGTTTTTTTTTTGTTTTTGTTTTGTTTTGTTTTGTTTTGTTTTATGGCTTAAGTAGTATTTAGTTGTCTTTAAAGTCATTCAAAACAATTTTTGTTAGAATGTGTTGTGACAGCTGTCATATCAGCATGCATTAAAAAAAATCAAAATTGGTGAATTTTTGTGTAGCCATTTTAATATTGAAAATGAAAGAAATATACAACATTTTCAGCATATTATGTTTTATTATTTCAAGAAGGGTGAAAACACAACTGAAGTATAAAAAAATAAAATTGTGTAGTGTATGGAGAAAGTGTGTGGCTGATCGAATGTGTCAAAAGTGGTTTGCAGCCCTGGCTGGTGGTGCAGTGGATAGGTGCCAGCCTGTGAACCCAAAGGTCGCTGGTTTGATTCCCAGCCAGGGCACATAACCAGGTTGCAAGCCAGGTCTCCAGCCAGGTCTGTAGCTGGAGGCAGGTGAAAGGAAACCATGCATTGATGTTTCTCTCCCTATCTGCCTCTCTCCCTGCCCCTCTCTCTAAAAATAATAAATAAAATCTTAAATAAATAAAACATTTTTTTTTAAAAAGTGGTTTGCAAAGTTTTGTGCTGGACATTTCTCACTAGACAATGCTCCACAGTAAGGTAGACCAGTTGAAGCTGATAGCAATCAAATCGAGACATTAAATGAGAAAAATCAACGTTATACCACTCAGGAGATAGCCGACATACTCAAAATAGCTGAATCAATAAAGTTATTAGTGAAAATGAAAAATGTGTCTTTTATGGAAAAAACTAAGCAAACGTTTCAGCCAACCCAACAGTTGGATTTTCTATTATTTGCAGTTGGAGGCCTTAGCTGAAACATCTTTCTTTTCTATGTGGCTTTTTCAAAATTTTTATTCTCACCCAAGGACACTTTTTTCATTGCCTTTTAGGTGGAGATGAAGGGAGAGAGACAGACATTGATGCAAAAGAGAAGCATCGATTGGTTGCCTCCCACACATGCCCAGCCCGGGGATAACCTACAACTGGGATCAAACCCACAGCCCTTCAGCTACAGGACCACGTTCCAACCAATTGAGCCACACTGGCCAGCGAAGTGGCTGATTTTTGCCCTGTGACTGATTATTCTCTTTTTGTCGTAGGACTGATGCAGTTCATTCCTACGTAAGAGCAGAAACCAGAGTAGCTGGTTTGGCTTTCCTCCACTATTGTGTAAGTAGATCTATACCCCATAAGGCCCTCTCCTTTTCTGAGGAAATGTTGACTGGGGAGTCTGTTCACCTGGATGAGGCATTTCAGATGACAGTTTTGCTTGAGAGCAAGTGAAAGGACAGCCTGTGTTGAGCCGTGAGTCTACCAGTGGCAGAAGGAAGAGGGGCTACTCTAGGACCAACACACAACTGGCATGTTGACTTCTTTCAAAGCACCTATTTGTTTTAGGAAGCATCCCTCTGTTTTTGCTGATAGGTTGATGAATTGAGGAATTGCTTGTTTGGTTAGCTGGTTGGTTAGTGGGTTGGTTGGTTTGGCTTACAGTTAAGCTCTAGGCTTCTTGCTATTCTGTGGGACCTACCCATGAGGTTGTTCCACAAGATTATCTCTTAATGCCGTTTATTCCCGTTTTACCCCACGGTTTGATGTAGAATCCAGTCTCTTCAAACTCCTTGGCCCCCACTTACAGATTCTGGGCCTCCTTCCTTCAACACAGTTCCATTCTCTTTCTGCCTCCCAGAAATTCACTGAACCTTCTTACCCATTGGTGACCCACCTATCCTTGCCTTTATCCTGGTCTTCTCACTGTAGGTTAACCGATGCTATTCCTTTTCCCCAAAATGGTTTTGTGGAAATGCCCAAAGGCACACACCTGCTCAATCTGCCATCTCAAAACCGAAGCACGTGCTGTAGCGTACGCCCTGTATCGTTTCCGAAATGCTGCATCACACACTAACCAGCAACATCAATCTGAGATTGGGAGTCAGTGTATCGAAGTTCCGGAAGTTTGAATATATCATTTTTTTGTCTGGGGTGTGGGGAACTTGAGACCATCTGTCTTTATATTCTGTCTCTGCCCAGAAGTTTTGCCAGGAGAGATCATCTGAACTCCAGAAACATTGGTTATGTACAATGATGACCATGATCTTTTAAATCAGTCTCAAATAGCCCATGAGTCATACCGTACTTCATTAATTTTTAACCCATCTCAATAATAGGCCTGCTTACAAAAGAATACTTCAGGGTGCAGAGGAGGAATAGAGTTGTAGCCAGCTATGGAGCTTTTAAGCCCTGTTCCTGTCATTGAAACAAGAGCTTGACAAATGGGTCTCAGGGAAACGCTCCTGCTCGTGAGCAATATTTTCAGGCCTGATTCTAGGAGAAATTAACCTCTACGTTTCAACTCCCGTGATATTCAGATGGGTAGCAGAGATCTAAGAGATTATTTCGAATAAGTATTTTTCGATTTCCGAAACTATAATTTACCTGTTGTTCCAGCTTCCCACCTCCATCTCACGAATTTAACCAGGGGGGCAGTCCAGGGCGGGGCGGAGGGGTTGGAGAAAGCCCGGGGTAAGGCCCAAGTCGGCTGTTGCGGGCAGAGTTGGGGGGCGGGGGGTCCGGAATTGTGGGAGAATCATTTTATCTCCTGCACTAAGGAGTGTGAGCGAGCCAGGGGCGGGCGGGAAAGCCCCGTGGGTGCCGGCTCACCCCTCACCCTAAACCCTGCGCAGTGAACGTGGCTCCATTCGTCTGCCCCTGTGACACCGACTGTCCCCCCTCCCACAATGAAAGCCAGGAAGTGACCATTGTCGCTGGTGGCGGCAGGGGCTGCCCGTTCTAGTCACAGCCCCGTGGCTGGCTTCCCCTGCAGTCACCTAGCCGCCCGAGCTCCATACCCTGCGTGAAACATGCCCGGTGGGAAAACCATTTCATGTTCACTTTCTTGTTTCTACGGACACCCACGTATACTCACGGTAAGTCGAGTTTTAAACAAACTCCCGTGAGACCTGTATAGAGGCAATACGAAGTAAAAGGTGGTTTTTCTTTTTTCTTTAACCAGCCCTTTAAATGTTTCCAGCGTGAACCTATTTTAAAACTCTCCAGGTGAGAGAGCAACTACTTATTTGCAAGGCTGTGCTGCACACTCATTCCCCTAAGTCACTTGATGGCACCTCATTTATCTCATTACTCTTTAATGGATAATCAGACCCATCTAAAAGAGAAAAGACCACATGGGAGGAAATGCTGCATGAGATTGTCACAAAGCAACCTAGGCGGAAAATAACAGACTATTAGTGAAATGCCAGACTGGAAAGTAAGTATCTGTATACCACATATGCAATGTAGCATAGATGGAGGACAACACTGAACTGTTTTAAGTTCTAATCCGCCTAAAAAGAACACCAAAAATATCCAGAAACGCTGGAGACCCATTAGACTTTTTTTGAAGTGTTTGCTTTCAATTAAGTGGAGTATTTTGCACTCAGGCTTAGATTTCTTTTTCTTTTCTTTCTTCCATTTCTTTTAGACTCTCATTGTGAGGCAGTTTTCACAGTGGCCAATTCTTCTTAAACAAATGTTCTGTGTGTGTGTATGTATGTGTGAGTGAGGGCACATGTGTTTTCTGCAAAATGAAGAGCTTGTGGTAGTTCATGCCCCTGCTTACACACGGTCAGGACAGCAAGAGCGCATTCCTGGAAGGTCCCTGCTAACTATTGCTTCGGTTGCCTTTTCACACCCGCGCCGCAAACTGTTCAGTCAGCTAAAATGGATAACGCAAATGACCTGGTGCAAATGACGGGAATTTGCAGGACAAGCTCCAGAAAGCACTCAGCCAAATGCCTGTGCAGTTCTATCAGCCAATCCGCAAACCCTTCTGGGACCAGTCCAGAGGCCCCTTGGACAGTGAGCATCTCTGATTCAGGGTGTCGTTAAGCCAATCTTAAAGCGAAGGCAGAGCATTTCTTGATAAGTGAGTCACTTCCAGGGCTGACGCCTGGCTGTTTTTAATTTATCTATTGAACTTCAGTCAGGATGAGCAATAATCCTATAGAACATATCAGTTCTCCACAGGAATGTCGATACCTGAAGCCGAGTGAGTGGTCTGCGGGCTTCCTCAGCGGACTCATGGACACCAGGTTGTAAATGGCAAATGAAAAATGTCCACAGGCCATTTACAGTTGTGGTAACACAATAGAACGATGTGCCTGTTGTTTGTGCTTATTAGTTATGTTTTCACCAGTAAGCATGCTAAAATATTATTCATAAATATGTTCTTGGTTAATAAACGCAAAGGAAATGGAGTGGCCCTTGATTGCCTTTCTTCTTTCGTAACTGAGTTTCTGCTTGTGATGTTGCTCACAGAAAAGGGAGGGGGGGCCGCTCTAGCTGGTGGCACAGTGGATAAGGCACCGGCCTGTGAACCCAGAAGTCACTGGTTCGATTCCCAGCCAGGGCACATAACCAGGTTGCAAGCCAGGTCTCCAGCCAGCTCTGTAGCTGGAGGCAGGTGAAAGGCAACCACACATGGATGTCTCTCTCCCTCTGTGCCTCTCTCCCTTCCTCTCTCTCTAAAAATAATTAATAAAATCCTTAAAAAAAAAAAAAAAAGAAAGAAAGAAAGAAAGAAAAGGGAGGGGGATCTGAATCACCCTGAACTCTTAACTTGGTCATATCATGTTATCTCATTTAGCTCATCTGCCACCCTAGGAGATACCTGGTAGTGTTCCTTCAGTTTTATACACAAAGGGACTGAGATAAAAAACTACGGAGCTTTCCAACATTAGTACATTTTACAAAATCTGACTTAAAAGATCACGCTCCTCCAATGATCCTATTTCCTTGAACTAAAAAATGGCGAAATGGTAACTCTTCTCTTTGATGTACCTTAAAGATGAAACCAACATTAATTGTGCTCTTGTAGAATACATTATTACACTGAGTCATGAAAAAATCAAAGAAACCATTGTCTCTATTATTTTATTTTTTTAATAGTTGCAGTGCTCTTGTTTGTTTTACAGATTGAATTCAAGATGAATTCTCAATCTACTTCTGAGATAACCCAAAGTAATTTATAAGCTGTAACACAATGTAAAATGTGACATTTATATCAGAAATAGAACTGAGCCCCAAAGCAGCTAATCCATTCATTCAGTAAGTTAGCAAATACAGTTGCATTAAAACCAAGTACTTCCCTAGAAGTTATCTTACCAGGACCAAGATTAACCCCTTATTACAACTAAGTATTGAGTAATGCTCTGGTAATAAGGGGGAAAGAGGAATAGATTATATTACAAGGCTTGTGTTTTCTAATAAGTTAAAACTATAAATTTCACACCAGAAATCAAATATTCCCCAAACAAAAATCAAGTAGATGACTCGTGTGGATCTTTATAGAAAGAGCATCGAGGAACCTAGTGATAAAAATCAAAACTACCATTTTGCAACAGACAAGACATGCTGTTCTAATGGGCAACTCTTAAATCAATCCTCCATATACTTATACTTTATAGAAATTAAAGGCTTGGTCATCAAATAGCGTAGATCAATAATTGGCACTGAGAAGGAAATCTTACGGACCTGGAGAGCATTATGCTGAGTGAAATAAGCCAGTCATAGAAAGACTAGCACCATATGATTTCACTCATATGTGGAATCTAATGAACAAAATAAACTAACAAAATGTTGAAAAATTGGCACTGAGGAGCATTTTTGAACTATCAAATAATACAAGTTTCTACTCCCCCCGTTAGACAGGAAAACATCTCTTCACCCTAGAAAATTTGTTTTCAAAGGTGAATTCATTAAAAAAAGGATGATGCCAACCATCATGCTGTGCTAAGCTTTCACAGGCAAATATGCATCAGGTCTGAATTATTTAACATAACATGTATTAGGTACTGCTTACTTTTTGTGTTGCGAGCTAGGTTGACAACTTCTCAGACTATAGAAGGAAAAAATGCCTCAGACACACATGCAGAACACTGTTCATTTCCTTATAATAGACCCTGCTTCCTCCAGCTTCCTTCCGGGCCCCACTCCCTTTTCCCCCAATTTGGAGTTAAGAAGGAACTGCACATGGTAAACAGTTCTTCATGAAAATGCAGGGAGGTACCAAACACAGAGCCAATGAAATAGCAAGATGAACTCTGTCTCATGAGTCTTTTCTTCTTAAAGTACAGCTATCTCTTCTGGACTTTCCCTACTTGCTACTCTGCAACCATTTGGAATTTTTTTTTTTGACAAACCCACTCTTTCTTAGACCCAGTCCTTGTTGCTCTTAGAAGACAGGGGTATAAGCACTTCCCTGGTGATCTCCTTCTGCTGTGCTCCACTCCTCACCCTGGCTTCCTCACTGCATTGTAGGTTCCACAGAGAACGTTCATTAATGTTTTCCTATCCCACACGGCCTTCCCCTCGGCAAGGGCCCAGCAAGCAAGGGTTGACCAGAACCAAATACACATCAAATGAACTCAATACTCATCACAAGGGCAATGAAGACCCTCTGTGATCATGTTCCATGCAGCCCTTTCTCCAAGCTCGTGGCAAATTTACTCTGAGGAAACCTTACACAATGATGCCTTTGTTCCAGCAAACTGACCACCATCCAGGGTCTGCAGTCAGCCTCAGACACCAAAAGTAGAGCTTTTCCATTAGCCACTCATGAGTATGAAACCCAGGAGCCCAGTTAATTATTTTACACTAAGAAATCCTTGTGTAGAGACTAGAACACTTATAACGTCTTTGACCAGACATTGCCTCTCACCCCAGGCAAATCTAAAAGAAATGATAAGTTACAGTCAAAAGACTACTTGGTGAGTATGAAAAGAGAAGAAGAATCAGATTAAGTATTTAATAAGGTGTTTTATTTATTCATCTAATTGAATAAATAGACTTCTGACACAGGCATCTCCTCATGCCGTGCTCTTATCAATGAGAGCAGACTAGAAATCATCTGGGTAAAACTCCCTTCTTGACAGAAATGCTCAAATTTCATTTGCTAGGCTTTTAAGATTGCTTTCTTTCTAAGTGTTAACTTTGTACATCCTGTCTTGCTATGGTGGAGTCCTTTATGTCAGGAATACAGTGTGGAGTTGAAGGTGACCTGGCCTACATAAGCCTTGGTCCTCTACATATTAACCATCTTTCCTCCATGTTCTTGGGTTACACCACATGGTCTCCTTTTATCCTCCAAGCATTTTTCACTTGTCTCCTTCATGGAGTTTCCATCATGGCTGGCCCCTTATAACATGCCTCCCCCAACTCTGCCATAGTACGTATATTCCTCCCACCTGCCTTCACCCCACCTCCCCAAACCTGCCACATGCTTCCAGATTCAGCTCAGATTTTATTTTCCATATGTTGCCCCCTCCAGCTACTCCATCTCCTTTGTCAGCTCTCCCTTATTAGAACTCCCATTCATTCTGACCACCACTTATTAGGGTTTTATTCTATCCTCTGTTGAGTGACTATATCCTCAGCTAAATTGTGAACTCCTTGGAAACAAGAATTTTGCCTTACAAAGTAACAGTTCAGCTGGCTGTCAGGCACTTAGGACGAGAGAAAAGGCATTCCCCAATAGGCCCTCCCCAGGACCTTCTGCCACCCTCTGGAAGATAGTGCACTCTCTAGAAGAGTCTCCTGGCCTAGCACCCCTGGCCTTGACATTCCTCCCGCTCACCATGGGCGTTTCTGCCTCAGTCCAGGCCCCGCCTCCTGTCTCCTACTCCCCACCCCTTGCCTTACCTGCAGCCTCAGCATGGCTTGCCACCTTGGCTGTTTTTGTGTCCCTCAACCACCTGTTTCCCGCCCCCACCTAGCTCCTAGGAACACCCTGGCCTCCAGCCCGGGAACCTTAGCCCCAGGCTCTTCATCCTCCACCCCACCTCTACCTCTCTCCAAAATAAAACTCTGCTCTTGCCCAACGTGCTGTCCTTAGAACACCTCTCCCCCACTCACCCTCCCCAACCCTGGCAGGATTACAGCGATAATGCTGAGGGCCACTACCGCTGCGGGCCCCGGAAGTATAGTGACAATTGCCCCACGCCCCCAGTAGCAGGAGGTTGCTGGAACATCCAGTCAGGACAAGGTGTGCGGCTTCATTTCCTTGCAGGAGCTTTTCCGTGAGAGACTCCTGGGTTGTGACGCTCATGTGACCAGCCCCCAAGGCATCCCCGGTGAAGTACTGTGATCACCTGGGTTTTCCCAGACAAGGCCACGGGGTTCAGACCAGGAGTGACGGGTTCACCAGATGTGGGTTTTGTGGGGGGTGCTGACGCCCACCAAGCAAGCAGAAGATGGCAGAATCAAGGAAGTTGGTGATGATGGGGTGGGGACGCCTCTTGGATGGAACACAGATATTCTCACCCGCTCCTCTACCCAGGCATAGCCTGGGTTTGAAATGATCTGTGTTTGTTTTGGTTCTGGTTTTTAATTAATTTTTTTAAGGAACTTGCTTGAAGTCACACAGCTAGCAAAAGACAAAGCCAAGACTCGAACTTGTTTCATCGGACTCCTACCACTACACAGCATTACTGCGGGAAAGGCCACAGGTGTGTCTTCACTTTATTATTTAAAACACAAGTTAACGAAAATCTTTCCGAAACAAGTGATGTATTTTCCAAGATTCGAAAATAGAGAGAACGAAACAGGGTCAGCACCCCCTTATTTCCACTCCTTAGTCTCTCAGTCACTGAGGAGTCTCAGGGAGTTGCGGTTAAACCAATGGTTGTGGGTTTTTAAAAAATCTTTTTATGGCAAAATCTACTTCCTGCTAAAATATGATTGGATTTTAAGCTTATAAATATATTTCATGGTCAATTGTAACCCATTATTTTATGCGCTGGAAAACAGCTTTTTGTTTGTTTGTTTGCTAGCGGTTGATTCAGCATTGTCGCGAATGCACAATATTTGATTCTCATATAAAATGAAGCTCCGTGCGAAGAATTGGTTTTTTGTTATGACTCTGCACCCAACACATCCCCGGCTCTGCATTCAGCTAGTACCGAGTCATCCTTTCTCTCCCTATCAGGGCGCTCTGCGTCTCTTGGGAGACCAGGCTCCGGTCCCGAAGGAGCCTGGCCCAGGAGGCTGGTAAACCTGAGACACGATGCGCAGAAGTGAACGCGTGGGTTTACCTGGGGCAGTTTCCGAAGAGAGGCTTGTTAGCACTTACCGCGAAAGCAGAGCTGTGTTTGGGGGAGCTCTGCAGGTAAACGGGATATTACCGTCCGTGGATAACCCGACAGCACCCCAAAGCAAACCCGTGGTTTATTGACAACTGAAGAGCCATCATCTTGATGAGGCCTTTCCTTGAAAAGACTCACACTCCTAGTTCCGCTGCTGGTATCTCGCCTGAGCAAACACGTACAAACAAAAAGGATAGGAATGTATAGGAATATAATTAATACGGGGCCATTACAGCTTTACTTCCACAACTAGATGCTGCTCAGCAGCTGGGCTAAGGACTCACTCATGTGTGAAGCCAGTGCCTCTGGACTTTCCCCCCGCAGCGTTCTGGTTCTTGTGGGTAATGCTGGGCCTGGGCAAGGTTCCCTCACGTTTATTTTTTTGTCTTGGTCATATATTTTGTCTGTCTTCACTGGTCCTATCCGAGAATGTTTGTCATTCAAACGAGACGCAAGGATTCTAGTACGGGCCCTCTTTTACAATATCACGACTGAAGTTGAATAATTCTCCCAGACAGGGATTTATGGCCCAAACTCCTCCAAATTACATTTGCTATAACACACAACCCCTTCTGATTCAGAGGGCCTCCAGCTAATTAATTACAGGGCCCGGCTAAAATCACTTTTGGCAGCCGTCTCCTCAAATGTAATTGGTTCATATCCAATTATCTCATAAAACACATACATTTATTTAGAAACGGAAACAAGTGCATCTTTCAATTAATGCATCCTGGCAGTTTCATCAGAATGTTGCTTTGATCAAAACTGTGTTACCTGTGGCCACTTTATCCAGGTCTGATGTGGTCACTGAGGGGAACCACTAACCGCATCAACGTTTCACAGGCTCGCAGCTTCTTCTCATGCTCCATGGGGTGACATTTTCAGGACTCAATTTGTGATTTTTCCAAGCCCCAGAAAAGCCCCAGAAAAGCCCCAGAACCATCTCCTAAGAACGACTCTGGTTTGCCGCATCCGGGCTCCATGCAGCGGTTGGATGGCCATCAACCCAAGTGGAGGACGCAGTTTGCCTACCCACATTTCGTAACGTGGTGTCAAAGTCCATCTGATTACTTATTATTACCGAAGGACAGGGTTCGACCTCAGCTGTCCAAAAATATAACACCAACCTGTCAACTATCCAATTTTTATCAAAACCTCAGGCTTAGAAAAGTGATGTTGATGGACAGTTACCTTAAAGATAAGCTGTACATGACCCGGTGCACACAAAGTCCACCCTTTGATCAAACTCAATAGCAGAGGCACAGAATGAGCTAAGCAGTCTTAGACTCTGCAGAATTGCCTTTTTTGAGACCTACTCAGTGTCAAACCCTTAGCTCCAATCAAGAGACACTAGATGGGAAAAAAAAAAAAGCCTTGAGACTAGAGGTCACATTTGCTGCAGGAATATCTCCTGAAAATGCCGTGGCAAGGAAGACACTCCTAGTCACTCAGTATCCTTTTATGAACCTACTATGAAATGCATTTTGGAATCCATGTTAACGTAACCTACAGCCACCCGAAGAGGCCCGAACCTTGCTGTAATCACAAATGTCACTTGCTGTGGGGCTGCGATGACCACTGTAAGAGCTTTTCGGGGGAGCTAACTCGGGACTTTATGGGTCTATGAAAAAGACCTGCGGGAAATAAAATCTGTAAGGTAAACGTGAGCCTCCCTTAGTTACGATGACTGGGATTCCTCTGGACATGGAGGGGTGGTATCAGTGACTGGACCTGAAGGAAACGTTTGGCTGGTTGGGACTTGGAGAATCACCTGGTTTCCCCCTTCTTCTCACCTTGCTCTACCGTCGCTGAAATCTATGCCCGACCCAGTCCTTGCCCTGCCCGGGGCTGAGTTGAAGTTTTCTTTCTCGTTGCAGAGCATTTTCTAGTTTGCCTTCAGCAGCCATTGGCTGAGAAGGACACCTGGACGCGTGTCCTCTGCTAAGTGCATTTATGAGCCCGAAGTCAACCAATGGCCTTTCTTTCCTTGGTGTCCCCAGAAGATGCCAGGCAGGCTCTTTCCTAGACAGTTAGCCAGGGACTGCCACAGCTCAGGAAGGCTCCTGCTGAACAGTTTTACTCAGGAGCTTTGCTGCCTTTGGACTTGAATTTGAATCCCAGTCTTGCCTTCTATTAGCTGTGTGATTTCAGGTAAGCTAAGCAACCTCTCTGAACCATGGTTCCTTCATCTGCTTACCTTGGCAAGGTTGTAGTTAGGTTTGCAAGCTAATGTTTGTCTCAAAGGTTGGAGGAGTTAAGAGGGGGAAGGAAGGAGAGGAGGGGGCAAGATAGAAATGGGTATTTTTTTTTTTTAATAATGAAAAATCACATCTCCCTGTTTTCCCTTTGACACTTATGAAAATTAAGAGATAAATTAGATACTCAGCTCGAATAGTGGAATTTTGAGTGTTTATTTCTGCTGGATCTTTTGTTCCCACTTTTACCTATTCCCGGATCCTCATTTGAAAATCATATTTATAGCCCATTATTTTGTGTGCATTCTTTGCATTGATGTGGGTGGATTCTTTTCATTTATTGAGCTTAGCTTGAGGTTTGAAGAATGCCTCAAATCTTTTATCAAATGAGAAGTGGTGTATGTATAAATATGTATATATTGCTGTGCTGAGATGCTGCCATGAGCATTTTTGTGGCACAATATAATAATACAACATATCAAACAATCTCGAAATGTCTTAACCCTCCCAATGACCTTGTGAAATAGATGTTATGTCCCCATTTTTGAGTTGAGACAACTCAGGCTATGAGAGTGGCTTCCCTCAGGACACTGAACCTCTCCCCAGGGGTCAGAATTTGACGTGCACCCTAAGTCTCTTGAATCCCAACCCAACATGTTTTCTTTTGCCACCAAGCTGTCTCTCCAGAGTCATTAGCCATTTCAGTTCTGCCCCTGGACTTCATAAATAACACCCATAACAACGGCACCGTTTATCGTGCACACGCTACGTGCTGGGCATTTTACCATGCAGATCTCATTTAGTGCTCCCCCAAGCCGATGACATAACTACTGTGTTACCCTCCCTTATCACCCTTAAACTATGAAAAGGCTGGCTCCCCAAGGTCAAGGCCAGTAAGGGGAGGACTTGGGATGGGAGCTCAGCTTAATGTGACTCTAGAGCTCTCTTGCTCTAAGCCACTATCATTTCGTGCCATCAGTTCTGTCACCAAGTGGCACTTCCTGAGGGCAGTGTTCAAAGGACTTCGGGCTTGTGTGATGTCACCATGGGGCTGTGATAGAAGCAGACAGCAGCAGCAGGTTGTCCCCGCTTCTGTGACCTCTCCCCAGAAGGAAGCCGGCTCTAAGCAAGCAGTCGGATGGCCCAGCCACTAACCTGCCACAGCTCATTGAAGTCGTAGGCCTCTGTGATCTTGCTGGGATCTGGGAGGAAGGGTCACCAACGCCGCCTTTGTGTCCGGATTCATGCTTTCCTCGAGGGTCAACCTGCGCTCTGCGGTTTTCTTAACATTCTCCTCGCTGCCGGCGTGAACACCTTAACGTGGGTGGGGGAACGGCAAAGCGCACATTCTAGGTTCTGGCCTTAGAAGCCCCCTGGGACTGGTGTTGGGACGTGTAATTATTACCTTGAAGTCTGTTCCTTTTATCTTTCGGATTTGATTCATTCAGCATTTGGAGCCTTTTACCTTAAGATAGGCTTTTAGGTTACAATAAACAAAGCTACATATTTCTGGGAATACTCAAAGAGGGAATCTCTTCCAGCCTCGTACAGGAACTAAATCTTTTCACGGCAGTGGGATTATTTTATTTCCTCCATTGGCTGTCCCTCCTCTCCCGAAGCTCCAGTTCTGCCTTTGTGGCTATATCCCCAGCTCTTAGCAACACGTGAGGTCCCATCTCTGTCTACTTATGACCAGCTGCCTGATCTTAGACAGCACCACTACTTCCTAAGGCCTTGACCTTGTTTCTGTTCTTTTCGATCATAAAAGGCCTTGACCTTGTTTCTGTTCTTTTCGATCATAAAATTAGGATAATAACAACCCTCTCAACCTCTCTGGTTATTAAGAAGATCTAATGAAATATTGCATGGTAAAACGCTTGAAAACTGCTTGCTGCCCTAAAAATATAAGGTCACCACTGTGGTCCTGGGTACAGACTTCCGGTGAAGGGTATGCGCGTAAGAGATGTGCCAGCATTAATGACACATGCACTTGGGCCTGTGACCTAATCATGTGGAAGAAGAGTAGGAAATTCTGTCACGCTGCCATTTTACCTCCCTGTCCTGAATCACAGGCCTAGATTTCAGAACTGAGCTTTTGATGACCAGCATGTTTATTCAGTTCATCCTGATCAGGTCTGCAGAGACATGTGGGCAGAACAGGGTATTGAGGGCAATTTCATTTATAGTGACATTTTCAGTCATCTTACAACAGGGGTGGTGAACAGAGCCAGCGGGCCAAGCCCAGCCCAGACGGTTATGCTATACCCCGCAAGCTCAGACAGGCTTTCTGTCTATTTGTTTCTCACCATTCTAAATAAAGAAAAACATCAAAAGAAAAATATTGTGTGACATGTGAACATTATACAAAAATCCACATTTCGGTGACTGCGAAACTTTTGAATTCTACCAATTAAAAATTTTGTGAAAATGCGTTTTCTCTTTTGTTCTATAAGTACCTCCATAACGCTCTCCATGTTGTTTGCTGGCCCACAGAGCCTAAAATACGTCCCATCTGGCCCTGTATGCGGAAAGTTTGCTGAGCCCTGAATTAAAGCGTTCATCCCACACGTGCACCCAAGGCACTCAGGGGTTCTCATCCATGTGCACCCTGCCACGCCGCCGGGACTGGATCTGCGAGAAACTCGAGGAAGCTCTGTACACCGCGAAGGCTGGAGCTTGGGAGCGGAAAGGGAGAGGGGTCCTTGTAGGACTCAGTCAGGATAAGAATGAGCCGAAAGAGAGGAGAGAGATGGAAACAGTGAGCAGTGGAAAAAGCCCAGTCTCCAGTCCCTGTGGACTCCGCATGGGCCCTCGGGGCTGCACCCAGCACTGTACTCCGTTGGTGTCTTGCACTGCTGAGCAATGGAGTAGACAGAAGAGATTTGTGATGCTGGCCACACCGCCCTGTGTGCCCCTGAAACTGCCCTGGACTTTTCTCTGCTTCCCCTTCCCACCCCTCCCTGCCCCTCCCCTGCTGAGCTGCCCATCTCCCTCTCTCACCTCCCTGGTTGCTCCCAGCCTCTGAGAACGGGAGAGAGCTTCAGTCTTCTCTCTTGCCTTCCTTCTTGGCCTCGGGTTCTCGCCCCTCCTGTGCGATGCAGCTTTGTCAGAGCCAATGTCACATGCCCACGCTCCCTGCCTAACTCTCTGCGTTGGATCTCCCAGCAGGTTCTCTCCCTGGGGGAGAAGGTCACCAATGACCTATGAGAGCTTCCCCAGGCCCACGGACGTGGGGGGGGGGGGCGTGCTGGCACCTCTGCCACCACTTGGAAGTACTGGTGACAGCGGCAATCCTTGTGGCTTTCTTCTGCGTGGGCACACAGAGGCGGCTGAGGAAGATGGAGCCAGGCTCGTGCCAGAGGAGATGAGAGACCAAGGCAGGAGGAGGGATCTTCCCTGGCGCCTGCGTGGAGCTGATCCCTGGGAAAGCTGGAACAGCGACTTCAGAAGCCCCGTGACTGGGTCAGGCTACAGAAAAACAAAACTGCTTCTGGGGATGCCTGCCCCACGAGGGTGTCTAGTCATCATCAGAGATCGGTCCAGACTGCCGTTTACCTGCGCTAGGTGTGCTGGGCCATGTGGCCGCATCAGTGACGCTACTTAAACTAGCTTCGCTAAGAACAACGACCAGGAGAACCAAGGAAGCGGAGAGCAGTGTGCAAATTGCCAAAGCTCCACTCGGTTCCAGCCCTAGCTAAACGCACAGAATAACTCTGACAACGGAGGCACTCGTTCCTGGGGCACGTGGGAGGACAACCCCGCCACCTGTGGCACCAAGGACAGAATGTCACTGAAGACACTCCCCCGCCTCCCCATGCGCTCTACCCTGGGAATCCGTTATTGTCAGAAAATGAAAGCTTATTTCGCCACCAGCTCCTCGAAGCAGAAGTGAAATCTCCGAGGGTAAAGGAAGCCTGATTAGCACAGCCCTGCGGAGCCCCCTCAGCCGTCTGATCTCACAGCCCCTCCGGACTTGCTTCACTTCAGGCGCCTAAGCATCGCAGGAAAATCCCTTCTCTTTGCCTGGCTCCTCCGGGGGCATCGTTGGGGGAAATGTCAGAGGCGAAGCACAATACACACCCACACTTTTATTTCTCTTATCTGTGATAGCTCTGGACATTTCCAACTAACCTTTCACATGGCTCATTTCTCCCCACCTCCAAGCCTCAACCATTCATTTCTTTTTTAAGAGGGAGAGAGGGAAAAACAGACCTCCCCGGTGCCACTCAGCAGGAGTGCGTGATTTGTAAGTTTTTAAGAACCCTTCCAGCCCTGCTTATTTTGAAAAAGCTACTTAATGCTTCAAGCAATGACCTACGGGGTATAAAAGTATAATCTGCAGAGCAAAACCTTAATCCCTCATAGTAACCTATTTGAATCTCCTCAAACACTTGGCGGTGTGGAGGCCGGGAGAATTAAGTCCATTGTTTGATCAGAGAAGAAAAGCAATGAGGGCTCTCTCTTGATCCTTCTGGTTGAATGCTAGTCAGGGGCAGCCACTGCTCTCGGCAGCTCCATTTGAGACCCCTATTATTTTAATAAGAGGGGTGAGCTTCGGAATCGCTACTGTGAAGGGTCTTGCTCCATGCATGTTCGTTATGAGTTGGCTTATCTGCCGGTTTCCAATCGTGACGGGCTAGTATTCAGCCCACAAACCAGGCGCCAGCTACTATTGTTCGTGAATTCCCTTAAACTTCATTTAAAACGTCCTCCTTAACCTGACAAGTATCCCAGCGGAAATGAAAGAAAACTTCCAGAAGCAACTGTGGGGGGATGGGATGGCAGCTGTGATAGTTCACGGAGGTGTTGTCGGGGAGGTGTTGTCGGTGATCGGTGGGGTCGTCGGGGGGTGTGCAATGTGGTGGAAAAGAATCTTGCTGGGGAGCTCTTGCGAGAAACTGTGTTCCGTCCTTGCTAACAGCAACTCCAGAGTTTCTAGAGAGAAGCAGTAATCCAGTTGGAGGGGCCACTCAGCTGTGTCTGCATAAAACAATTACATGAAATTGAATAAAGGTCGTATGTCCATCGCAAGGAACGTTGGAGACGGAGTTGCTGCCGGAGATGATGGGGTCAAGCCTGTCCCAAGCCACCGGTTGGGGATGTGCCTGATGACAAGCCTGTCCCAAGCCATCTGTTGGATGTCCCTGACGACCAGCCCCTCCTCAGGCTGCCCTGGCTCTGTCTCACCACACTGAGAACGGTGCTCCTGACGCTATTGTCCGGTCGTCCCCTTACGTGGGATCCCCACCTGGGAGGGGCTGGTTCTGGACTCTAGCTCGGGACCCCGTCCTGGTGAAGGAGATCAGCGAGAGTGCAGATGCTCTGGCCTCGAGTGGGTCGTCCTCTTCACTGTCGCCTCAGAGTTCCTTCAGGAAGGCTGCTTGTGGCGAGCAGCTCTGCTTTATAGTGGCTGAGGCTTGTGGGAGGATGGCAAGGAGCAGCCTGGCCATTTTCATTCAGCCAGCAGTGATGGACAGTGTGCGGAGAGCCCACGGTGCAAGGATGGATAGTGACGGTCCCGCCTGCCAGGGCCTTGTGGTCTAGCGGGCAGACAGGTGAGTCGCGAGATAGCAACAATACTACAGTGAGACAAGTGCGGTTTGGGAAAGAGCCCAAGAATGTATGTTTAACCTGTTTAAGTCCCAAGAAGGGCTTCTTATACACGGTTCCTGAGCTGAGGCCCCAGGTAGGAGTAAGAGGCAATTAGCAAGCAAGTAGCCTACTTCAGGCAGTGCAGTCCTCGACTGAGAAAAAGCGGAATGGACTTAAATATCCACAGCCTGTTCTGTGAGGCGGAGGGGTGTGAGGGCCAGATGACGCAGATGTTTGGTCACAAAGGAATTTCATGCTATATAAGGAATTTGGGCTTTATCCTATAGGCGATGGGAAGCCCATGAAATATTTTAAACAGGATACCGACACGAGGAGATGGTTTAGAAAAAGAACAGGAATGTGTTGGTTTTCTATAGCTGCATCATGAAATGGCCAAACATAACTGCTTAAAACAGCATCTGCTGCCTAGCCAAGTTGACACGCGTAATTAACCATCCCAACCATTCCCCTCAAATTCGAGGTCTGGCGCTGCTGAAATACTGTTGGTGAGGAAGAAACCCTGAAAAATACATTTGCCACAAATTTTGAACCTACATCTGAAGTCGAGCCTTCAGGTCTAACACAGAGGGTAAAGGAAAAAAGTAAAGGATGGTAATAGAAAGCAATGCATCACATCTGGAATGAGAGATCTATTGAACAGCTGATTGGATTTCTTCAGCTAATTAGAAAAAAAAGGGAGCGTGGAAAAATGTTCCAGATATAGAGACTTAAGTACCATAAAAACCAAAAGTAATGTATGGGTCATGACTTGGCACAAACCGGCAGTCCATTTGAACACTGATTATCAGAAATTATTAAGGAGTTTTTTATCCTTTTGTTGGGTGTCATAATGATATTCTGGTTAAAAAAATGAAGTAGTATGTTTGACCTGAAAAAAGGCTTCTTGTCACGAGGCAGAGTCAACAGCCAGGTGGACCGACACCCTCTCTCAAGGAGGTCCAACCTCCTGACTCCTACCCTCCCTTCAGCGAGGCCCCCTCCCTGGTCCCCCATGTGGCACTTTCCGTGCATGGGTGGGAGCACCTCCTTTTCTAAATAGTCAGCTCCTGAGGACAAGGGCTCTTTTAAGGTTGCACACCTGGAATAATAGATGTCACAAATACTAATACATCTTAAAATATTCTCCAAAGCCCCAGTTCCTAAGAACTTGCTTTATTTCGTGATGGTTGTATTTTAAAAGCTGTTCTACACAAAGGGGCCTCAACCAGGGTGAGTTTGCCCCCAGGGAACATTTGGCAGCATCCAGAGGTACTTTCAGTTGGCACAGCCAGGGAAAGGGATGTGAGTGGTCTAGGGGGTAGAGGCCGGGAATGCAACTAAACATCCTACACACACAGGACAGTTCCCTCTGCTCCCAACAAAGAATCGTTTGGCCCAAAATGTCAACAAGGCCAATGTGAGGTGTCTTCCCTCCTCCATGTCCTACAGGTCCTAACTCCTACATACCTGACAAACCTATTCTGCCCAATGCCTTGACCCGGGCCTTCATCATGTTCGCCATGGGATAACGTAACAGGATCCTAACCCATTTTCTTCCCACCTAATTTTGTCACTCCCCTGGAAGGAAATGTCCTCCACTATCTTACAAGCTCCCTCCCCTCTTCAAAGTTCAGTTATCTCAAGCGTTAGCTACCCTGTGGGGCCTTCCTGGCCTGCTCTCCCTCCTTTCCTTCCCGGTCTCATTGAGAACCCTCTGCCTATAGACGCACCATCATTTAACGTCTCCCCAAGTGGACCCCAAGTGACTTCTGGGAAGGAATCTTCTTCTTCAGCCTCCACGAATAACAGCGATTTAGTGTGATTTATTAAATCACACTAAACCCCTCTCATGGTCAGAAGTGGGCGGTGAGACAGGGCTGGGTTGGTTGGGTGAGAGGCAGGCTGGAAACTAGTCAGAGGCCTGCTGAGCTGTCTGCATGGCTAGTTACGGAAGTTGGTTGCTGGCTGCCTAACTACCCCACAGAGCCAGCAGGGCCAATCTGCTCTGATGGTGTCTGTCAGGCCTCAGTGCAACAGGTCCTCCAGTGTCTTATAGCCTTAACGTCTCCAGGTTTCAAGAGCCATTAATATGGAGAGAAAACCTGACAAGGGCCAGAATACTAAAGAGAGGAAATGTCAGAGTCCAATAAAAAGTCCTGAACCAGCATGTTGGCTTTGGCATTATTTTGCTATACATACAAGACTAGTAAAAGTGCTTTAAAAAGTTCAGAGCCCTGGCTGGTGGATCAGTGGATAAGGTGCTGGCCTGCGAACCCAAAGGTCGCTGGTTCGATTATCTGCCAGGGCACATAACCAGGCTGCAAGCCAGGTCTCCAGCCAGGTCTGTAGTTAGAGGCAGGTGAAAGGCAACCATACATTGATATTTCTCTCCCTTCCTCCCTCCTCCCGGATCTTCTCTAAATAAATATTTTAAAATTTAAACAAACAAATAAATAAATAATAAAGTTCAGCCCTGGCTGTTATGGGTCAGTGGACTGAGTGCTGGCCTGTGAACTGAAAGGCTGCCAATTCAATTCCCAGGGCACATGCCTGGGTGGCAAGCCGGGTCCCCAGTTGGAGGCAACCAATCTATGTATCTCTCACACATCAATGTTCCTCTCCCTCTTTCTCCCTCCCTTGCCCTCTCTCTAAAAATAAATAAAATCTAAAATAAATAAATAAAAGTTCCTAAGTTTCTCTTGCTTTTTTGTTTATAATATTTTCAAGAACACAATGAATCCAACATTCTTTCCCTTCTGGTCTGTGGGGAGGAGGTGGGCACCAGACCACCTTTTCTTACACGCACCACCTTACATTTCTATGGCTGGAGAGGTCTCCTCTCTCCCCACCCTCTAACATGTATGTACATGCGTGTGTTCTGTTCACTGCTCTGGCCCCAGGGCCTAGAACATTTGCCTGAAACATGGTAGGTACTCACTATTATTTGCTAAAATAACAAACGAAAGCACATCAAAAACAAGTTTGCCTTTAGTAATGAGAAACCAATGATGTTCAGTTTAAAGTAACACTTTTTAAAACAGTACCATGTCTTTTCTGGTAGTGTTAGCCCTCTGTTGTTGGGACCACTCTGAACTGATGAAATCTATGAACCTTTCTTGTATCTCCCTGCCCCTCTCCCACAACCAAACACTCATAAAATTTTAGGAGGTTCTGAGTTTTCCCTTAAGCCCATCTATAAACTTCTTAAGGGGTCTACTGATTTAAGGTATTGTCTGGCGTAGAATCATGATTTCACCCCCCACCTAACTGCCTGTCCCCTGTCTTTAGCCAGTTAAACGTCAAAGGGTTCCACCCACAAAGGATTCACTGCTCAAAGAAGGTCTCTAAGCTCCCTATTTGCAGCTGAGAACTTGTTAATATCCAGATCAAAGCAGAAATATCTAGTTAATAATCCAGAGATTTCAAAAAGTATATATGTTAGTAGAGAATAGTTCAAATATCCGATTAAGTGAGTACGTCACTTGTTGGCTGAAAGGTTGGGGTCACAATCTCAGACAGAGAGAAAAACAGGCTCTATTCCACACAGAATGAAGTTTTAAAATTTTATTGTTTAGAGAAATAATAAAAGGAAATACGCATATCCATTATAGTGAGTTTTATTAAATAGAAATCAAATACCTGATAATAAAGGCTATCTCGCTAAAAAACAGAATATAAGATCAGTAAAACACCAAGAGTGAGCTGACTCTGGGTTCTGTTTCAGAGCACACACGTCAGTTGTGGCAGGAGAATGGGGCCAGGTCTCGATGGGCGGCAGTCACAGTCACTAAGCAGGCAGATAACCCCTGCTTCCGCGTCCTTTACTTCTTTATGTCTTCAGTCTCATCTGGCTCTTTCTCTTGATGTTCTCTTTCCCACCTCATTTCTTTTAACTCTTGTCTGTATTTTCGTTCAATGAACCGCTTCTGATGGGCCATCTGGGGAAAGTTATCTGACACGAGGAGAGAGATTTTATACTTAATAAAGGAGAGCCACTAGCACAGAGTGATGCAAACTAAACAGATACACATGCAAACACTTCTTCACATAAATACAGACAGCTGTATTTTGTAAGGCAAGGGAAAAAACACTACATTTTCTTCCGCTATTGTTGTACCATTCAGAGACATACTGGAAGTCTGGATCAGCACCCAATTCTAGGTTTAACGCATGATGGGAAATTGAATATAAAAGGCACCGAGACACACAGAAGTAGTAAGACACAGATGTGGCTTCAGGATGTTTCCAGGAAGGTGTTTGAACAGTTCTCTTAGCAAGAAGTGATTTTCAGGAAGACAGGGAAGGACAGAGTAAAATGTCGTTGCATGTGTTTACAAAGCTCAAACTGAAAGCTTCCAACAAAAAATATTACCACATCTTTATTTACCAAGAATTAAAGTTTATGAAACGAGCAAAAAAAGTTCAGATGGGTGAAAGGAGGCTATGTTCTAAGTCACCATTTCTGATCATCCTATTGTTCAAGTTTACCATGAGGGGCCCAAAGCTCTATCAGCAGGGCAGCAACTCAAAGAAAACCCTTTCATTTATTTGGTTAAAGCAACCACATCACTCAAGAGCATATTGAAGCTAGATTTAGTTTGACATTTGACCCTGTGCAAGAGTGCTGCCATAGTAGAAATCCTGATTAAGATTTTAGAATTTTTACAATTCATTTGTGGTTTATAACGAGGTAGCAGTGGAGTAAGAACTCAACTATGGAAAGAGAAGTAGTCATTTTACACTCTTAGTCAACAAACACATATTTAGCAACAAACATCACAACAGGATGCAAGCGCGGAGGAGAGCAACATGAGTTCTCCATTCATACAGGAAACATGATGCTACCCTGCCAAGCTGGGGAAGGGACTGTTACGTCCAGGAGGTACTGCTTCATATTGAAACATGTGAGGAAGACTCAGAGATGTGGGAGAACACAGCATGCCTAGGGAAACGCAATTTCTTTTTCTTTTTTGTTAAGGCTGAAGCATATAAAAGTGGATATAAATATACACCGCATTCCTAAATTCCCCTCCTTTCATACAGCATCCCATTCTCACTGCAGATGAGAGAAGGGACAGGGACAGAAACAGGGTAGTAGAAAAAGGATCTGACAGGCAGGTGGTTCATCAGTAAGGTCTTGAATATCTAGTTTCGATGACTGATTTTAAACAGAAGAGGAACATAACAGCAGCTGTGTTTTAGAAGTAAAACAGTCATAAAGCCCTATCCCCCCAATATTAAACTGATTCCTTTTGTATTGTATAAAACACCAGTTTCAAGCATTACAAGTACACTTAAAAATATAAAGCAAACAAATCCCAAAAAGTGAGCTGTGGAGCAAGTTCCTACAATTATAAACCTTACTTCCTCAGTAACTTCTATTATAAAACTTAACCTACATTTTAAAATCCTACCACTCAGATCTAATCACTGGTAAACTTTGAGAATACATCCTTAGAGTGCTTTTCCTGTGACGTCCCGTTGTATGTACTCCACAAATACATACACACTGTAAATGTGTACACGCATTACAGACATACACACATGTGAAAGCAGGTTTACAGTTGTTCGTATGGGAAATAATACAATAATAAATAATAATCCAAGAATAAAGTCTGTGTTTCACATAACCATAAACTTACCTTTGCCCTACCCCAGATTACTTTAATGGCTGCAAAATATTAAAACATCTGAATAAAGGAAGGGTTGGTAAACCATTGGCTGCAGACCAGACAGGGCCCGCCACCTGTTTTGGTAAACACGGTGTTGTTGGACCGCAGACCCTGCTCCTCTGCGTCCTGTCCGCGCCTGTGGGCCCAATGGCAGAGCCGAGTGACACAGATGCATGGCTTGCAAAGCACTACTATTCACTGTCTGGACCTTCACAGAACACGTTTGCCACCCTGGGATACACCATAATTTACTTAAACATTTCCCTACTGTGAAGCACGCAGTTTGATTTATGTACTTCTTTTTTGTCTATTATAAATGAAGTTGTCACGATTATCTGGGTGCCATCTCTAGCTTTGGCCTGACTCCTAGAAATGGCGTCTCTGGATCAAAGGGTACGATCTTCTGTGAGGACCCAGTGCATTCGGCCAAACCGCTTCCCTGCCGTTTCAACAATCCACTCCCACCCGTGTGTGGGTGGGCCAGCCTCAGCAGAGGCTCTTTCTCCGGGACTGTTTTATCACTGAAAGCAAACAAATAAAAACTCTCTAAAAATAACCTTTAATAATCTAACAGTAGAAAATGGAATCTCACTTTTATTTCAATAGGCGGCTGTGCGCTTATATACAATGGATAAAATGTTTCTCAGCAGCCTCAGGGAAGATCCCACAGACAGCAGCACGGGCTGCCCCAGCTTCTGGCGCGCTGACGGCCCACCTGCCCACCTGCCCACCTCCCCACCCCCGCAGCCCTGCCTGCATTTCCACCCGGCCCTTAGCTCCTGGCCCTTCCCGGCCTTTTGCTTCCAACCTCCTGCACCCGCCCTCTCCCACATCAGCCAGGACTTGAAGCATCATCGATGCTTCGTCATGCTTTGCCCACGGCTTCTGCTATGCTGCACAATACAGCTCAGAAGAAAAATCTCTTGCACTTAAACCTTCAATTTCCAAAGAACTATGCAGTTCTCTACATGGTCAATTGTGTAATTGAAGTTTCTTCAACCCAGACATCCCACTCTTGGGAATCGCGCCCACAGAATCAAAGGCACCAGTACACAGACATTTATTGTTGTGATGATAAAAAAAACAGAAACAAAGTGTCTGTCAAAACACTCCCCAAAACCAGTACAAACTACAGCACATTCATGGCATGAACTATAATGTAGCCATTAAGAAAGAATGAACTGAAGCTACTATGACCTGCAAGGCTGCCAGAAATGAGCAAGAAAAGAAAGGCACAGAACTACGTAAATATCATCTCTTTTAAATAAAACAATAGCCAAAAACTATACAGAAAAAACCTTTGCATGTGTAAGATTTTAGATACATATGAAATAAACACACTGGGTTGTTCACATGGGTTGCCCAGGCTGAGAGTGACTCTATGCTACACCCAAAGGGAAAACAAACATCGAAAGGCATTCAGGAACCCTTTTTACAAAATTATAAGCCCATTTTATACATATCTCACATTCTACTGCACTCTCTGTGAAGACTAATTATGAAGAAAAGAAGATCACATTTTATCAGTACTTACCATTTTTCTATTTTCCCATTTTCCTTCCATAAAACACTCTTTACACTATGAACATATAATTATAGAAAAAGAGATAGACTTACATTTTTCAAGTGCATCCATTGCTGCTCCCATTTCCGCTTGCTGAATACTATTAAATAAAATACAGGTAAGGTATACTTTAATTCAAACACTTTTTTCAAAAACAAATGGTATAGCTACAAATTATTCAGGCTGATCTTCATGTTGGGTACATAAAATTTGATCTGATTACTTCTGCTGTCACATACTGAATTGCATAGATAGGAATATGCACAGGGGCATGCAGAAATGTCGTTTATTTGCACAAAGCCTGTTTTAAGTTATTTGTTCCACACTTTCAATACTGCAATAAAATGCCTTCCATTTATATTATGTTTGAAGCAGTTCCTACTTAAATTTGAACAACCTTAGTGTAAAGAGGCAAAGAGTAAAAATTACATGTATAGACAAACTTCTGATCATCTCAGTTTAACATATAGAGAGGGTTCAAAGAAAGGTGATAATACACATAATTCTTTTCACCTGAAGACATGAGCGTTTCCACAAAGCTTGAGTAGCACTAACAGACCAAATGTCTGATGACTGTCGCACAGGATGGTTTCTTAAAAATGTTTGCAGCACCCTGGCCAGCATGCCTCAGTGGGTTGGCAGGTTGTCCCGTAAACCAGAAAGTTGCAGGTTCTATTCTCAGTCAGGACACACATCTACACTGCAGTTAGGGAGCGTGCGAGAGGCAGCTGATGGATGTTTCTCTCCCTCTCCCTCCTTCCCTACCCCCTCAAAAACCAGTAAGCTCTGTGAGTGAGGAAATGAACAGACAGATAGGAGATAAAATGCTTGCAGCACTGTCCTGTTCGCCATTGGGCAACTAAAATAGGACAGACCTTGCTTGTGCATAGGTCACGTGGCCTCCTAAGGGGGCCAATGCCCTTCAGGCTATGGCATTCCGACTACCCAGGGCAGACTCTCAAGTCTGGGGCCGGGCTTGGTGGGGACATTCATCCGCGGGATTCACTTTATTACCTTTGAACATTCTATACTCTAATTAAAAAAAAAAACAGGCTGCAGATTTTGAAAATACCAAGAAGGGATTTAACAGCTACACAGGATGTTCATCTGAAGAAACTGAAAGGGCTTTCTTCGTGTACCTGGGTCCTTTCCCACAGCCTATTCTTTCTCCCTTGAAGTAAACAGCCACGGTGTAAGTTCGCGCGTGGGAGGGCCCCACTGTCTGCAGAGTCCTGAAAGGAAAGGAAAGGCGACTCGTTAAGGGCAAGTGTTACTTAATACTTATTGCAAGGCGACTCGTTAAGGGCAAGTGTTACTTAATACTTATTGCTAATACATAATGCCAAGAAAAACCATGTACTCACTGCTTAGACAGAGGAAGGTAAAAGTAACATGAAAATTAAAGGAGTAAGTTTTGTATTTGCAAAACCTGGCAGATATAGAGAGCTTTTGAAATAGGAAATTTAAAAAAAAATTTAACACTGAATATTTGTATGTATTTTCCCCAAAGTATAAATAGTAAAAATTATAAGTAATACCTAAAGGCTAACAGTAAAGTGTAAAATAATTTTAAGCAACTGCAAAGCGTGCATATTCCAAGTATGACAAAATGAACAAACTTTTATCACTGAAAAGTTAACCATTTGTCTGTTCATTGTTTTTCTTTGATAATCACAGCTAAAAACAATGTACATCTGGGTAACACATCCCCCGCCACGTCGGAATGGTTTCACACATGATATCTGACACCTGTTATCTGATCTGAAAGATCAGAAAATGCATTTAATTTCTGAGACACCTGAGACCATTCCGAAGGCGTCCACCATGCCTGGTACACAACACACTGCTGCAAAACAAAACTCCAGGTGCTCTGGACTTCATGACGTGGTGCAGATCTCAAACTCGGGGAAACTGATAACTTCAAGGAAAAGGGAAATTAAAAGTAGCCAACAAGATAATGGGAGGAACAGGGCAATCTTGAAAACCTATGTAAAATAGCCCTTTCATCTTGATGAAAAAGAACCACCTCATCTGCACTTGATTTTCGGGACTGATGACCAGGGAGCCTCATTTCCTTTGGGCTTACATTCTCCGTGGATTAATGCGCTCGGATGGCTTCTTTACGGTGGCGTTTTTTACAGCAATGATGCCTGCACCACGAACGAGTTGTTTCTTGTCCTCCTTTTATTTATTAAACTGTAATTACCACTTGGATGAGGAACTACTCTGAGCCTGTCATGTAATACAGTTGGGGTATTCATTATGCTTATTAGGCACATACGAAGTACTATTTCTAAACATTCGGAGTTTTTTCCCCAATAAAGGAGACATTGTTGAGCAGTGATGGCATCTTGGGACAATTTTAAGGAGCGTGCTGTGTGGTGACACAAATTTCTCTTGGCCTCCGTTTTTCTTTTAGCGAAATATCCTATACTGTATTGTGACTATTAAATAAGAACGTATAAAAGGATTTCAGCTTCCCCGCTGCCGCTCCGGTGTTTTTCCTGGAGTGTTCTGAAAAGCCCACGGGAGGGGGACTTGGATCCTGTGTGGGCAGACAAGGGCCAAGTGCACTGCAATGGGATTCTGAAGCAGCTGCAACCACACATCCAGATAATGCTTTGGGAGAAGACCTACCTATTTTGACAATTCTTCCTTATTGTAATTCCTGTTTGAAACCACCTTTTGAATGAACGTGTGAGTTCACTCATTCAATATAATTACTTCAGAGTCAAACCTCCTGCTTTTATTAAAGCTGGTGCGATGTGTGGGGAGACCCGCGCTCCTTTCCCATCTCTGGCTACCACTCAAAGAATAAAGATGTGCCACTAAAGACGTTCAGAAGGACTCGGCAGCTTTTGAAACATATTCTGAGAAGAAGTTTGTTCCAAATACGTGAATAACACAGCAGCAGGGAAGAGGTGCTGGGTTTCCTCCAGCCGCCACCCAGAAGTGTGCCTGCCGGCGGCTGGGCGAGGGTGACGGTGCTGCAGAGGGGGACAGGGACACCCGAACCCTGCCACAGATTAAACAGACACCATCTGCAAATCGAGAGCCACAGCACAGGTTCCAAGAAGTAACAACGTCACACTGCGTATAGCCCTGACTGGCGTGGCTCAGTGGGCTGGGCATCGTCCCACAAAGCAAAAGGTGGCAGTTCCATTCCCGACCAGGTAGGTCTCTGGCTGGGCACATGCGAGAGGCATCCAACTGATGCTTCTCTCCCTCTTTCTCCCTCCGCTTCCCTGTCTCTGAGACTAAATAAATATATTTTCTAATGTATATAAAGATGGTTTCATCTGAATTGTTATCTTGGTCTCCTAATCTTAGGATGTTCTTCACAGGAAGTAGTCCAGACAGCATTTCAGAGACAGGAAAACGCTTAGATAATCCAACAGGACCCGTCTACTGAGAGCTGAAAGCCAGAGCGGCCCACCGAGCCCGTGTTGGGCCGAGTCAGGCTGAGGGACCCCATCCAGGGTCCTGGCCCCCATCACCTCACGGTGATTCACTTTTCCTCCCGGCAACCAGAGCGCTGGGTCTGAGCTCCGGGCGCAGTACTCACTTGTACAGCGGGATGTCTGGCTCTTTCCCTTCCGTCCTGAGCGTCAGGCAGCACTGCTGCAGCTGGGACTTGGGGTCGTTCCAATCCTGGTTCAGAATGAACTCCTGTAGCAGGCCCCCAAAAGTAGTTAGCAGGGGGTTCTGAGATCACCAAGCATAAAGCATACAACCAATTTCAGTTTTATAGGCACTTACTTTCAATCGTGGAAAGAAACAAACATTCATGAAAGTATGAACATATTCCAAATCCTTGTCAATGTACAGTGCTGCAATAAATGCTGAAAAAGAGAACATTTAGAAATAAACCACCACGCACTGCCATTTACCAGAAAGAATAAGACTTAGACGGTTAAGAAACATGTTAATAAGGTTTTCCACTTCCAGGCCCTCTTTATTTTTTAGCATTACCATTTTATCTTTCTTTAAACAAGAGCTACTCTTTATCACCCATATCAGAAGTGGTGACACAGATGTGTGATTGAGAAGCAAAGTCACCGAGTATGAAGACCAAATTACGTTTGGCTAATAAGTCAGTTACAACAACAGACTAAATGTTATTGTATAGCACAGGAGGAGGGATACCGGCGAACACAACCATCTTCAGATCAAATAATCAAAAGAAAGCTTGAACGTCGGCTACCACAGCAGGGGCACATCCCGGGGCCCCCACATTCAGTGCCAGTCTTCGGGAGGTCGCCCATTCACGAGGGTCTGCGTTACATTTCATGGGCAGAAATGAGACAATTATAGATTAAATCTGCCCAAACAGAAAGTGGAGTACTGGGGCCTAATGACAATAAGAATATGTTTCACTTTCCATCAGTAAATGGTGAATTCAAAGACAACTTCATTAAAAGGTACTTTAACCACGTAAATTGTATTTTTAAAAGAATACAAATTGTTTTCATGGTGGGGGGATGCCAGTGAGAATGATCACTAAGCTCAATTTTTAAATAATTTTCATCTTTAAGTTACTTTTCTTTAATTGAGAAAGAAGTTTTTTAGGTTCTTAGAATGCCTTTGCACTTTGTAAATGAGCTGCTTCTGAAGGGCAGGCTTCAATAGCTGTGTATGACTCCAATTAACACACAGACCCTAACATTAAAAAGTTCCAAGGCCCGGTATACAGCCCATTTATTGTCCAGTGGTATCAGAAACAATAAAATTATGTGTGTAATCCTTTAGCTGGCTATAATAGGATTATTCATAATGCTAACAGGCCATATCAAAAACATGATCACGTTTATCCATAGAGCTTTGAGCTCATTCAAAACAATGGTTAATGGTTTGAGTATTTAGTGAGTAAATTAGCCTTCTTTTTTCTATGCCCCTGTGTAAAGACTGCTGGGTGGCAAAAAAAAAAAAAAAAGCTGATTCATTATTAGCAATCTTCACACTGGTAAGAGAATGAAGGGGTGTGAGGGTGTGGTGGGCTGGCGCCACTGAACACAGGATGAACGTGAAATTCACTATCCACATGTCTCAATTCCAAATTATTCTCCTTCAACCAAGCTTTGGAGGAAAACATAAATACAGATCAAAACAGAAAAGCAGTTGCTTCAGTCAGACAGAACACAGTAATATCGAGAGGAAGGACAACTGTTGGTCCCTTTGATTTAAACTGAATTTGCAGGTGAGAAGCAAAGCCTTGTGCGGCAGGACTCACATTCCAGCAGGTCAGCCAGCGTCTTGGTCCGGAGGGCCACCGGCCTCTTGGCCTTGTCGTTGGTGATGGCGTACTCCTGCATGCCCAGCTCCTCCGCCACCTTGGCCTGAGTCCTGTTGTTCACCAACGAGCTTCGCAGCAGCTGGCCAAAGGAACGGAGGGACACTTAGATGCCCTGTCACTCCAGGCATCTCTCTTGCTCCTGCTGTTGGGGCCAACCAGCCTGAGACCGTTTCCCTGACAGGGACACCAGGGCAGTGGCCACCGACGCCCTCACAGCTACCCTGAGCAGCGGCAACTAACTCCGCAGGCGCCTGGCTGTTCTTTAATAACTCACTCTGCTCCTGGAATTTACCTCGCTGACGGTTAAAATGGCTCACTTGGTTGTTGTGTGTGATGACCAGGGTTGGGGCAGATGCTTCCATTGTGTTGTGAGGTCATCGCTTCCCTTAAGTTTAATGTTACTAAATGAAGGAGCACTAAACTTTTTCTAAATCAACTTTACTGAAGTGTTAAGTTACATACAGTAAAATGTGCTTCCATCACCCCACACCAGGCTCCAGGCCCTTTGCAATCAACTGATACAGTCCACCTCCCACTAGTTTTTAAAAAGCTGTGTGTTTTTTCTGTTTTTTGTTTTTAATTTTTAGAGAGAGGGAAAGTGAGAGAGGCAGAGAGGGAGAGAGACATCAATGTGTGGTTGCCTTTCACCTGCCTCCAGCTACAGACCTGACTGGAGACCTGGCTTGCAACCTGGTTATGTTGCCCTGGCTGGGTATCCAACCAGCGACATTTGGGTTCGCAGGCCAACACCTTATCCACTGAGCCACAAGCCAGGGCTAAAAAGCTCTTTTTAAAAGTTTAAAGTAAGCTTCAAGTTTCACTACGTTGACACTAATTTTGATATTACAGGATTTGGGGAGTGATGTTTTAGTAAGTATTATTTAAAATACTTATTTATTTTTACTTTTATTATCATAGAGATTTCTGCTACATAGCCTGACTTTGGTTTTCAAACTGAGATCTTATATCTTGGAACAAATGAAAATGCAATTTTCCTATTTAAAATTCAGTATTTCAAAACAAAAATTTTGACCCTGGCTGGTGTGGCTCAGTGGATTGAGAACCGGCCTTTAAACCCAAGGGTTGCTGGTTCAGTTCCCAGTTCCGGCACATACCCAGGTTGGAAGCCAGGTCTCCCAGCCAGGTCCCCAGCTGGAGGCAGGTGAAAGGCAGCCATACATTGATGTTTCTCTCCCTTTCATCCTTCCTCCCTGCCCTTCTCTCTAAAAATAATGAATAAAATTTTTAAAAAAAAATTTTCTACTAGGAATTTCAGTCAGCGAAGAGTCCTCTAAGAACTGCCCACTAAGCATGAACACACGCAACCCGTCCATGGAAGAGATGCCCCAAACATGGCTGGTTTAGGGATTCAGCACGCACTGACTGACTACCCGGACCAGAGCAAGTAGGGAGGGAGGTGTGTGGCGGAGACGTAGATACAAGGATAGGAACTCATCAAACAAAGGTCCCTAAACTCAAAGATTTGGGGGACTAACGCACCCACCACTAGGATTGTCCTTACGACAGGTGTTACCAAGTCTTAGTCTGTTACAGCCCCTCCCTGCTGAGGAACATCCGTGACACGGGGCCAAGGAGCAGAGGTGGCCGCAAGTCAGGCTGGTTTGATACACTGACCGTTCCACATCGCACTTTGTTTATTAGATGCAAGTTTTATGCTCTGCAGCTTCACACTGTCAACGAAGCTTATGAAAACCAAGATTTATTCTCAATGCTTGAGATTGTATCCTTGACAATAGATAAATAAGAAACAATATGTTCTTAATTTGTCTGACAATGATTCATGAAGCAGAATTACAACTTGATCTTCATAAGCCATGCTTGCTGCTGAGTTACAGACTATTATTCTTTGCTTGTCTCTGCTCCCTTCCTATTTTCCCAACTCTGTCTTTTCTTTGATATAGTGTTTCATTAAAATTAATATCCACAAAGATGTTCAAAATTAAAAAGGCTTAGCATATATCATTAATAGAAGACCCTGACCAATAGGGAGCCCACCAGCCTAGCATCTTGTAGTTACAGAATAATTGAGCTGGAATGGAGATATTTTTTTTTGTTTTGGGTTTTTAGTGGGAGCGGTAGGGTTCCCAGTAGATGCGATGAAGGGACAGGAGGGGTATTTTGAGAATATGGGTCTGCTGAGTAAGTTAGGTTCTCTCGATTTTGCTCTGGGTGAGAGGAGAAAACTGAGGCTGCATACGCGGAGACCACAGGCCTCGGAGTGAACAAGGCTGAACGCGCAGAAGCACACACACACCAGAGGCCATCGCGGGTCGCGGGCCCGGCTGCCACCCTCCAGCGTGAGGCCCCTCCCTGGGGCTGTGCAGTAATGCTGTCTGCGGGGTGCGGAAGGAGGCAGTGAAGGCAGAAACAAAAATGCTTCCAGTTTTATTTAAATAACACCCTGACGGTCTTAAAGTAGTGATGGCCAGCAGAAAGTGAGTTCTTTACCTTCTTGCCAAAACTCAAGAGCCAAAAAAGTCAGGGCAGGGCGGGGTGGGGAGGGCTGTAAATCACCCACATTTTTGGAGTCAGCACAAATTGGGAAGATGAGCCGAAATGAGGAAAGGCCTTGCCCTTTACCTAAACAAAAACTCCAAATGACAGTTTTTTCCATGACGACCTCCACCTTTGGCCCCGCCAACCTCTCCTGCAGAAGGAATCGTGCTGGTTGCCAGCCAGTGGGAGCCACGTGGGACAAGGCAGGCCTACCACACGCAGTGGCGGTTCAGCGTGACAGCCGTGCAGGCCAGTTTTGTGCTGGGCCCTGTGCTGAGGGCTGCGGATCACAAGAGGGGCGACAACCCACTGCTGCCCTGTGTGGGCTGCTCATCTCTGAAGGAATCAACACACAGACTGGCCACTGCTATACACCCTGGTGGCTGCGGTGACAGCACGGACCATGGCATACACGGTGCTCCTCTCCATCCAGCCTTCCTAAGGCCTCCTGGGGGATCCAGCCTGAAAACCTAAATTTCAGAGGCTCACTGGCCTAGCTCTGTATCAGAATCATTAGATCCTCTTGAGATATGGTACTCAGGCCTCTTTCAAGAACCAAGGAATTAGAATTTCTGGGCATGTAACCTGGACATGTGCATTAAAAGAAATTTCATGCAAGTGGATTCTGGTTCATACTGAGTCAGAACCAAAAAGGAATGAGTCTGGGAGAAGGGTGGGTGTGTGATGGTCTAAATGCCTATGTTAAAAACCTTAAACCTTGAAGATAATAGTATTGGGACATGGGGCCTTTGGGAGGTGACTAGGTCAGAAGGGTGCAGCCCTAATGAATGGGATTAGTGCCCTTATAAAAGAAGTCCCAACCCTGGCCAGTATGTCTTAATTGGTTGGAACAGCATCTTGAAGACCAAATGATCATGGGTTCATTCCCAGGTTAAGGCACATACCCAGGATGTGGGTTTGATCCCTAGGGGGGGCACGTACAAGAAGAAAACCTATCAATGTTTCTCTATCTCTCTAGAGGAAATGAAAAAAAATGTCCTCAGGTGAAGATTAAAAAGAAAAGACCCAGGGAGATCTCTAGCCCCTTTCACCATCTTAGGGTGCAATGGAGAGTCTGCAGGGAAAGAAGACCCTCCCCTGACCATACTGGCACTTTGATCTTGGACTTCCAGCCGCCAGAACTGAGCAATCAAGTGCTGCTCCTAAGCCGCCCAGGCTGTGGTGTTTGTGCAGTAGCCTGAATGAACGGAAGCTGGGGGAAAGGGTTTCCCGGGAGCAGGGAACGGCCCTGGCAAATGCAGGGAACTATGACACAGCAAGGTGTCATACTCGGTGGAAATGGAGGAGAAACCGGAGCCAAGCAGAGAAGAGCTGATGCAGGTGGGGCCGGCCAGTCTCTGGGCAGAGAAGGTCTTGCTGGGAATCTAAAGAAGCCTGCACTCTCCTGGAAGGGGGAGGAGGGACCCCAAAGGGCATTAAGAGGGAGCAGTGGCAAAGTAACCATTTGATTTCAGAGATCATTTTGGTGGATGAATTTGAATGGAGCAAGACATGAGGTTGGAAAGCCTGCAGATGTTGATGCTAGAAATGTCTGCCATTTATTTTTTTAGTAGAGGTCTAGAAAACAAACATTAAGCACCCAGCTGGGCACGAGGTAGTTATTAGACTATTTTGCAAACATCGGCTCATGTTAGATATGTAATAAAAAGCTAAAGGTCTGGCTCCACGCTGCTTGGCTAAGTGACGTGTATAAGTTACTACATCTCTCTAAGGAGCAGTTTCCGCATCTACACAATGGAGAAGGAGCACCTCCCGCACAGGGAGAATCAGTGGATGGATATACAGCCCAAGTGCAACGACCCGCACGTGAGAAACACACAAGTGATGCTCGCTGCCCCACCCACCAAAGGGGCACCATCACCGGGTAAGGCATGCTCCCTCTTCAGGTACGGAAAAAATTCGAGGAATCCCTCTGAATTTGTCTTCAGTGCAGAAAGCCATTCACTATCTCCAAAGCTCTCCATTTTATCAAATGCTAGGCTGTCTTTCTTTCTACAGCCCCAACACCCCATCTCCCCAACTTCACTTGAAATCATGAGAAAAGATGAAGGCTCCTCTGTAAAGCTGAGGGAAGAACTGCTGAGTTCCTGATGCAATGGCAGGGACCCAAACAAATACCGCAAGTCACAAATTCTGTTTTTGAGAATTCAGGATGTTTTCTATTATCTCAGCACAGCAGTCTTTTATAATTAGTTTAAACTTAAAATTTTAATGAGGAAAAGACTTATTGCTTTAAAACAAATGAAAAAGCATGTTGGCATGCTTCCTTTACCCACTCTCTCCATTCTTGATTCTAAAGAGGAAACCACAGCTGTGGGACATGAGCTACCAGAGAGGGCCACCTGGTGTGAAATAAGGACTTTAATATAAGAGCATGGGGCGAAAGCAGAATTATTATTAAAAGTGACAGTGATGTACCACACAGGTCTATTACACCAAGAGTGGTAGCCAGATGGTCTCCATTTCCTGTGATAACTAAAGAAAGGTACACAAATGCTAGTAGGCAGAATGCAAAAGCCAAATTATACCAGTGACAGAGAATTTTTCAACCAGGAGGCTGTAGACTCCATCCTCCCAAACTGAATGATTGATGCTCAGTGATGTCTAGAGGTGGCAGGAAAAGATTAGATCAAACTTTCAATTTTCAATCCTTGTTTTCCATGATCCCAAATCATTACACTAAAAAGAAAAATGTCCACAAGTTCATCTTGCTGGTGCACAGCACCACTGGGTGCAGTCCCTTGCACATAGTAGGCACGGGTTGAGCAGCTGTTCTTAGTGCAGGAGCTTGTAGTAACAATTAAGAGAGAAGAACCAGAGTAGAACCTCAAAAGTTAACACTTGCAAGTGTAGCAAGACAGGCATTCCGATCTGAGTCAACACTCTTTGAGACCCTCTTACTTCAGACCCTACTCATCTGGGTAGGTTCTACCCCTTAGCAACAACTCTAGTCTGTGAAACGGAAGGTCTGCCTTCCACATTCCAATTCCAATTCAGTCACCCTAGAATAATTATGTAAGCCGGACACTCCTTCCCAAGTAGGCCTATTATAACATTCAACTTGTAAAATATTATGTTCTTCCCATCAACATCCAGAACATGAAAACCATGATTTCATTAGCTCAATTGTCCTTATTCATCATGAAACCAGTGTGCAAGGGAGTGGCCCAAGTCTGAACAGTGCCTCTCAGTGAACATGACCGTGGTTGTGTGCTCTTTACTCACAATACTAAATGACTTGCCGTCACCCTCCAACAAATGCAACTGCACCAAATTACCCCCCACAATTGTAAAATCAATTTGAATCTTTAGGCATTCATAAGTAAGTTTCCAGCTTCTGTCCTGATACATGCAGCAACGGCCACTTCTCTCCAGCGCCTCTTCCACTTCCTTCTTCACCTGACGGAGCCAACCTCTAAACTACGTTCATTCACGTATTTATCAAATACGCACAGGGAGCCCACCGTGCTCCAGGCACTGCCAGGCAGATAGTAGTAAATGAAAACAAGTTTCCGCAGAACTTCTAGGTTAGTGGGATAGGCAAACGGAATGAAACAAGTGCAGGGAGGGACAAGAATGTGGAGCTCTGACTGGGGCCATCATGAGAAGTGTCCCCTGCATCCAGAAGTCACGTCAGAATGGACATCTGATGGGACACAGGAGAGACGAGGCAACTGAGAGCAAAGGGCTGGTAGCTGAATGGACTCCAAGTAGGAGGACAGCACACGTAACGCCCGATGGCAGGAGGAGACTCCAAGGAACTCAGAGCAGGCCAGTGCAGGGGTGCAGGGTGAAAAGAACAGGTGGCAAGAGGCCGGGCAAGTGGGCCAGCCAGACGGCTCAGGGCCTTGCTGGTCACTAGTCACTATCCAGAGAACAACCGAAAAGCCTTGGCCTGGGACCCAGCAGCTGTTACTCATCCAAAGCCTGCCTGCTGAGCACTGATATGCCAGGAGCTCCCCATGGACCCGGGAAATTAGGGATGAGGAACACAGACAAATCCCTGCCCTCCATGGAGTATACACCCTGAGGAGACAGATAGTGAACAAGTATATGCAGAGTATGTGCTAAGGACAACATGGAGTGAAGGCTCCCAGCTCAGTAAAGGGGTTAGGGACAAGCGAAGAGGTTGCTATTGAACAGCAGGGCAGGTTAAAGAAGGTCTCAGTGACAAGGTGACACTGCCACAGAGGCCTGAGGAGGTGAGGGATCTGGCCACGGCCTGTGCAAAGGCCCCAAGGCAAAGGCTTGGGGAGCTACCTGGGTGATCACAGAGGCCTAAGGGAAGTGCAGGAGACACCAGTGAGCACACAGGTCATGTGGGTCCCTGCAGGATGGGGGCTTGTCCTGGAGGTGGGAAACGTTAAGAAGATTTTACACAGAGAAGGGCTGTAACCTGCCTTCTCTTTAAAAATGATCCCTTGTGACTCTAAGTGTGCTGAACCTAGACCGAGGAGTCTAGAATTAGGGGTAGAAGTAAAGGCTAAAGACATAAATTAGGAAGGGGTGCACAGATGTAATGAAAGCCATGAGACACTCGTGGGAGGAAGCTGGGAGCAAGGAGGAGAGGCTGGAGAACCGGGACACTCCAGCATCAAGAGGCTGAGGAGATGGAGAGGAACCACCACCCGGACTGAAGGTGAATGGCCTCTGTGGTCACGGCAGGTTTGCTGTGAAAAACTCCACGGGCTGCAGCATGTGAAACACACTGGACGGGGGCGACAGCTAACACAGGCAGACCAGTGCAGGAAGCTGTGACACTGTCCAAGTGGCCTGGGCCCTGGGCCTGTGGAGGATTCCTGCCCAGACAGCGTCCGCTACGGGAGTACAAACACGTGCACGAGAATTGCGTAGGGCTTTGTATAAACACAGCCTAAGCTTCCTATCCTTTGCAACTTCCTAACTGCCACCCCTTCTATTCCTGTAACGTTTTGGTGGCAGCAGACACTAGAGCAGCAATCCAGGTGACGAAGTTGATGGAGCGGATTCGGGTGATCAAGAGGAGGTGGCCACTCAAGGGGTAACATTGCCAGGCTCTGTGAAAGGCCCAGAACATACGGAAGGGAGGCGGAGGGAGGACGCAAAGACGGCTCCAGGGTTCCTGGCTTGTCACCCTGGACCTGGGTGGCGGCGGTTGCTGCTCAATGGCTCGGAACACTGGAAGAGGACCCAGGTGGGAGGAGATGGTAAGTTCAGTCTAGAAGATGCAGAAATGCTGACGAGACAGCTGGGACTGGAGCTCAGGAAAGAAACGCACCAAGGAGGTCTGTTTGGAAGTCATCTGCCCACAGAGTGAAACTAATGAGATACTTGGAAAAGGCTCCGAGGAGAGACTAGTAAGAGAGGAAATGGCCTAGGAATGAGCCTTTTAGGTCCTGGACTATTTGTTAGCTGTAGAGGGTAAAACGAGCCTGCAGAGGAGGCTGGGGTAGAGTAGCCAAAGCGATGGGAAAAACCAGGAAAGTGCAGTGTGATCAAAGCCAGTGCCGGACGGCATTTCAAGGACAAATGAAGCAACCGTTCTCATCCCTGAGTTTGTATCTTTTGAAATATGCATTTAACTGATGAAAGATTCTCATTGTTATGCTAGCAGATCTGCTGGTTTTACTGATTTTTACCAATGCTTTCTAATGAGTATAGTTCATGAAAACCGTTACATCATAATTTTATCATCTGTAAATATCCTCCTAATAAGCGATCCAAAAATTATCTAATTTTAAGACAGCAAGGCTGATAAACACATTTTGGGTAAAACTACAGTTACGGCACTGAAACGACTTTGGGAAGAACATGAAGCTAGAGTCTGTCATAGACCTGGTTTTACCTTGACCTGGCTAGAGCCTGGGGAGAGCTTTGTGAGTTTTGGTCTCGTCATCTGTTCAGTGCGGCGGTGGGGGTGGGTCGGGGCAGCAGCTAAAATGGGGAGGAATAAACTTGCTGACCTACAACATTCCGTCTCCACAAAATCCCAGCGTTCACAAATGACTTCGGAGAAATACAGGGGTAAAGGTATTTATTTCTTTAAATAAGATTCTATTTATTTCTAGAGGGAGGGGAACGGAGGGAAAAAGAAAGGGACAGAAGCGTTGAAGTGAGACAGAAACATCAACTGGCTGCCTCTCGCACGCCCCCACCGGGGACCTGCCCGCAACCCGGGCGTGGGCTCTGACCAGGAATGAATTGGTGACCCTTCAATTTGCAGGACGATGCTCAACCCAGAGCCACACCAGTCAGAGCAAATGTATTTAAGTCACACATGGTCAACAGTAGCTTCTATATGGCCATAAAATGAATAACTACTTCAAGCTGTTTGGTTTGGTCATTTCTCCAGCTAACCAGGCCCTCCAACTACTATGCAGTCTATTCCCTAACGGAAGATACTGAACGAGCATTTATTCATTCACTAATACGGTGCCACATTCTAAATACTAGTTTGTTTCTGGTAAATGTTTATATGTTCTTAAGAGTTTAATATTAATTCAAAATGAGAACTCTTTCTTTCCCATCCCGAAACAGTTCATTTAAAATGGTAATCAAACTGTTAATTCTAAATTAAATTTAAAGTAAGAGTATTGCTGATTTCCCATCTAATGATACATGAGTTATGGTAGAGGCACAATAAGTATTCATTGAGTGAGTGAATGAAAGCCCGTATTTTGTTGGGCTTAGAGATTCTGCGGAAAAATTATATTTAAACACAGCCAAGTCACCATATGCTCTGATTCTAATATTTTTGTTTCACATAAACTATTTCCAGGGTTCACAGTTGCAGAGATAAAATCCAATTCTGTTCAAAGCAAAACATGCATAAAATTTGTAGAACTGTGAAGTAAAAAGACATTATTTGCTTCAAGCATAATACAAAAGAAAGTCTGCACTAACTACATTATAATGGGCTACTACAGTTGTCCTTTCTTCTCCAAATGGGCTACCTCAAACTTCAAAAACTACCAAAATCAACATAGACTATGTTCTTCCTATATATACGTATGTGTGATAAAGTTTAACCTATACATTAGGCACAGTAAAAGATTAACAACAATCATTAACAAAATAGAAAAATTCTAAGAATATACTATAATAAAAGTTACATGAATGTGTTCTCTCTCAGCATATTTTATTGTATTATAGTCATCTGCCCACCTAAAGAAAGCACTTTACAGCCTTTCTATGGAGTTCCCAAATTGCCAGCATTACCATTCTGGGCTCTGGGGCCTTTACTGGGTAAAATAAGGGTAACTGAACACAAGCACTGGTAGCAGGACAGCTGACCTACTAAGTGACTAATGGGCAGACAGCATACACAGCAGGAATAGGTTAGACAAAGGGATGATTCCAGCCCAGGCAGGAGTGGCAAGGCACAACATTTCATCCCGCTACTCACAACTATACACAATTTAAAACATATAAACTGTTCATTGGCATTTTCCCTTTATATTTTCAGACTGTGGTTGATGGTTGCTAATTGAAACTACAGATAATGTGGGCTACTGTGTTCTTCTGTTGCTCAATGAAGTGTTTGCTTGCTCACTGCCCAGTTCCAGAGGGACTACTCAAAGGTTATTCCTTGGGCCTTGACAGATCATCATGACTGGCTTCCAGATATGTTTTGTTTACCATTCCAGTTCTATTACTGATCAGTTTCACAGAGTAGAAGTACACAGCAAATAAAAAAGCTCAATAAAGCTTTACAAAATGAGCCAAAAGTGAGAACGGGGCGGTTTTCACTTCATCCATAAATCAAATCTTGTCTCTGTAAGTCCCTTTCAACTCCACATGGCCTGCACACTATGGAGTCCCTATTGCCTCTCTATCTTCCCATTTTTCATGCTGCGCACTTGCGCCGGCAGTCCCAATGTAGGGACCATCTTTGCACAGAAATCTCTTCTCACAACTTCCAATGGCCAAATACTGCCCATCTTTAAAGGCCGAACTTCATCATATCCATGAGGCTTTCTTAGAACTCCACACCCAAAAGAAACCTTATCTTTTCCTCAACAGCACAAGTCAGCAGTTTCTCTGGGCCTCTTTATAATACTTGCACTACTTACACTTTTTATATTGTTCATGTATGTGTACACACATTATATAGATAGATAGATGACAGACATAGGTAGATAGAATTTGTAATTATTTACTTAATTCCTACCTTCTCCTTATGGGTGTCAGCTAATACTTGCTCCCCCCATGAAGCCTAGCTCAATGTCTTGCAGAGAGTAAGCGATCATTAACTGAAAACATATAAAATGAGTCCTTACCATATATTGCATCGTCCATAACTTGCATTGTGAAACGGATAAAATCTACGAAATGCATGTAAAAGTCAGCAAGAACTAAGGCATTGGTTACAGAAACATATCTGGCTCTTCTAACCTCTGCTCTCGATGATTCTGCAATCTAACGGGAGGGAATGACGCAGCACAAACTCACAGTTAGGTGTCCTTCGTGATGGTCCGGGAAATGGATGAACAAATACTCTGTGGCCACCAGCTGCATTATGGAGTCACCTAGGAATTCCATCCTCTGGTTGTGGCCTCTGAATAAAGAAATGTCAATGTAAAGAGATCAGTAGGTGTTTACAGATTTTTTTTTTAAAACAGAATTTTTGAAAAGACCCTATTTTTTAAAAAGATTTTATTATTATTAATTTTGTTTTTAGAGAGAGACATCAAAGTGTAGTTGCCTTTCACCTGCCTCCAGAGACAGACCTGGCTTACAACCTGGCTTACAACCTGGATATATGTGCCCTGGCTGGGAATTGAACCAGTGACCTTTGGGTTCATGGGCCAGTGCCTTATCCACTGTGCCAGGGCACTTAAAAAGACCCTATTTTTAAAAAACAACATAACTTGTTCATTTTGCTTTAAAGCACAAAACTAAATATAATTCCCTAAGACTTTTCAATTGAGAAGAGATCTAGCTTAATATACGTAGAGTTTCGAAAAAGAGTGAGTACAATCTAAGGATTAAATAACCGTTAAAATAAAGACTGGTATATAGTGCCTGATCAGAAGCTGAGGGGTATCAACTGAAAAATATAGTAGAGACCACAACCTTACACAGACAATCCCTATACAGACAAAACAAAGCAAAAAGGTCCAAAATTTTCTTTGCTAAATCTTTACCTCTTTATTGAAATACCGGGTACGCAAAAGTAGCTATGGGTACTCAAACCAGAGTTTATTCTTGTACTATTATTTGTTAATTTGTATTTTTCCATGCAAACAACTTTCCCCACACCTGTGTACACTCTATTAATCAAACGCTAAAAAACTACAAGATTCTTTCATGTTTACAGTGTAAAGAGAGTTGTGAATATTTGAGGGAAGGAAGCCAAAAACTGAATAAAGAATCATTTTGGGTTTTTTTCATTCTTATGCTAGCTCCTCTATAAATCACTCATCTAGAGCAAGGAATGGAAGACCAAATTCAGCCCATGGCCTGTTTCTGTAAATAAAGTGTAACTGTTCATTATTTATATTTTTTCTATGACTTCTTTTATGCTCCTGTGGTAGAATCAAACTATTGTGATAAAGACCACAGGCTTATAAATCCCAAAATGTTTAATATCTGTCCCTTGTCCCTTTATAGAAGTTTTTACATCCTTCACACTTTTCTTATACTTCATGAAGAAATTAGGTGCCTGACAATGACACCAAAAACAACTGGACTGGAGCACATCCCCTGGCCCATGCCTGTGTCTAGTTATTACCCATCTCATGATTTCCTAGAAATATGCCTGAAATCCCAATTCCCCTGCAGGGCATGCAGCAAAGACCCGGGATTGCCTGTTTAAAGGGTCCCAGTGGGACCACGTGGGCGCTCTTAACTCACAGGGTCAGGTGGTTGAATCCCACAGTTCTCAGGGTGAACGCCCTTGCCAGAAGTCGAACGTGAGTAAACATGACTCCGATGGCTTCTTCAAACTCAGTGAGTTTCTGCAGAACTGGAGAAGTCTCAATGAGTTGTCGATCAGTATTTGGCTCTTGTAGCTACAGGAAAAAAGAATAAATAAAAATCCTATATAGGTTTTGGTTACAAGAGTAATTCATCAATTCTAGGATAGTGTTTTGTAAATTCCTTCTTTGATGGGGGGAAAGTTCTGAAAGGCCAACAAAGCATGGAAGCTTCTTTCTCATCCCTTAGAATGGCAAACAACCTAAAATTTAAAGAAGGTTCAAACAGTGTGTCCCAACCTTCTATCAAATCTCAAGGCCAAGCCCTGTACACAGATAGTTCCAAATCTCAAGTGCTACTCTAACTTTCCAGCAGAGGCAGTAACGCAGCGGCTACGTGGTCATTGGAACTTGCCGAGCCTGATAAAAGCGCACAGCCAGGTCCTACGCCCGAGTGTCTGACTCGGTACGGCTGCAGTGAGGACCAAGCAGTGGCCTTCCTGGTAAGTGCCCTGGTGACGCAGACGCTGCAGGTCTGGGGACTGCCCTTTAAGGACCACCACATTACAGTAACCTAACCACTATGTGTGTCTTCTAGGGACCAACCAATTTTGGCAAATGAGCCTCACTGAAACCGGATTCAGCTTACAATGGAGAGTATTAGATCATTAGGCAGGTGCTCAACATCCTGATGAGCCTTTAACAACAGGCAGACAACAAACACAAAAAAAGTAATTGAAATGATCATTTCCAACACATTTGGGCAATTTCATAGTCATAAAATGTTTCTGAAGTATGTTGAATTAATGCCACTTATTACTACAAAGCCTCTCATGAGAATTCAGTTACTAGTGATTATTCTTATTATGTATAACATATACTATGTATACATGTACACATGAGTATACATACATGTGTATATATACATATATACACACACATATATATAGATTCATGTATGTATATCTCCAAAGTAAAATAGAAATAAAAGCAAAGAGTAGTAAGAATTTTTAAGCCAGCTGGGGAAAAGATGTCACCACAGGTAGATCTTTGAAAATTCTAAAATCTCGAGTACCAAGTTATCACACTGTATTAAAGTTTTAAGGCATGGTATGTATGTTCCATGCAATCTGAGATAAAGTCTTCAATTTCCATGGCCCAAATTAGGATACAATTTAGCAATGTTAATTTAGTATTCACTCAGCTTTGTCCTAGGGCCAGTGCTTTCATATTTTCTCCACAATAGCAGGCAGGTGGATGTACTAGAGTTAACACAGCCTTTGGGCATCACGTTTTTGGGAGAAGAGGGACCAAACTACAACCACAAGAACAGTTCTTCCTGCCACGTGTGGAAGGGAAAGTGCATCCCCGTCCCCACCCCAACCCCGACCACAAAAACGCAACGCATGGGATCAGTTTACTCTGTGTTCCCAAGTTCTCCCGTTCTGACACGCCAGCTTGGTCATGAAGCCCCTGACGGGAGCCTACGGACAACCGCAGGAGGAGGAAAGGTAAACTCAGGGGCCACGCTTACCTGGAGCGGGTGCAGAGGATAATTGAGCCAGACTTCGCGCAGGTCCTGGGAAAGGAGTGGTGCTTTAATGCTCAAGGGCGCCATTGAGCACGCTCCAGAGCACTAAATAAAATGCCATTATGTGAAATGCGCAACGATTTCAGATGCTGACTCCACTGATTGCAAATGCCATGGTGCTAGCAAACTAATTTTTTAAAAATGTGCTCACCACTCAAGCTGCCTAGAGTGACTCTAATTAGCCTATTCGGCTGGGAGGAAAAGCGCCCCCTCCGGCCCCCCGAGTCCGGCACCTTTGAAAACGAAGTTACACGTTTGCTTCAGCTAACGCACTGGATGAAGTTGCTACTGCATCTTATTTTCTAGTTGTCCATTCCCCAGAAATGTGCATGAGCTGTGCCTTTCGTAATTAACACTCATCTCAAACGGCCTTCATTTCAGGTACTCGTTTCTCACCGTGTGAGCGGTTTTAAGATGGAGTGAAAAACATCCTGGATCTAAATTCCTCAACTCTTAGATCGATAGGCACACATTTTTACTGAGTCACTAGAAATGTTAACTTAAAAAATGGGGAAGAGTAAATTTTATGGAGAAGCCCAGTACATTATTTTATCCACTGAGTTCAATCTAAAGGCAGTTACAATCACAACTTCCTGAGGATTAAAGTATTTCTCCTTCAGTTTTAGACTCTAGGGAGCTTCTGACTGAATCTACTTTCTGGCCTTGATGTTAGGTTTTTGAAATAAATAACAAAAGATTTCTGTCTTTAAAGAAAAAATATGTATTTTTAATGTGGAGATAGGGAGAAATATAGAAAAATTTACTATCACTTGTGAGATAAAACACCTGATTCTTTTGTACAACATGCATCTTAATAAAATACACTTAGGGGATTTTTTACCGGCCAATATTTTTAAAATGCTTAAATATCAAACTGTTCTTTTAAGACATTTTAAAGGACTTCTTTTAACCAACTCGGTAACCTTTCCCTTGAATTCTCTGTGGCATGAGTTATACCGAAAGTCACTCCCTTCCTGCGACTTTCTCCTGTTCTCGCAATGCTTCCTCTTCCTCCCGCACCCAAAGGAGCACCTCCCAGGCTGCTGCCCCCACAGCTCCCCACTCCCGCTCCCGGGCCTCCATTTGCATGACCTGTTCATCCGGCTGCGGCTCCAGCCTCTCCCTCAAGCCACAAGTCCATAACTCTACGTGTCTGAAGAAGCATCTTGCGCCTCACAGCCAGACGACCAAAGAGCAACTTTTCACCTTTCCGGGGACCAGGGCGCACGTGTCAGGGAAGCCGGCAGCGGCCTGGGTGCAACCCTGCTCGAGTTACTCAGCCTCCCTGAACCTCCCTCTCCTCAGGCACAGGACAAGATAATTACAGTACCTGCAGCCAAGCGTCTTCTGATACCTTGATGAGCAATTAATTCAAAGCACCAACCCCAGTGCAGACTCACAGAAAATGTCCTATTAATTCTGAGGATATTAACAGTAATGATAAAGAGCAATCTCTTCCAACCAACTCCAATCTCCAAGCTGAAAAGTGTCAAGGACTTCTTGATTCAGCTTTCTTCTATGTGTTTTATACTCAAAAACACTGCGATTTCTCCTTTGATGTCTCCTGCCACCCACCTGAGCACAAGAGCCTAATACCTCGCTCGCAAGGGGACTATTTTGACTGTGTCCACTTCCTTTAAGCGACCCTGCACATGGAGATAAAAGTCTGCTGCACACCAGTGCCAGAGAGAAGTTCCTGGAAAAGATCTAGACTGGAATCCCAGTTCTACCCGTTATCAGCTTTTAGACAAAGACTCTACCTTCAGTTTGCTCTTACAGAAAATGTTCACTGACCCTTGAGGTGTTGGTTCATGCATCTTTTTACTGGATACCTGTTATGTACCAGCTTACTAAGATAAGACTCTACCTCTGGCCTCAAAGAAGCCTCGTGTGGAAGAATAAAGGCAACTAAGTACAATTTAATAAACTCTGAAAAGTTCTATAACAGTGATAAACACCAAGTGCTAGGGACATGCTGGCTGGGGGTGTCAGGCAAAGCTTTAGGAGAAGCTGACTCTTCAGGTGTATTCAGAGGAGCACGAGGAAACAAATGAGTAGCAGAGGGAGGGAATTGCAAAGAAGGCACACACATCTCAAAGTACACGTGCACAAAGTGGTATCTCCTAACAGAGCACAGAGGATTTCCACAGAACGTGCACCACCACAGGGGACCCCAGATGAGAACGAGGGGTTTTCGGGATTGCGTGTGTCCATGTTCACTGATTGCAGGATCTGCATAAACTGGGGGAGGTTGCGCACACGCGGGGACAAGTAATATATGGTAAATATGATGCCTTCTTTCCAATTTTACTGTGAACATAAAACTGCTCTTTCAGGTTATTTTTAAATGTAAAGAAAGGTAATTCCAGGAATGGCACAGGGAGCAGTAGGAAAGGAGATGGGAAAAACAGGTGGGAGCCAAATTACAAACACAATTAAATGCCATGTTGTGTTAGCGTGCAGTGCAGACTTCGGCAGCAGTGTAAAAGTCAGAATTTAAGCCAGAAAGACCATGATCAAATCCGTGTGTCACAAAGAAGCCCACACGGACTGCGGCATGAATGAGGGACTGGCGTGGCGGGCATGACAACCAGCTCAACATGCAGGTGAGCAAAGGAAGGAAGGAAAACGCATTAACGCAGCAAAATGGCCAAGGGGCACTGACTCAAGAGGTGTCAGGAACAGAGCTGACAGCAGTCTGCAACTGAATGGATGCAGGAAGAAAAAAACTTATGGATAAAAAATATATATATATCCTAAGGGTTCGGTTTAGATCATAAAAATATAGGAAAAGTACGTATATCTTGAGGTGGAAGGGACGAGTGTCTGAAACACCTACATGAACCTGCCCAGCGGCAATTTGAAGATACTTTTTCCAGTTTCTAGAAACAGGAAAAACTAAAAGGAGTGGGGAGGGGATAAAAAAGTTTACACAGTAATTGCTCCCTATCTTTTCTAAGAGGGCCATCGGGTGATCAAATTGAAACAATGGCCCTTAACAGCTACAGGATGATGGGCTACAGACCAGGAAACAGAGCCCACAAAAGCCATCTGGGGCTGAAAGGGCACGGGTCAATTCAGGCTGAGAAAGAGAACTCCCCGGATGACAGGGCAGGGAGAATGACACAGACAAAGCCAGCTGCAAGGTGAACGGGGACCCTCTCAAGGTCGGTAGCAGCTGCAGGATGCCAGATGACCTCTTTCGGGGCGACTGCTTTCCTGCCGGTGCCGCCCTTGAGCTGCTGGGCTCTGTCTTATCCCCTAAATAAAGATCACTGGTGACGCTCAGTTGCTAAAGGGCCCTCAGCTCCTGACAGCACCCAATCCCAAAGTAATCCCTTGCTTCTAATCCAGCCTCAGACAAGGCAACGAACCAGGAATGGATGCCTGGCCCTCGTCAGCCTCGGGCAGCACCTGCCCAGGATCAGCCAGGGCACCCGCTTCCCTGGGCGAGCACCCTCCCGCCCTGCGTGGAGCCAATAATTCCGACTTTGCTGGCTTCCAGGTCTGTCCCTGGCTGCGCTGGGCTGATTAGACTTTCACAATACTATTACTCAAAAAGAGAAAGTCAGAGGTTCACCAAGGTCTCTCCCGAACCACAACTAACAGATGTAAACCAACGTGCAGACGCAGGTGAGTCAGAACGTGCGGGTGTGTGCACTTGAACCTGCTGAAGTGGAAAGACGGCCGTTACTAAGCCCTGTTTCACTGCATGAAAGGCGCGCTACAATGACTTCTGAATCTCAGCGGTGCCATTTGTGAGATAATGTTAGACTCTGCTTTTTCATTTAGTCATTTCTTCATTTCGTTCCTTTAACAAATATTTATTAAACACTGCACATGCCAGCAGGGCACTCGGTGCTGGAAGTAGAAGATAAACTTGCTAAGTAGATGAGTGGGAGAGAAGCAGTTTAAAGGGAAAAAAGAATCTAAACAAAAACTGATGCAATTAAGCACACAAGGTGTCGGGCTGCACTGACTTTGGGGGAACGGGAGCAGAGTGGATGGGGAGTGCAGACAGGATGGAAGGAGAGGCAGGCAGCAGGTAGGCGTAGGGGCACACAAAGGCGAGGCTGGAAGGAGGAAGCAAAGGCTGCTGAAATTGCCAACAAAGGAGAAAGGCAAGAACAAAGATATTTTCAAATCTGAGAAAAGGACTTAAAATACATGCCATCTGCTGCAGCCATAAATCAAGAAGCACCCTTGTTTATAGGTGCAGGACAAAACGGGGGACAGGAAAGTCTGTAGATAATTTTCCACCAGGAGGATATAAAATCATCACGTATCTATAAAAACAGATTTTAAAACATCACTCCCCCAGGTATGAATATCATTCAGGTCCCATTTTTCAAAACTATTGATTCTTGTTTCTAAGCTACCCTAAGTAATACAGTAATAACATCTGACAGCCACTTACGCTGAAGGTTGCACAAAAGCTTAAAACACTGGCTTCCTCTGTTCTTTATTGCTCCACGAGGGCTATTTCATTCAATTATAATGACATTTCAATTTGGAATACAGAGCTGCCTCTCCCTTTAAATGTTAAATTGACTTGTTTTGGTACAAAAAGCATCCAGTATGCTCTATTACATGCAGGATTAAAAAGGTAGCTCTCGCAATATTCATAGCTTAATACTTTAGTAACAACAGAAACTATTTCAGAATCTATCATTCTTTCTTAAACTATAATTTGCTTTTTTAAAGAAAAGCACTTCCATACTCTTTATTCACAGCCCTATCAGAAGCTCCCTGTGAACTCACTTGCTTAAATCTACATTTATCTAGTCTACATAATTTGCATAAAAACAAATCGTAAACAGAAAAGCCAAAAGGCTAAGAGCTTCAACCAAGCCTGCATGGGGTAGCTTCCCCATGACGATAGAACAGAAAGATCATAATTATCTCCAAGATACTGCAAAATAAAGCCAAGTCCTACTCCATTTGTATTCACATTTCATTTATAAGTGACCAGGAGGGAAGACAGTAGAACCAAGACCTCTCCTATCTGCAACAGTCAAGTAAGCTATTTTTGGTGCCTTTGCTTCTCCTACACTCTCATTAGAATACAAAGACTAACTGATGTCAAATCTTTTGTAATGGTGTGTGACCAAGAACCAAGTGAGTTGAGATAAATACCGGGTCATTAAAGAGCAGGCGTCCAAATAGCTGCTTGGCTTCCTCCAGGCTTCCCTCCAAGTAAACCGCTCCTGCAGAAAGGACGAGCAGCCCAAAGGAAGGCTCGTGAATGCTCAGGGGAAATCACACAGTCCAATAAAGAGCAAACAGCAAGCCAGAACCCACTCACAGAAATAACCAAGGGCAGAAGCCATTGTTTCAAAGTAGCACGTTCCCTCTCTTGGCTATGTTTTATAGCATAAGTAAGGCTGACTAAACTCTTAATATTGTAAGTATAATAGGAGACAAATATGAACTATCATAAAAGGTATGGGCACAACCCTTACTGTGCACAAATACTTGACTTTACAAAAATGCTATGTTTTCCATATTTATAGCTGAAGACCATGGATAAAACCTGAGTTCAGATCAGTGAAAGTTTCTGCAAATAAAAATCAGGACAACCCTGACCTTTAATTTGAAGTAATTATTTAAAACTTTTTGAGATAATTAAACACTGTACACACACTTGCCATTAACCATAATCAGTAATATACTAACATTTTAATTGTGCATCAAACAATTAATCATATATTCTTGAAATCATATTTTTTGTATCTGTCTTCAGAAAGGCTATTTTCCCATAAAATATCAAGACCCATAATTGCCAGAGCTTTTGATGACTAAATACATATATTATCTATCAATAGTTGTAGTAACAACAACAACAGTAGTAATAGGCAAGAGCTGGGCTGGATCAGGGAAGACGGGGCGTGGCTCCCTGTGACTCGAGGTCCAAACAACCTGGCTGGGCCGGAAGCCAACATTTCTGGAGACCTGGAACTATCTCTACTTATTTTAACAATGGACCTTAAATCAGTACCAGGCTCAGTCTCTCTCTGTGTCTCCCCCTCACTGGAAGTGTGCAGTGTATGAAAACCAGATTTGGCAGAATAATAAAGCATGGTTTTAGGCTGTTGAAAAATAAAAAAATTCCAGATCACTAAAGAGTAAGCATCCGAATAACTGTCATTGAGAATAGATTTTTATTCTAGGTTTTGGGGCACTTCAGCCCTAGGCACTGTACAAACTATTTTCACATTCTTACCTTCACTTTTTGGGCATCTAAGTAAGTGGTGTTAAAACAGAATTACCGGACGTAGGCTCATAGCAGGCGATTTGGGGAACAGTAAATGCAAATTTGCTCTGGACTGGGTGTTGCCAGGATGGGACATTAACATCCTCACAACAACTCAGTGAGGGAAGTAACACTCCCTCCATTTCATTGGTGAGGAAACCGAAGCTCAAAGAGATTCAGTGACTTGGTGAAGACACAGGGCTGAAAACTGATGCGAGAGGGAGCTGAATCCCATCTGCCTGGCTCTGGAGCCAAAACTGTCAAAAATACTGTGTGTGCAGAAAGCAGTACTTCCATGGGACAAACTCTGAAAATAAGACATATTTGTGCAAAAAAAAAGGCATAGCTGTGAACAGACTGGATAATTATTAAACATTCCCTTGCTACCGTCATCAGCATAAAACTATAATGGGAAGCTTTTATATTCATTTTCAAAGGAAGAGGGCAAAATTGATAAGGAAGTACAAAGGCCTTTGAAAAATAAAATGTACTCAATCATTCACCTAAAAAAAAAAAAAATCAAAGAATTGTCAATCTACTGTAACATTTCATTGTAAAGCATACTTGCAGTCACCAGCTAATTAACGCTTCATAACTTTCCTGTACCAACAGCAAAAAAAAAAAAAAAAAAAAAACCCTGAGAAGTAAAGTATCTGCATCAGTCCTCTGCCTAATAAATGACAGCTATATAGACTCAAGCCCAGAGGTTTTAAAAATGCCACGTTTTGGCCCTGGCTGGTAGCACAGTGGTTAAGACACCAGCCTGCGAACCCAAAGGTCGCAGGTTCGATTCCCCAGCCGGGCACATAACCAGGTTGCAAACCAGGTCTCCAGTCAGGTCTGTGGCTGGAGGCAGGTGAAAGGCAACCATACATTGATGTCTCCCTCTCTGTCTCTCTCCCTTCCCCTCTTTCTAAAAATAATGAAACAAAATCTTTAAAAAAGAAAAAAGGAGTTTCATTTTTATTAAAAATAAAAATAAAAATAAAAATGCCACGTTTTCACAATGTTTAAATCAAAAAAATCTTGTAAATAGTTTAAAAGTGGTCAAAACAGTATAGGGTCTCATCAGCGACCAAGCTAATGTTTATTTATAGATATGATTCTGAGTCAGATCTGGAAGTAACCCATCACCATGTTAATTCACCTTGGTTCAATTCAGTACATGTATCTAAGCATGTGCATGACATCAGGTGACGCCAGGCGCGAGGAAGGAGGGACATGAAAGCAGATCACTGCCCTGGGGGAACTACAAAAACTACAGCACAATGAGGCAGGTATTCTACTAGGGACCTCACTAAGCTTTGAGAATAAGCCATTCCATCCCAAGTCTCCACACTGAATTTTATGTGCTCTCCAGACATTTTAGACATGTAAGGAATGAAATGATAAGTAAATTACCTATTAACGCTTCAAAACAATTAGCCATTGCATGTCGAAGGTCTGATTCTCTACATAGGTCAGGTCCGTGGGCATAAAGCATAAATCGATCCAGTTCAAGTTTCTACAAAATTCCAAATGACAAAAAGTGAGAAGAATTTGGCGAAATCCCGTTATAACTCAACAACTTTTAAGGGTTAAAGAGTTATGATTACAAATTAACTAGCTATGTCAGTACATGTACTTGTTCATTAGGAATCCTTACATATGGTTCAACTCTGACTCTTCCCAAGCAGGCTTCTATGAACTCAGGTCCAAGTTCAGAACAAGTAGTAGCCCAAGCTATAATAAGACTTTACTAAAAGACCACAGGCCTTGGATTCACCCAGTATGTCCAGGAAGATGTAAACCCAACTCAAAGCTACCCTCTTAGATTCCAGAGTTATGCAGCACTGATGATGTTGGTACGACACAGGATAGGTTTTTACTTGGTAGAGTAAATGGGGACCCTCAGAAGACTTTAAAGTGCCTTAAATCTCTAAATCCTTTCTTTTGAATTTGGTAAGGCTATGAGGTCCCTATATCTTTGTACTTGTGGCCCCTTTGTGAGGTCTTCACAATCACCTTTTTGAAGGCTCAGTGAGATCTCAACAATAGGTTGGATTTATTTTAAAAGTTCTGGGAATGTTGTCTGTAGAATTATATTTCCTTTTCTATTTGACCTCAGCAAAGTTTAAAGCAAAATTTGCAGCCTAGTCCTAGAAGTGGTGTAGCACTTAAGAATATATGATGAATATATGTGTGTATACTAACTTTACCTACGGTTTCACTTTACTGTCTAATCCAGTTTCCCTTTACTTTGAGTTCAGTACCTACTTATTTCTTATCCTACTGTATTATAATATACAAAATCAATTCAAGTCCTTTAAGAACTAGATAGAGGATGTACTTTTTAAATAAAACTCCTAAGACTGAATTAATAGAAATCATAATTCTTTCCATAAAAGGAGATTCAACATTGCACAAGTATGCACTGAAGCTGTTTCCATTACCATGTTATTCAATTCAATAGATACTTACTAAGCAATAACGTGCCATGTAATATGGAATAACACACAAGTCAATGAGCAACCTAAGACAATGAGTTTCAGATAAAAGATGCTCAGATTTTGTGTATCACGGTATGTATGTTAAAAATATCCATACCCATTTATATTGGGAAAAGACAGAGACAATAAAAACAAGATATATATGCTATCAATGTTTTACATTGCTCAGAATTTATGAGTATAAAATACACTCAAATGAGAGTTTTGACTACCACAAATGCACCAGTCGAAAACACCTCTTAAAATATTGATCCCCATGTACAAGAATTTATACTAGAATATGTAAATTTCATCTGCTTCACAACTTCACTGGGAAAATCCAATTGTATGCCATCTCTAGAGCCCTGCTTGAGCGTAGACTGCAAGTCATATTTTATATTATTAATAACTATTCTGGAATACTATGAATCTTACAATGTCTTATAATCCCTGCTCTATATCCTTATTTTTTCAATGTAGGCAACAGAGAAACTTTGAAAAAGAAGAGTGATGTTCAAGTGTGTTAAAATGTTCATTTGTCTACAGAGTTAACTTAGACCTTTCACTACATTCTCAAAGGGGTCAGCAATACCCCATCACATTCTCCCCTCCCAAATGGTTAGAAACCACTGGTCTAGACAGAGGAAGAGCTGGACCACCACTGCGTCCTGCTGGAGAAGTGCTGAGTGCTACGGGAATGATGGATGTTGGTGTGGAGGAACATCACACAGAAACCTCTGAGGGGAGAACTGGCCACCCCCTCATAACTCATGGCTTTGTGAAGTGCCCAGTGTGCTAGACTACAGCTTCTGGTTTCATGCTATGGCAATCTCCCACACTTTGTAAATATCCTCCCTAAAACTGTTCAAAAAATAATGACACAATTCCATTATATCTGTAACTGAAAAAAGAACACTCTATTTATTAATGTGTTATTTTCAGTGGACATTTATGTGGACTACCAGGAAGCAGCTTGACAATTTAATCAACTAAACACTGAAGCAGTTTTACTTAGAGTTGAAGAATTTTATTCACAGTGAGGTTGCTAAAACCAAGTTGGCATATCTGTTGCTAGAGTTTTCATTAAGGCATCATTATTTCCATTCTCAAATGCCTACTGCTGTGATGATGATGATGATGATGCTACATAAAATACAATGCACTCTTGCTAACACAAAAACCATGGGGTAAAATTAACCACATTTTGAATGTAATTAATGCCTTGGCAAGATCAAATTAAGAAGCCAGTCACAGAGTGGGTTTTATGTACTGATTTCTATAAAATCCCAACATTTATACCCCACCCCAGAATAAATAAAAATTAAAACAAAAATCAAGGAAAGGCCCTGGCTGGTGGCTCAATGGATAGGCACCGGCCTGTGAACCCAAAGGTTGCTGGTTTGATTCCCCAGCCAGGGCACATAACCAGGTTGCAAGCCAGGTCTCCAGCCAGGTCTGTAGCTGGACGCAGGTGAAAGGCAACCATACACTGACGTTTCTCTCCCTCTCTGACTCTCCCTTCCCCCCTCTCTGGAAATAATAAATAAAATCTTTAAAAAAAAAAATTTAAAGTCAAGGAAAACTCACAAAAGCTTTTTCAGTGGATCATCAGTGTTTGGGGATTTTAGGGCCACAGTCCCCCTGCTAGTGAATACATCCACAGGTCTATAAAATGTCATGATTTGTAATGAGAATAGTGGTAGCAACAAGAAAAGCAACTAATTCCTTCTACTTCATTTGCATGTTTGGAGGTTTACTGTGATGAACAGACACTGTGCCAAGCCCTTTATAAACCGAATCATGAACTCAAATGATCAATGTCCTGTAGTTCTCACAGCTACTTTGCATGGCAGATGCTAATGCCATCTCCATTGTACAGATGAGAAAGCAGAGGCCTAGAAAAGAGAACGACAACTGGCCAGGGCCCTGGGTCTGTAAGAGGGAGGGTGGGTGGTGGGCCGGAATCCCAATGGACAATGCAAGTGCCTGTGTTCTGTCACGATTTACTATAACAAGACATCACACAGAGATAGGAACATCAAATGAGGTCATGTAAGTAATATACCTGCCATGAATCTAAATCAAGAAAAGGTTCTGCTAGTCACTCGGCTAAGTCGATGTGGCTAGCTGGACAGCCTAAACCCTAAATCTTAATGGATGAGATTTGTAATTCTGGGAATTCTCAGAATCTGCAAAGTACCTCTTAGGACTGTAAGTAGCCTTAGAGTATTCTATTCAAATTGTAATTCGAGCCCTGGCTGGTGGTGGAGTGGATAGGTGCCAGCCTGCAAACCCAAAGGTCCCTGGTTCGATTCCCAGCCAGCTGGTTTGATTCCCAGCCAGGGCACATAACCAGGTTGCAAGCCAGATCTGTAGCTGGAGGCAGGTGAAAGGCAACCATACCTCTTCCTTTCTCCCTCTCTCTGGAAATAATAAATAAAAAACTTTTTAAAATTGTAATTCTGCTTATTAAAATAAATTAAAAACAAATGTAACACAGAAAAATTACACAAAGGAAAACACGAAAAATTTCATTTTTTTGCCTTGTTCTCACGTTCCTTTCCCCCAAATGCCTAACCCTGTTTATGCACATCTGTCAAATTTTCCCTTCTGTTATCAAGTTCCCTCACCATGGAGTTCATTAGCTGCTAGCGAAACTCACACAGGTACCCAAACTAATAAGGCTGAATCCTTAAAACCCAAACAAAAAAAAATCCTTCCTGGTCTTTAAAGCATTGAACCCTAACACAGGCTAGCTAAAGCCACTTGTTCAAAGGCGAAGTTTGGCGTGGCCTGAAGAAGAGAAAGTCAGGTCCAGCGCTCCAGGAGCGGGCGTACCTTCGCCAGCATGGCGAGGTGCTGGTTCTGGACAATGGCTGTGCGGTAGGTCGCTAATCCTCCTTCCTCCAGGCTAGGGAACAAGTAGTACAAGTGGACGCTGGAAGAAAAGCACACTGATAAATACGCAGCAGCAGCATCCTGCCTGTGGCCCTTAGTCCCCAAACAGGCCGGGCAGGAGGGAGCTGAGCTGAAGGGTCTCACGGAAACCCTTCGCAAGCTCAAGGGGAAGCACAGTATATGTGAATGTGCCAAAACCCAAACGGCACCATTCACACTTATTTCCACATTCACGTCTGTTAAAAGGTTTCTCTGGCACTGGAACATGCTGTCACATGTTGCTAGAGTAAGCCTATCTGACACCCACAACCTGGGCCAGGAACCAAATCCTGTTCTCGGATTGGACTCTGGGCGGCCTCTGAAGAGAAGCCTGGGAAGCCCGGAGCAGGGCAGCAGAGGAGGCACATTCTTCACAGGGGCAGGCGGGACCGATCGGAACTGAGGAAGGCACGTAAGGCTGGCCGCGCTCTAAGAACGAACCGAAGGGGGCTGGTGAGGAAAGTGTAAGAACAGAGCAGGAGGCCCCAAGGAACTCCCGTTTGGACCACACAGCAGCTGGTGTCTCCTAAACCCTACACCAGTTTTTGAGACCCGTAAGTTTGTGTAGTCCTTTGGTGTCCTGTGGAGGCAGGCTCAGGGAGCGGCCTCTTTGGCTCATTATGTCCTTCTTGGGAAAACAGATGACCCAAGGAGAATAAAAATAGCTCAAGATAGTTCCAAGAAAAGCACATGTTACCTTCCTTTAAAAGAGAAAGTTTGTGAGTGTCATAAAACAAAACACACTTTCCTACCTCTACTTCCAAATTAAGGACCCAAAACACTTCTATGGAGAAAACACACTTGCGTGTGTGCACACCCACACCCCCCCCCGCACCCCCCAAACTCATCATTAAAATTACTTGTAAGCTTTATTTCTCTAGAGATCAGAAAGAACGAGAAAGGGATCATGGGCAAATCCCAGAAAATGAAATGACATTTGGAAATATCATCCCTTTCTTTACAAACTGAATAGAAGCTCTGGAGCATCTAGACCAAGGCCAGCTGGTGAGTAGCAACCTGAACATAAACTTGACAGGACAGACACCAGCCGGCCTTTTTTCATCCTGTAACCTTGCTCGTCACAGCAACTGTGGGTACAAATTATCAGGGCAAGAGTCATGGACATGTGTCTTCTAAGCTTCACAGCAGGCTCGAAATACAAGATGTTTCAATGGCGTATTTGGCTAATTACAAAGAAGGCAATATAAAATGCAAAGGATGGGAAGAGCAGAAAGGCCTCCTTACCTGGTCAGAAATTCAACAACAGCATCACCCAAGAACTCCAACCGTTCATTGTGATTAATCCTATAGAAAAATTTTAAAGATCACTTAAAATAGCACGCATTTATGTTCCCTTCCTCTCTCCTCAGAGAAAGAACACAGGAGGGTGAGCTCTCTCAGTAATGAAAATGCCTTACCTCGTGCCCCCTAATCCAGGGCCCTGACCACCTCCTGGCCTGGTGGGAAAGTGAGCGGACGTCGCTCAGACCATGGGCTTTCCAACCCAGGGGCTTCCTTCCTCTGGGCATCAGGCGTGATTGAGGTGATAGCGCCCTAACAGTTATGAATCTTTCTACACTGCTGCCAGGTAGATGGCAGGAGAATGGATGTATTCTAGTGAGAGAGCTGAACACAGAAAACTCAGGGTAAAATGTTCCAAGGACAGCTCCCCATTGCCCGTACGCTAGCCGACCTAGCTTACCTTCCAGGCCCAGGATGCTGTACTCTCCCACCTACATGCTGGGCTCTTGTCACAGAACTGCTCAGTAACTGCTCAACAGCACACCCCCAAACCCTCAGGGCCTCTGTTCAGGCCAGCTCTCTGCCACCCTAGACCATTCTCCTCTTGCTGTGCCAAGAGCCACACTGAAAACCACCTACTCAGCCTTCTAGATCCAGCAGAATGTCAATGTCTCTATGACTCTATGACAGTTGGAATTTGGAAGCTGAGCAAAGAAAAGAATAAAGGTCAATGTCTTAGGTAGCTGGGTGAAGAGGTGCCGTTCACTACAAAGGGAAGACCAAAGGTAGAACAGGACTGAGAGGCAACAGCTGCCTCTCATATTCATATTAACACAAAATGTCCATAAAACATCCAAACGAGCTATTATCAATGTACTGCTCATGGACAAAGACAAAGCTGGTCATAAATCTCTAGGTGTGGTCAGTGCTCAGACAGGATCCAGGGACAGAACTGGGTGACCCAGCTTAAGGCGAGAAGGCAGCTACAGAAAATCAGGTCCCAGGACCAGGCCTGGGGCAGTCACAGTGGAGGTCAAGCAGAAGAGAAGCCAGCAAAGGAGGAGGACTGGCCAGGCAGGTGGGAGGAAAAGGAGGCCCGTGGTATCCTCCAGCCAAGGAGAACATGTTTCAAAAAAGAAAAATACAAGGACGAGGAGAAGAAATAGCTGAGGCCACTGATGGACAATCTCTTTCAGTGGCGGATACAAACCTGATTCAATCAGAGCTGGCTGGGAACTAATGAGCTATCTAAAGCCACATGTGAGAAGAATCTGAGTACTTGTTTCAGGGCCAGCTGCAGAGAGAAAATATGGGGTTCGGGGCTCTGCACCGAGAGGAGACCACAGAGAATGGTAACAAGAACAGGGCGGCCGGGAGGGCAGGCCGCGCCGCTGGGGCCCGAGCGGAGGGCAGGGGCCAGGCCTGGGCCTGAGTGGGTGCAGCCTCCCTGATCCCAGGGGCTCCTCAACTATCTCACATCTCAAAAAATGTGGTAGCTATCAAGTCTAATCCTGCCTGGCTTTCCAGGCCATTCTTTACCTAGTGCAGTGGGCCCAGCCATTTTTACCTGCTTTCCACAGCAATTTAGAACACGGCACTGTTGACACGTGTTCAACGGTGTCAACATCACCGTGTTGACAACATGGGCATTGTAGGGGCACACAGCCCCTCATCCTTGTCTCCCCAGTCCTGCTCCTGCTTCAGGTCAGCCGGGCGCCACCCAAGTACCCCAGCACTCAGGGCGCCTGGATCCCCACACTTAGCCCCCAGTTAATGACAAAGTTACACGCTATCTTGTATTGTCATCTGTTTCATGTGTGCAGCTCAGTTTCCACATTGAAAGTCTCCCTACAGTTTCAGTATATGTACAGCAGTTTTAAGGATTTGTAAATTAAATGACTCTTGGCTACCAAATCACCCACTTGGCAAGCTGAGCTCAATGTTATATGGCTTTACGTATCTCATAAGTAAGTTTAGTCTTCTATTCGACCAGTCCCACACATTTTGCAATTTTAACACATTGTTGACCTGTCACGAAAAGCTCATGTTTTCAAGCCCAAAGATGGCTGACCAATAACAAGTTAACTCATGTTTGCACTCGTATTAACTTTTGCTATAAAACTGACGGTCAGCAATGTGTTAATGAACACACTGATGTAGTTTGCTACACAAGTTAACTTGTGTTTGCACTTGCATTCGTTTTTGTGTGAAGTTGCTGGTCTACAATGCGTTGAGAAACATAAATGTAATAGGAGAAAACTGTAAAGACGAGAGCCCCCAAAAAGTGATTCTGAACCCTCATTTCAACTTATGGCATTTATTTATATGAAAAAGGCATTCTGGCAAGCTGATAATGGGAAGTGAAAAAAAAAAAAATTCTGTGGTTATGGTGAAGAATTCATAAAGTAAAAGTTTACTTTAAAAAAAGAAGGAAATAAAGAAAACAAGCAACAGGCCTTAAAACAGTAGCAAAGCTTCTTTCTGTTCCTTATCCCATTGCTCATACTTTCCTTCACCGGCCCCATTATAAATACTAGCAAGCTCTAAGATGAGATGTTTACTGAGTGGTAAACACCCCATTTGTTTTTGAGAACTGAATCAACACAGGCATTATGAAATCTAGATTAACTGTAACATTTACACAGCACATTTCGTCTGAGGAATTCAAAGCACTTTCTGAAACACAACAGTCTCCCTGGAACAGAAGTTGCTGTCAGATGTCATTGTACTCATGGAGACTATCTGGGATTTGGGCCAAGCTCAAGGGCAACTGCTGGAGCGAGAGTGTGGACAACCTTTTCTCTCCACCTGCTGGGCCCTCGGCAGCGACCGGTGGAGTAGAGCTAGAGGGGGCCTTGGGGATCAGCCAAACCTTCCACCCAATTCAGAAATCACTTCTATTCATTACATCTACCTACCCAGCCCCTTGCGGGGAAGTGAGGTCACAGGGCTGCTGCATCTGAGATCCAGGGGGGCCATGAATCCCAGATTAAGCATCTTTGGGATTTAACTTGAAGCATTTAAATCAGTAAATCCACCCAGTGGAATTTGCATATATTCAATGAATATTATTCCTGTGTTTTTAATGCAAAATACGTGTATAACTGATTCAAAATATGCTTTGCAATTACAATTTCCTTAAACAAACAAGCCAGGGACTCTCCCTACACGCACCAAAGGCCAGAAGTCAAAGGACAAAAGAAACTGCGTATTCGCTGCTGGTGGTATCATTTTCAAAATGGGAAATTCAGGAAGAACCCAGTTTCTCAGATATCGTTCCTTCTGCCATGGTAAGGAAGCCATCTCTTTGTAACAGAGCAAAAGAAAACATAAATCATGGTGTCTGAAAATGCTAACAAAGATATAATTTCAAACCAACAATTACAGCGGGGGCAGAGGAGACAAAGACCATTTAAACCTGGCCCCATCAGCCATTGGCACCTGCTTTCATTACACTTTCCAGGGTGTTAATGAGCTTATACAGCCCACTTCCCCCCTGGATTCTTCAGGGGTCAAGGCCACACACAAAAAATTTTAATACATAAAAGTATCTTTTAAAATTAAGAAATAAAACAAGGACAGCTAACACATAAACTTTCCAATCCATTACACAGACCAGTATTATTCTACAAAACCAAGCAAAAGCATCACAGGAAATGAAAACTACAAAATGGTATCAGTTGTGAATAAAGATAGAGGAATCCTCAACATTAACTAAATTCACAGCATATAAAAGACTACACACTATGATGAAGTAGGATGGACCCCAGTCAGGAAAGCAAGGTTGGTTTAACACCCCCAAATCAATGAACTAATATACCATGTGAGTAGAATAAATGAAAAATAAACATACACACATGATCATCTCAATAAATGCAAAGAAAGCATCTGACAAAATTCAATACACATTCATAATAAAAAATATTAAGCAAACTATGAAGAGAAAAGAACTTTTTCAACCTGATACATGCACCTAAGAAAACCCAAAGCTATTATCAGTCTCAGTGATGATAGTCTAAATGCTTTCCCCTTGAGATTAGGAAAAAGAAAAGTATCTGCTCTCTTCTACTTTATATTGCATTGGAGATTCTAGCCAGGGCAACAACGTTAAGAAAATGAAACAAAAGTCATCCAGACTGAAAAGAAAAAAAGTAAAATTACCTCTATTTGCAGGTGGTATGATCATATACATAGAATAGCCTAAGAAATATACTAAAAACCTATTAGCGCAAACAAATGAGCTCACCAAAGTTGTAGAATACAAGCTCAATATACAAAAATCAATCATATTTCTAATACACTTGCAATGAACAATCTAAAAATGAACTTAAGAAAACAATTCCACTTATAGCAGCATCAAAAAAAAATAAAATACCTAGGAATAAGTTTAGCAAAAGCTATACAAAATGCATTCTCTGAAAACTATAAAACGTTTTTGAAAGAAATTAAAAACCATGAAGACTTTAGATTAGGCAAAGTGTTCCAGACATGACATCAAAAGCACAAACAAAACAAATAGTAAATTGGACATTCGTGCTTTAAAGGATATCAAGAGTAAATGATGCACAAAATGAGAAAAAAAATTTTTTTGCAAATAATGAATCTCATAAGGGACTTGTATTTAGAATACATAAAAATGATTATAACACAATGATAAAAATAACCTAAGAAGATACTACCAATGGCCAGTAAGATGCTCAACATCATTAGCCACCAGGGAAATTCAAACAAAACTACAATGAAATAACATTTCATACCCAACAGGGTAGCTAGGGTCAAAAAGATGGATAATAACAAGTGTTGAGGAAGCTATGAAGAAATCAGAACCCTGATATACTGCTGTTGGGAATATAAAATAGTATAGTCATTTTGGAAAAAAGTCTAGCAGTTTTCTCAGGGGGTAAAGAGAGTTAGCATATGACTCAACAATTCCACCCGTACGTATATACCCAAAAAAAATCAAGACATGTACCCACACAAAAATCTACACACAAATATTCACAGCAACATCATTCATGATAACCTAAAAGTGAAAACAACACAAATAGCACTAATTGATAACTGATTATATAAAATGTGGTATAATCATACCATGGAATATTAAAAAGAAATGATATATTAATACATATTCTAAAATGGATAAATCTTGAAACTATTATGCTAAATAAAATAATCCAGTCACAAAGGATCCCAACATACAATATAATACTACTGATACAAAATGTTCAGAATAGATGAGTCCATAAGGATTAAAAGTAGCAGTGGCCGAGGCAAAGCAGGCTGAGGGAAGTGGGAAGTAACTATCAACAGATACAGGGTTCCTTTTAAGAGGGAAGAATTGTTCTAAAATCAGGTGGTGATACAGTCACACAATACTGTGAACATACTAAAAACTAATGAATTGTGTGATAGGTGAATTATATCATAATAAAGCTATTATTAAAGTCTACTTTACCTTGAGGGAGTCGGGTCATCTTGGCCAAGACGTGACATGATATTTATTAGGGTGTTAATTCCTAATTAGAAAGAAATAACATAAACAACTGTTAGAAGCATTGCAGGGCCATGACATGACATGTAGAAAGAAACTTATCGAGCTCATCCCAACCTGACTTTAAAAAGTTTAAAATCTGCATGTGTACAAACTTAATCAACTTAGTTACTTAAAACACTTGATAGAAGAGAGAAATTTTTCCAAAAACTCATCCACCCTTTTCACAACGCTCTGCTCAAAGTGGATGTTGTCATTCATAGGCCCAGAAGCACTAAGGAACGAGAGGATGAAACACCAGGGAGCCATGCATGGCGGAGGTTTCACCTACACCTGAGAGCACGGGCCAAAACGCAAGAGTCGTGCCCAGACATACCTTTTTTCCGCATGTGCATGTGATGAACTTTTCTATCTCCGTATTTGGGCTGCCGAATTCCACAGTTAGACAAAGAATTCCTGGCATGATCAGGATTCATTCCAAAATTTAAGTGATGACTCGGGTGAGTCATGGCCAGCTAAGGTGTCAATGAAATAAGTTCAGTCTTAAAAATCCAACCCAGAAGCGCCACCTTTATGTCATCCCATATGAAACAGCAAAGAGATCTGTCTATCCAGTCGAGTTGTAAAGCCCTGGTAATTCCACCCTATCTCTTCCAGTGTCAAATTTCCAGAGCTCTGGTGCAAGCCCTCTTCTAAAAATAAATCTAAAAATCCACATCTTTCAGAAGAAAGTTAGAGTACTCCACACCTGGAAAGAAGAGTCATAAAGGAAGAAAAATTGACTAGGCTCAGGTTTGACAGGCAAATTTTTGCTTTAGTTTATTTCTTTAGGGACAGCTTCAAAAAAAAAAAAGAAAGAAAAGAAAAGAAAAAGTGAGGGAAAGGATTTGAAAGTGGCAACCAGAATGAAGGAGATGTTTCTAAACTCTGTCATCATCTCCCAGAATAGAGGACTCAATGCTCCGTTTGAAACCTGCTTGATGAATCACCCCATCTCGTTCTCACGTGAGTGTACAGGAGAGTAATTCTTACCTGTAACAGGCAACGGTCTTGGAAAGTATATCCTATCAACTTGTCCAAGTGCATTAGGCATTGGTGGTAGCGAATATGATGGGTCAGTACAGGTAGCATCATTGCATGCTAAAAAAAAAAAAAATATATTCAGTATTTTTAACTCCCTAAAAACTTTTAAAATGCAATAGACAAGAACCATTTTTGAGGCAGATTCCATATCACAGAGTCTCCAAACAGCGTGCCGGCGGCTGGGCATCGTGGAAAGTCATCTACGAAGGGCAGTAGGCTAAGGGTGTGTTCTCTGGACCCAGGATGCCTGGGTCCGACTCCTGCTCTGTCATCCACTCATTGTGGGACTTGGGGCAAGTTATTTCATTTCTCAGCCTCAGTTTCCTCACCATAAAATGGGAAAAACCAGTATGGCTACTTTCAAAGACAGTTCAAAGGATTAAAGAAGCAAATATAAGAAACTGCTTACAACAGGGCCCAGCAGACCTCATTCAAGTACAATTTCTGTGCCTCCCAGTTAATCTTTAATTAAAAAGGGACTGGATTAGGACTTATCAATTCTGAAACTTTGTCATGGTCAAGACAGTCCTGAGAATCTAAGAAAAATGATTCCTCCCCCAGAGAATGCCCCTACATGCAAACACGCGAAAGTTGTTTGCCATTTTAATGTGTTCACACCCCCTGAAGCCCACCACTAAAGGTCCTTTAGGTAATATCTTCTCCACCAGGTGGTCTTCAGAGGTTATTAATGTTGGAACATTTCAAGGACAACTTGAACCACCAATATAGTTAAGGCACCTGAGAACATGGATCTTTTACATTTTTGCTTTAATCACTTTTCATTTGACTATAGATTCCTCACTGGGAGATAATTTCATGAAAGGGGTATCTTTTTCTTTTCTTTAACAATGTTTCCCTAGAATTTAAGAGAATAAAGGAGTCATTCTTGTTCATCAGAAAATGGGGGACGGGCAGAGCTCACAGAGTGACTGACATATGCTTTGTATCATTTTGGTCTTTGAAGTATTTTAGGCTGGCATTGTTTTAAAATCTATGCAAATGAATTAGCCTGAAACTATAGAAATCAGTTTCCTGTATTTATATTAACTTAAAAAGAAAGATTAGTTCTCCCAAACAGAATTTCTAATCAACGGAATGTCTTTCTTTCCCACTCAATTCAACAAATACATATTGAGTACCTCCATGCGCAAGGCTTACAAGAGTTATGAAAGAGGAAAAGATGAAGACACTCTTTTTTACCTCAAGGGCCTCCTGTAGACTGGGCATTATGATTTGAATTATTGGCAGTTAGTCCACTTTGTTTTTATAAGTGTTGTATTAAAAAAACAAAAACAATACTATGGAAGTGTATGGCCAAACTGTAATGCAGTTTTACAGGCATTTAAATTTCAGGAAGCTAACACTAAAAACTTGAGATGTAGAGATCATGAAGACTACGCAGAGCAACTACTTTTCTGAACTATGAACTCAAATGGGCAAATTATTTTTAGTAGCTTCAGTGAGAAATAAATCATTACCGGTCAAGAAAATAATGCCATCTTTAGAGTACTTTGATTGTTAGAAAATTATTATAATATTAAGCACAAATCTGTGTCCTTATTCCTTGGAACCCAGTTCTACTGCTGGAGACAAAATCTTAAAAAGGGGAAAAAACACTAAATGGCATGGTCCTCACATCTTTTCTTGGCTAACCCCTCATTTCCCGGAACCTTCACTCACATGAAACTGCGCTGAGTCCCTTCACCGCTTCCCCTGAACTTGCTCCAAACAGAGCCAGTTTCTTTTCCAAATAGTGTTTGTTAGGAATGCCCGTGGAAAGGTAAGTATGGCCCATGCCCATCTTCTGTCCCACAACCAGGTCTTAGTGCCAACCACGAGACTTGTCAGAACGGCTAGCTCAGTCGTTTAACTGAGCCATCTCTGCACTGTTGAAACGCACACAACCGCTGAGCATCTTCTTGCCCTCCCCTAATTCATGCCTGGCAACTGTTCCATTTGTAAAAAGTTCCCCTGTAAGACTGTGAGGAAATGGCAGTGTGTAGTTTAAATCTATTCAAATTCTCCCACAAAAATAGGGCAACTAGAATAGCAAAGTAGACTTGTGAACAATATATACATAAAACTAGATGACAAAGTATTCCCATGAATGCCTCAAGAAGAGTACATGAGGACAAAGACATATGTGACCCCATCATCTGTAAGAGAGAAAAGACAGGGAGGGTAGCCGGGCCCCTGAGGGTCCTAAGGATGGAGAAACCCCAAAATTAACAACATGTGTTCCCCAGAAGTGTGAGCAAAACTAGAGAGGGCTCTGCAGAATCCCGTTCACTGGATGAGGACAAGAGGGCTAGCAGAAAGCTAAGTGAGAAGCAGCATCAGCATGTCAAGTAACTGGCATAAACAGAATAATAATAAATTTAATCATTTTCACCACGGAGCCTATTGCTTGCAGAGGCATGTTGCTTAAGGACTCCTATGTTTAAGAATTACCACCTTGCAACCATTCTGGAAGCAGGAAGAGTATAAATAAACAAACATAAAAATATTCATTGTAAAAATGTTCACTTTGAGCCAAAAGTTAATTAAGTTCATTTACCCCGGGCACTCTCCCCTAAGTCATTTAAATGAACAGGGCTGCTCCTGTGTGGTGAATGAGTTGACGAGTGACACCTCCAAATTCTCTTGTGGCAGCATTTCTATATGTTGATGTTTCAAGCTCAAGGCAGGTAACAGTTTACTTTCACAACTCCAAGAATATTCACCGATGGTGAAGTAATATTCCATATGTCAAGATAAACAAGCAGGTGCTTCATTTGTTCACTTAAGGTTGAGAGCTACAGCATGACTCCAGGATGATCTGATTTTGGTGCAGAAGAAATTATTTCACCAAAACACATGAACTTCATAGTTTTCCTGTTGCCTTCAATAGTCCATACCCCTTCCCTCCACTTCCTGATCACTGCCATTGTGCTCAGATTTCTCTCTCTGCTTTCATCAACTCCTCAGGTAGCTAGCTGGTGGGCTCACAATTACATTCACTTATATGCAGACTTTTTTTTTAACAAACCATAAAGCAATTCCTGTATTCAGTGTAAGAACTCGTGGTCAGCAATTTACACTCTTTATCAAGTCATTTATATGCAGGGATAATTTTCCTGAAACCTTAAAAAAGACTTCCATTTAGGAGGATGCGAGAATGCAATGTGAACACTGGGAAAGGACCCCTGCTAAGAAAGGCTCCTGGTGGCTGGGTGGGCTCAAGTGAAAAAAAAAAAAGAGCCTTTTCTACAGAGGGGCCTCTAACACAAGGCGCACTTCAGGGAGACGTCCACATGAACTGCCCACCCGCAATGTGTTTCTGCCATCTGAGCAGCCCCTAAAAGGAGCAACTAGAACCCTATTTCAGCCAATAGCACTGAGGCTTTCCCCATCCAATAGGAGCAGTGCAGCTCCAACCAACTAGAGACTCTATTCTGACCATCCAGGACAATGACTTTTAGACCAATCCAACTGCAAGGATTTGGAGTCGTCATCTGCATGAGGACAGAACGATCTGGGATCAGAGGCAGGGATTTCTGTCCATATAGGCCAGCTCAGCTTTGCCTCCAAAAGTGCACTTTCCCTTTCTACAGAAGTGTGAAGACCACGTGTCCCCGGTTGAGCTGAGACACCAGAGGTGTCTCGACAGAGCTGACTGGCACCGAACTGAGCAGACCAGCAAGGAGCACAGTAGACCATGGAGGGGCAGAGCCGAGCTAGCCAGAAAGGGGCCTGGTCCCAGAGCCACCTGGCCCCAGGGCCGCCTCACAGCTGTGCTGTGCCACAATTGAGCTGTTTTGCGCTGAATAAAGTCTCCTTCTTCACCACACCCCAAATTGGAAATTCCCATTGGCATTCAATGAGTGCCAACACTTGATTTAAGCATGGCTTCTAAACAGATAACAGTTGTGTTGGAAGAATGGGAGTCCTACCGAGGAGGAACTGGAACTGTTATCAGATCAAGAAGTATTCACCTTTGTGTGAGTTTTAATCAGGATCCACTTTCTCTGATCTGTTAGTCAAAGAAAGGGACTGAGTGCTTCTGCCCATCACCCTCAAAGCAGAACATATACACACAGAAGGGATAACCTGGTCCTCAAGCCACTTCTAATCCAGTGGACATCTGTGATACAGCTGAAGAACATAAAACTAGTGGGACAGATCATTCATTCAGCACCCTGGTTTGTATTACTGAGGGAAAGGGAAAAGAAGACTCCATACTTTAAAAAATATTGTGTTCAATGGAAGAAGCAAATTAGGGCCCCACAGGGCTTTGTTATAAAACAAAACTTCGGAGTTAACCAAAAAGTCCAGTTAGAAAATCACTAAACCAGAAGATCACTAAGGTCCTTCCCAGTTTTCAATGCTCCACAATTCCAGGCAGCCCTGAAACAAGCAACTTTGACTTGTCACTGAGATCACCAGGTGCTAGCAGGCAGTTTAACACTCTGCTTCTTGTTCTCATGGTGTCTGCCTTAGGGTGATGTTATGTTGTTTCCAGCAAACAAGAAAACGCGGGGGTATGCCCTCTGAATCAACAGAGTAAGACAGTCACTTCTGAAGGTACTTAAAGAAACAAAATACTAGTCAACTAGCAGAATAATTGACAACCTGGAGGGTGTAGCTGGCTACCACTGGAGATGATTATTCTCAAACTACTTAGCAGCACTGCATCAACAGCAGTTCATCTTAAAACAAAACTATTTAGTTTTGGACACCACATGGTAAATGAATTACATTACAATATCTTTAATTATTGGATTAAATCCCACTGTTCAATATAATAATTAAATGCCAACATTGATTTAAAAAAAAAAACAACTCATTATGATGAAATGAATACCTAAGAGTGTCTGAACTTATTACAATATATGCTACCATCAAAACAGTTAAGTGGGAGCCTGGAAAGAATTCTTTAAAAGGCTGAACACAGCAAATTATATTACCTGACCCCAAACTTGACGATAATTCCCATGGAGGGCAACCAATATTAATCATAACAAAAAAGCTAGTGAAGAGTCAAAGAATATGCTGTTTTGGGGATCTCTGATCTGCTATAAATTCTACCCACAGGGAAAACAAAAAAACTTATTGGTGAGTTGGTATATTCATCTACCATATTCCTCTATAAAATTCATCTAATGAAAAAATACTATCATTTGGGTGAAATACAAAATTTATACTGACTCTGTTCATTAATGCCTTCAGTTCTCTGTAACATTAAGTTTGAATCATGGGCCTGTCAAGTTTGTTCAAGTGGTTTTCAAAAGTCTGCCGTAGAGATGCTGGAGTATGTCTTTTGATAAGCACCTACTACACAGGGGCAGCAACCAGGCAGATGCATGTGAAGGATGGACTTGTGTTCACTCAACATGCAGGGACAGACTGCAGCATTACGAAGTGCCTCCCATCCTACCACTGTGCACACAGAACTCAACAAGACAATACCAAAACTAACAACAAAAACAAAACCCAAATAGTACAAAACGGCTTATGGCGGGTGTCCCATTTAGCTATAAGATAATATGTTCCGTAGAAACGTCTCTGAATTAGAAAAACGGCAGTGCCAGATGACTTTTAAAGGAGAGTTATAGGCACGATTGTGTTCTCAGAAGCATCGTTACCTGACAGACATCGGAACGGATGCCAGTTTTCCAGAATCCTTGGCTGCTTAGCTCCACCGTTACTTCTCGCCTCATTGTATTCTTCTGTCGTATTTTTTGGAGTGCTTCCTAGAAAAGAACTCATTATGATGAACAACCTAATGGTTGTAAAGCAATATCAAGCCAAACATCAAGCATTGGAAAATAAGCTAGATTTATTTAATATCACCCTTACATTCAGGTAGTCAAACCTCTTCATGCCAAATTACAATAATTTACTCAAAATGAAGGCCAGAATGCTCAAAGCCTTGGGTAACTAAATAAGAAAAAATGTAAACTAAATCTACCATTCTGGCAAGTTCAAATAAAAAATGGCCTTTCACTGATTTGAAAAAAGAAAACAAACCACAAAGGACAGTGGTTGGGTTTTGAAATCAGCATGTGACAACTATAATTGTATCAAGCCTTAAGTCAAGCATTTACATCTAAGAAAGACAATCAGTCAATTTACCTGCAATCCACATGATTCTAAAAGTTGCTTTCAAATTGCCAACCCATTATGAAAACTCTTACAGCCAGAGTACATTTAATTAAAAAAAAAAAAAAAAGACAACAAACCAAAACGTCTGCAAGACATAATCTGAAACTGACTCTCCTTCTACTGCCCTTCAAATAATTAATTATAAAAATATTTTTAAATGTGTATTCAATAACAATCTCATAGGAATTTATAACAAAGAAACCACCAACACCATCTTCATCATGAATCAGAGGAAAGTTAAATGGGGTATTTCAGAAGTCCACACAACTATGTTTTTCTTGGGTGCACCAACAGAGAGAGATTGCGGGCAGCCTCTCAGCCCTGCCTCTTTTTTTTATGAGGAAGCTGACTAGCTCCAGTCACAGTAAGTGACAAAGTCAGAATTCAAACACTTTCCCCAGCTTCAAAGCCTTGCTCCTACACCACCAAGCAGAATAAAATCTCACTGAAAGAAAATCTATTTTGATACCAAATTCATTTACCCTTAAAATGTTAACTAAAAACAAAACTGATCCTGGAATACAGGAATAATACCTCTAGTTAATTAAGAAGTGTGGAATTTGGAATATAAAACCTTACAAAGTAAGTTTACCCTACTAAACTGATACAAGAAAGACAAAATTTTGACCACCTTAAGACCAAGAAATTTGCATGAGACCCAAAGTTGTATTATGTGCAGTCTAATTAATGATAAAAAGCTGATCCACTAAGTTTTAAACTTTAATTTCTATAAAAGATATATTTATTCCCAATGGTAGTACTCCATTAAGAAACTATCAAGAAGAAAAAGAAAAGAGAGATGAAACTATCCTTTTTAGGAGAAAAAAAATGGTTCCTTAGCTACTAATAAAATAAAAAATCTATTAGCATACTAATGTGAAGAGGGGAGTCAAGTGTGATATTTTTAAAGTATTTCCCATCTAAAACTCTAAAAGTTCAGCACCATGCAACCACCTTGAAATAAACCTGAAGTGCATCATCATTAATCATTGAAAAAAGGTTTAACACCCACCTCCCGCTGTGCCAGCTTCTGTTTGTCCGTTTGTTTGACTTTGGGACTATTGGCCAGGAGGTGGCGAAGCTTCACATAACTCTTCCAGAGCTTCTGGTACCTAAGGAGAAGGACAGACAGGCAGCTTCAACAAAGAGAAGGCAAATCGGAAGGACAAGAAAGCCAGCTGTTTTTTTGTTTGTTTGCTTTTTGTTTTTGTTTTTTAAGATTTTATTCATTATTTTTAGAGAGACTGGCAGGGAGGAGGAAGAAATGGAGAGAAGTATCAATGTATGGTTGCCTTTCACCTGCCTCCAGCTACAGACCTGGCTGAAGACCCGGCTTGCAACCTGGTTATGTGCCCTGGCTGACTTTTGGGTTTGCAGGTCGGTGCCAATCCACTGAGTCAAACCAGCGAGGGCAAGCCAGCTATTTTAATAGGCCTGTTGAGGCATAAATTGCATTCTTTTTTTTTATGTCGTAATGGCAGCACACCTCCATTCGAAGGAAGAATGTGGTTCAGGGGTTTGAAGGTCAGGATGACCAGGAGTCATCTGGAACCTAGTTATTAAGTTGGTTATTGCTTAGTATTAGGGTGAAAATGAAGTGTCATTATATGAATGAATCTCCTTGGAAAGAATTCGAAAGACATAAAAAACTAATAAAAACATCGGTTGTTTCTCACTGTGATCTCTTTGAAAGTAACACACTTTGTTTAAGTATGTGCTTTCTGATGCTTGTTGAGAGAAAGACCCCTTAAATGAGGATATTGTCAGTCTCTGAACTGCTTATACTTAAAGTAATAGGTGGAGAATATTAAAAAAGAAAACCCCATTGGGCCCATAGCTAAGCTACAAAGCTGTGTCCACTTGCCGATGGGGGAGGCAAAAAGACAAATGCTGTACGCCAGTTTTGGGGCACCATGACAAAAATAAAATACTGGTAGCCAAACAGGTGATAACCTGAATCCTAAGAGAGACAGAAAGCATCCTGGGAAGGAGAGGACACGGAGCCCTGTGTCGCTTCACCTTCCTGCCTTCTGAGTCCATGAGAACCTATCACATTCTACTAACATTTTCTGACAAGAAGGCACTTTCAAAAGATTTTCCTGTCATCTTGAAACTGCTTCTGTCATTGAAATGGCTCCCTTCTTGGCCTCAGCTGGGCCTTTCTTTTTTGGTAACAATTACTTAAGAGAATGGGGAGGCATAAGTACTTACACAGTGCCTGGTTTACTGCTTCATACTTTTATTCAAAGGGGGAGGAGGGACACAAAACCCTTTAGCCTCTTCTAATATATTAGTCAGAACTGTACGTATGAAGTGAAAATATCCCATGCCCTTTTCTCCCATCATGAATCCTTAAAAAAAATTAATCCAGGAAATTCTCTGTTTACCGAGGTAGGAAATTCAAACACTCCCGAAGACAATAATGGTACCATTTTCAATTCCACAAAGCCTCATCTTCTCCTAGAAAAACACTAACAAGCTGGTGAGAAAAACCCAAATGTGGAAAGTAACATCAACACTGAAGGTCAGAAGTCATGGCTTCTCCTTCCAGCACAACCCTTCGCTTTACATGGAATCTTGAGCTCTTCTTAAGATGCTCCAAAAAATAGCACTCTGCATAAATTCAGGAGTGCTAGGAACCAACACGGTGCTACTTTCCTCTAGAGGGCACTCCAAAGTAAAAATAGTAATAAGCATTATAATGATGAATAAACAGAAAGTCCCTTAAAGGGTAAAAACATACAGGACTCTTGTTGACCAAGATTGCCCAGGATAATCTAGTGAATAATAATTTCCTACAGTCAAGTATATAGAGAATATAATTCTGCAGGCGCTACCAAAACTTGTTTCATTTGGAAATGTGATTTATTAAATTCTTGAAAAGGAAAACATCAATGAAAGGGTATTCCTCTGCTAATTCAGCTGTTAATAGAAGGTAAAATTGGCCAAGACAAACATCAAGAAATATCTTACTGTGGGTCTCCTGCATAACTCAACTGTGCGGGGCGTATGCCAAAGTGAACGATAATTGGAAAAGTAATCACATCAGGGTTGAACTGTTCACGATCCAGTTGATCGATGCGGACAGAGCTCGGTTTCTACGGAGAAAAATCAAAGCCATTTATTCCCATAAGAAGTCTTTAGGTATTGACTTTAACCTAAGTAGGACAGAAATTAATCGGATTTTTTTCCTGAGAAAGCCTCATCCCCAAAGGGAAAATGTCATTTAAATCCTTTAATCATAGCAGCTACACTATATAAAAACTATAATGTCATCCTTGTAAATGAGTCTGTGCCATTTGACGTAATGAACAATGGCCTTGTCCTTTTTTTGCAGTCCACGTAGAAACCTTTAAAATTAAACTTTTAAAAGGACACCTAGTCGGATAGAACTTTTCCTTAACCTCTCCAAAGGCACGTCACGGAGAAGAGGTGTGCTGGCTTCCCCCGCTTTACCTTCCCATTTCAGATCAATAGCTTACTTCTACTCCGGGCGCACAGGCAGGTTCGCTGCTCTCTCTACTTTTTTGCCATTTGTCCTCTGCACCTTATGGGTCCCATTAATTCCACATCTTTAAAGGAGAAGGGATGGTAATACAAAGGCCAAAAGCTTAAGCTTCTCTTATTATGTACGTGTAGACCATTTTTACATTTAATAGAGTTTCGTGATTTTTTCTCTTTTTTTAAGTCTCATAAAGGAAAAAATGAACAGCTCATTCCTTCTCACGGAGAGAATATTTTAGCAACCTCTTTACTTATACCCAACTTTCGGGGCAGTACCTATTGAATAAGCAAGTCAGTTCTCTCTGGGAGGTTGTGGGATCTTTGGCTCAGCTGCTTCAGAGCCAAAGGTGACAGAACTGATCCTCCCAGAAGCCAATAAGCGTCCTTCTGTCCCACAGCAATGACCAATAAGTAGAGTCTGGTTGGTGGCCTGGTTTGTCCAGGGCAGAAGGTTTGCAACGCTGAAAACGGGGAAGCCCCCAGCGGCTGGGACAAGCTGGGTACCCTACCCACAACTGTACCCAGGTCAGCCATCTGACAAACCCAAGTAGGTGGTAAAATGAATGTATTTGTGTAAATTCATCTACCGTAGTTTAAAAAACAACTTATAGTTCTGTTTTTAAAGAATATTTCAGTGTTATTTAACAATCAAAATTTCACTAATATCTTAAAAAGTTGACCTCTGCTCTCAAAATTAGTAACTAGGGAAGATTTCGGTCGCAGGTAACCTAATAAAATCACATAAATGTTTATCAACAGTAATAATGTTATTTAGATCTAAGAACTGTTTCCAATATTGTGTGCATCAAAGCAGCCAGATTCATTTTTAAAAGAGGAAATATTGAAAAATGCTAGTGAATTATTCATGTTATCATGATTTTAAACACCATGCTATGGTATCAATAAAGAATTTAAAATATCTATAGCACCTCTAAATTTGTACAGGTGGAGGAGGGAAATAAGTTCTAGAATTTGGTCATACCCTACAATATCTATCATACCATCCTTGCAGAAAATAAACATCATTCTTACTAATGACCAGAGTGTTCTCTAGCAGAGGCAAAGTGCCGAGAGACGGAGGTTAATTCTATTAAGTTCTGTAGCAATAAAGTACAGGTAACCCCCATATAGCATGGCACGCCTGTAACACGGTTTGAGAATTAGAAATCCCTGAACAACACAAAGCATAATGAGCTTCTAAAGGCAAAAAATACCTCTTTCAAAATGAGGGAAGTCCCCAAACAACATGGAACATAATAAAAGCTTTTAGGAGCAAAAGATAACTCATTTGAAATTTTTCAATTGAGTGTGGATGTCGTATCAGATTTGCCCGCAGGGAGAAAATGCCCTCAGTGAATGGTGCTTAGTAGTGATGATGATGAAACATTATTTAATACTTATTACTATGTTATACTTTTGGTAAAAATTGCTTTAATAAAGACTTTATCTTACTTACAAATATAATAGTATGATTTTTTAATTTTTGGAGCCTACCCAGCTTTTTTGTATTAGTTCTGTTTCACGTAACACAGATTCTCATAACATGGCATTTTTTTAGGAACCTAACAACCATGTTATATGGGGGATTACCAGTACTTAATATGACCATAAGGGCTTGAAAACTTAATCAGTTCCCCAATGTCCTTACCATTGGGTGTGATCTTTCAAAGCAAGTACTGCAGAGGATGAAAAGCGGTGCCATGTATAGTCTGCCTTATTCTCAAAACAATGAAAGATGTTTGAATGATACTGGGTTTTCAGGATATTTTCCCCCCTTTTAACCTATTTTTAGGTAAGTACTAAAACAGAATTAACTTTGACATGTCCCAAAGCCTGGCATCCATATTTACCTTTCTTAATTTCTTTGTGATTACTTTCCAACATAAACCTTTCATCCTGACTACCCTGGTTTTCTTATTATCTTCAAACTGGCCATATACCGTGCTAAGCATGTACATTTAAACATGCCAATAATTTATACAATTTCTCAGTTCCTTAAAGACCTCACTGTGGGCTTTCCTGGTTGGATATGTCATGATAATACACCTCCACAGGCATCATATACAACCTACATTATACACGTCATGAGCACCAGCCCTGAAGCTACCACACAACGAGATGAACGATGATCCTAGGGATGGAATGGAGTCAATGTCCTCTACGCCGTCGGTTCAACAATGAGCAATGAATGAATGAGAAGCACCTGGGAATTTTTTTTTAAAACTATAGATCCTTGGGACCTCCTGGAGTATATGGGGTAGGGTCACACATCATGGCATTATTATGTTTTTAAAAGCTCTCCGATTGATTCTAGGATTTCAAGAAATTTTAACCATGCCATGAAAGAAAGCTCCAGGATAAATGTGTTCCCCAAGTGTCCACTGTAAATCATAGGATGCTTGAAGTGGACCTACCAAGATGAGAAGATAATGTCTACCATCAGCCCAACCCACCTCTGACCCAGCTATAAACCTGACAGAAGAAACGTAAATTTATGCGACTGTTTAAAGACGAAAAATTAAATTCATAGTCATACTCTCATAGTGCTATGACTTGTGTATTTCTTTTAGTTACTTTAACAATTTATGTGGCTTAAAATATAACAGTAAAAAATGAGGATCTTTCATTTTAAATAAGTTTGACGTTTAAAAACATTTTTTATTAAACACTTTCATTTTTGAGATTTGTTTAAAATAATCAGCATTAGCCGGAATGTTTGGTTTGCAAATAATAACATTTTGTTTGTGCAGATGTTACTGTCATGCTACAAAAAGTTGATCCAGAGTTTTGATTTTTATGAATCATGGCTATTAAACAATTTGGCAACCTTTTTAAAACAACAGCTTTGTTTAAATAGATTACTCTGTTTCCTTACATGGAAATATTTTAATTCTCTAGTCTCTGAAAAAACTTATCCTGATAAGATGCCAATATATAACTATTTTATGGAACAAGGTATTTTTTTAAAAGTAATTTTAATTATAAAACAGTATTTTCTTTATAAGCAAAAGCTACTTATCTTTTAATTCTCTTTATTAATTTTATATATTTAAACAATTAACATTAAAAACGAATTTTAAAACAAAATAATAAAAAAAACAAAAGGACAAATACCACATAGGAAAATTAGACAAAGGATATTAATAGGCCATTATCGAAAGTAAACATAAAAGGTGAATAAACACTTTAAATATCAATTTTTGCTAGAAACCAAGATAAATATGAAACTAAACTATTTTTCCCTATCAAATTGACAAAGTTCTTTTAGTTAAAATAGTATAACCAATATGAAGAATAGGGCACTCATATATTCTTCTAGTCAGAGAGCAAATTTTACAACCCTCTGGAAGGTACTTACCACATATATCAAAAACCTTAACATGTGCATAGATTCACACTACTAATTTCACTTATAGGACTTCATCCTAAGGAATTAAATGGACAAATACCCAAAGATACAAATATATACATACATACACACATACACAAATGCAATACAGTATCTGCTATAACAAAGGTCTGGAAGTAACCCAGGTACCCAACAATAAGGAGTCAATTTTATAACTCAGGGGTCTTTTTCTTGTTTTTATTACACTCCTAAAGAAATTCAAAACTATGGAAAAATGAACCTGCGGTGGTTTCTAGAGAAAGGATGAGAGAAGGAAAATGTCTAAATATTTAATATATAATAATATTTAATAGTATGATACCAGAACAATATGAAACATATCTATCCTAAAGAGGCCAGAACCTGAACAATATCATCTCTGCAGAGTGGAGTTATGGATCATTTTTATTGCCTTCTTTGGGCTGCTCTTCTATTTTCCTAATTTTCTACAGCGAAGATATATTACTTTTATACCTAGAGAAAAATCAGACCTGAACATATCTAAAAAATTCAGTATTTTCCATAATGAGCAGAATAAATTAATAAGATGAACTTACTATCAAATATACCTATATTGTAATCTTTTTCATATTCACTATCTAAAAATTACTCAAGGGTGAGAAGCAACAAGTACATAACCTCTGAAAACATTGTGACAGTTTTTCTGTTTCTGCATGTGGGGGTCCCAGGACATACCGTGCCGGGGTTGGTGACAATCATGCCTTTGCACTCCTCCGCATACTTCTGCCACTCCAACTCCTCCCACTGCAGCATGTTGGCAATCTCCTCCTCCGGAACCAGGGCCTTGCTGCACCGCAGCAGGTACAGGAGGATCTGGTGCATGGACAGCACTTCCTTTCCTCCGTCTTGGGGGGGGGGGGGGGGGTGATAAAGAGAGAGACAAAAAAATAAGGCCCCTCCATGAACAGCCAATCCGCCAAAGAAGGAAAACCAAGACAACAGGGAAAAGGGGCATTCGTATAAAGGTAATTTAGAATTTACATTGTTCAAGCAGGTGCTAAATAATCCAAAAGCCGTTTGTTTCATTGATGAACAGCGCTCGTAAACCACCTCATTTACTAAAATGGTAAGAGCAACATTATAAATGATAAAAGGCTCCATTTGTGAGGTATGAATATAAGGAAAGGTGTCTACCTAAATAAATTTAAAACCACCCAGCATAAAGAAGCACAGTTTGTAATTTACAGAACTTAAATATTTAAAGCTTTTTAGAAGTGATGTTATTGTTTTAAGGAAATTCTAAGCTTTGGGGGTATTTATGGGTGTTTTCAATAAGCTATTGTGTTATGATCTAATTTTTGGGTGCTAATGTGCCACGCCTGCCATGAGGAATAGAAGAACTAAAGAGCCTGGACTAGTATCATGAAGATGATTATGGAATTAGTACATGGAAAAATACCAAGTATTCTGAGGTTTACAGAGCACATACTACTAAGTACGAAAGATAAAAACAACACAAGATATAATTTAAAAACCATGGAAAAAGCCAATGAATCTGGTACCTGATGAACCAAAGACTCATTTAACGTGGACATTAATTTCAGGTGCACAGGCTTCTGGTTCTCTTTGGACCAATGTGTGTAGCCATGTCACACCCCTTTTCTTTGCTTAGACCCACCCAAAGGAAAGACAACAGCCCTGAGGACAATGACTACCCTCCCCGGGTCACGACAAGCACTAGGAACAGCAGTAAAGGGACAGACACTTGGTGAGAAATGAGGGACCCAAGGCTGCGGGGTGGGCGGGCGCAAAGGGGACTGTCCTATCTGTGCTAGAGGAGTTACCGACAGCCAAGGAAGTTGGAGTGGAGAAAATGGAAAAGGGTCAAAGACTTAAACACAAGTTGCTAGGAGCTAAAAACTTGGAAAGGCCTATACATTGGAGAAAGAAGAGAATCAAGGTCAAGCATTCCATCTTGATTTTTTTTCTTTCTTATCTTGGATGTTACTCTAAAGCTAGATGACACTGAGCTACATAGGTGCTACGTATATATAGGCCTGCATTCATGCATTCATCTAAATCCTTGTTTATTCATTCAGTGAGTGTCTACTGAGCCCCTACTATGTGGTAGGCATCTTTCTAGATGCTGGAAACACAGTGGTGATCTAAACAGCTGAAGCCCTGGTTTCCAGTGGAGAGAAAGACGATAAGCTACCTACCGGGGCACGCAGGGAGGAGCGCTATGAAGTAGAACCAGCCTGAGCCAGGGCCCTGCAGCCACGCACGCAGGTGGCGAGGGAAGGCGTCTGTGAAGAGGTGCCCCGTGAGCAAAGGCAGAAAAGAGGCAGAGGAGCTCACCATGCAGCAACGTGGGAGAAAACGGCCTGGGTTAGAGGAAACGTCACAAGTCCACAGTGGGGTGAGACCGATGTGCTCCAGGGACTACCAAGTGGCCAGTGTGGATGGAGTGAAATGAGGTGAATGTGAGGGAGGCAGCCAGGAAGCCCAGTCATGCCAAGCTCCACAGGGCACAGCAAGAGCTCTGCATTTTATTCAGGCGGGAGCAGGTTTTTCAACATCACATACCACTATGCGTGGACCCATATCCCAACCATGGGGGAAAATACAAACAAAAACAGAAGGTCTAGGCCCTCATGAAGCAAGTCGACTAATCATGATTAATCACAATTCCTAGAGGAATCTTTGTAATAAACACTCTGAATACAGAGTTCCCTTGACCAAGAAGTGACTAAAATGCAAAATACAATCAACTCGCATGAGGACATGTTCTACCCACTGACTCAGATTATTGTTCACAGTAGGGAAATTTTTTATGCCTCATTACAAAACATCTGCCTTAGACCCAGGTATCACCTTTGATGAATGAACTTCCATGATTCTCAGTTTGTCTCAAGACATTTCAATACTCCTGCAAGTGACATGTCTTCCTCAGTGAGGGTCCCCTCTTTGCAGAGGAGCCCAGCAAACCCCCAGTGCCAATTTGTCATAATGTCTATCGTCAGTGTGAGCCCACAGTACCCTCTGCTTCCAGGGCCCGGGGTGGGCGTGTGAACAAGAGAACTCCGGCTGGAACACGCTGACTTCCACCGTGTGTGGACACATCAGTGCAGCAGTGATGGACACCTAAGGAATCTCGGGAAGAACTGCCACACTGACTGGATTCACTAGGAACCACTGAAAACAGAGAAAGTAAATTTTGGCTCATCATCTCGTATGTGGTAAGATCACTAAAAAGTGCTGCGGGCTACTGAGGATACAGCAGGAGCCCATGGCAGAAAAATGTTTGTGCTTTTACTTGGAGATGCTGGTCGGTGCACAGTGGATGGAGCAAGTATATGCAACTCCAAGTACACGAAAAATAGCACTAGAATCTCTCCACAAGCAGTTGCAGGTGGCTAACTTCATGGCACGTCAAGTAACCGTGAAATAGAGCAGGGACATTGAATTTAAAGCAAAAGGAGTAAAATAATGAGAGTTGCCAGGAGAGGAAAACACTTAAGACTACCAACCAAGGGTATTGTTCAACTCACGAGAATACTCGCAAGGTAAAGAGGGGCCAGCAGTGTTTGGAGGAATGGCGCCTGGGTGTACAGCTGCCAACGGGCGGGGGTTTACTGCGGCACAGAAGCTGGAAAGCTTACACACACACACACACACACACACACACACACACACCAGGAGTAATGCTGGTAATGCTGAAGGAGAAAGTGGAAATCCATGTGGAAATCTGCTAAATACTTAAAATAGCACAAAAAACCTACAAAGATATCCACCACTGCGAAAAAGGCAGAAACTCAGGGCAGATAACCTAAGGCAGGGGGCTGAGGCACCGCTCCTGGTTCAATAACGGGGTGCCATCCTTATGGAAATACAAGGAAAAGCAGGCAAGACAGCAGAGTCCTGCCAGAGCCCGGTAAGGACGGCAAAGCCAGCCCAGCGAAAAGACACTCATAAATATTTGTGGAATGACTTTCTGAAGCAGATAAATAACATGGCCACTTGCTCACAGACTGCCATGAATTCACTAATGTTAATGAATTGGCTCTTTTGGTTTGTCTGCTTTGCTACATGTTTATGTTGGGGATTTATAGAACTGTGTCACCGAGGGCTAAGAAGTAATTTTTATCTCGTTGGCTGAGATAAATAGGACATGATATAAATGAGGAATTAGAGCGGGTAAGCTAAGGTTAGTGGGAACTGGGCCAGCACTGGGAATGGAACCGTGACAACGGCTCATTATTCGGGAAGAACTGGAGTTTGTGTTTCAGGGAATGAATCTGGACAGTCATTAACGAACTGACAGACTTTATAAACTGTTTCTTAGAGACCCAATTCTCTCCGTTTATATTGCTTGATTATTTATATGGTTATTTGCGGGGGAGGGCAATTTGTTAGGGAATTTGTGTTAAGAGTATGGCTGGTTACACTAGTATTTCTCAGCAGTCCAGCACTCAATTTCAAGAAATACAAACATGCCTTCCTCTTCCCTGCACTGAGAATAACTGTAACTGCACTACTATGTCTCCTGCAGACCTTAGTAAGATGCCTTTACATCATCTTCAAGTCTGAAAAGTTGTATTAACAACAGGTATTTTCTCAACTTTCCAAATGTCAAGTTATATTAAGGTGATCTCTCAATTAATGTTGTTTTTGTTTTGTTTTGTTTTGTTTTTAACCACACATACCTCCCTGGAAATTTGAGATACTCTCCTATCCTCTCGCCCTCTGTCAGCCACATGTGAGAACTAATTCCCCAGAATGGGGCAATTTCCAACAATCAATGTGCAAAACTGGGTTCAGGATTCCCAGAGCTTTACTACAGCAATGATAAGAGCAATGGACAGGCTTTCCCACTAATGCAACTTTCCTATCATGAATTATATTGCGCCCCAGCCCCAGCTACAGTTCAAATGAACTTGAAATTGGCTCCAGGAGAGGTCGTTTCAACTGCCTGACTACCAAAGGTAGATGCAGAAATAGCAAAACAACAACAAAAACCACAACAATATGAGAAAAATTCTTAAAATCTCAATAAACTAGCTGTTCTATGGTTTCACTTCTGATAAACCGACTTTCACTGACTACTTGGTTCAAACTATAAGCTTAGTTTTGAATAAATCTGTATAAAGCAAATGAGACAGCTGTCTTCAGAACAAGTACACTGGAGAACTGAGGAAAAAGTATGATGCTTAACAGACTTTCAATTAGAGATTATCAACTGGTATAAACACAACGCAAATGAGAATGAGCGAGCCATGAAATAAACACCTGAAATCCAGGAAAGGTGCTCACTCTCACAGGAGTGCCAGTCAGATATTGACAGGAACAGCGAGATGTCCTTTGCCTGTCACACGAAACTACAGAAGATGAGTAATATCCAGTATTAGCAGATGGACAAAAAGGGGTACATTTAAAAATTGTTGGTTACAACTACAAATTACGTCCTTTTTAGAGAGAACTTGATCAGTATCTTTCCAAATGTGAAATGTGCATATTGTCGCAACAAATAAATTCACTTTTAGGATTTATTTGTCGTAACAAATAAATTCACTCTACTTCACAGAAACAATGACATAAATGCCAAAGAATAGATACACAAGACTACTCCTGCAGCATTTATGTAAGGGGGGGAGGGGCGGCAACAGAGATCTCTAAAATATTCTGCACCAGAGAAATTGTCAAAAAGAATTAATGTCTATTCACACTGTGGAATTCTATGTAGGTGTTAAAGAATGAGGCAATGTATTTATATAAAGGATGCCTGAAATAGCTGAGTAAAAAGGCAAGTTGTGTAACATGCTGAGTATTAGCCCACTGAAAGAGAAAAGCATTAATTCTCCATATACAGGTTTAAACAAACACAAATCAAACCACTTATAGTACCTACTCGTTTCCACACATCTAGAAAGGGGGCTCACTTTTTACTTTAGACACATTTGTATTGTTTTCACATACACATGCACACCACACACACACACACACACACACACACACACACATGCAGTCAACCCTATTAAAGACAGAGATATTACTTCAATTCTGTGAAGAAAAAATGGCTATTTTAATAAATTGGGCTTGGTCAACTGGATAACCATACTAAACTCTTCACGGTTCTTTACTGTGTATATTTTCAAAGTACATCATGTTTGAAAAATACACAAATAGACCTATTTTTTAATGACATGTTACCCCTAAATAGTTATGAAAACATTTTGTGAGAGTGAAAGTCCCACAGAGTAAGTATCTGACATAAGATTTTCCTTTACCATGATTCTAAAACCACCCATTTCCTCCTACAGATCTGCTTGGTCATAAAATGCCTAGAGGCAGATAGATACTAAAAGAAAAGGCTTTTCAACAAACTAACCCCAACACCACTTTCTAATTAAGTTCACTGCTACAGCTCCATTATAAAATGCATTCACTTCAAAAGAAAAAAGGACTTTTCAATAAAATAAAACCAGACATACAAAGGGGAAAAGCTTTTGAATACATTTTCCAAACAAAATAAACATTAACAATAATACTAAAAATGTGAGTGATGCCATTTTAAAATAAAAATAAGTCCTCCTGACTGAGTGTCTGGACTGAAGAAAGGACAAAATCCTGAGGAAAACTGAAGCCAGAGGAATAAAGAAACAAATGCTACCAAGGGGTGCATCAGAGCTGGGAGGGACATACGGGAGAGCCCAGGTTAGGGTGGAGGCTGAGCCTGAAGCCTGGCGCTGGACCTGGCCTTCTGGAGGCGGACTCTGCTGTCAGCAGCCGCAGGGTGGGGATGGGGATAGGGACTGGTGGCATCTGGGAGAGGACCAGGTCTGGCAGGCTCTCAGGTAGTTTCTGCAGCACAGGGGCACAGGGGCACAGGGGAGGAAGGTTTCCTGCCCCGAGGGGGAGGCCAGCTGGCATGAGGAGGGAACGTTAGCATAAGGCAAAATTTCTGAAACTGCTGATACGTAGACATGGAACGAAAGCTTACAAGCTGAAAGCTCTACAGCTGAAATTATAGATCACAGATTCATCACAGCTGCCAAATTTTTTTCTCCAGTATCTCTGGCCCACATAGAGAAGAAAAGGCAAGCGGCTGAACTGACATTTCCGAGAAGGATGGTGGTTAGCAGAAGGTGCTGAGCCCACTGGAGCTGAGACAGAAGTCAGAGCACAGGACTGAAGCGAGAAAGCAAAGAAAAGTGACTATGCAGGGAAAGGAGGGAAGATTCAAGCAAAAGCAAAGAAAATAAGGTAACAAGAGGCTGTACGTATAGAAGGATATCACTGGAAATACTGATGAATGAGATACCAGAACGAGACCCAGGATAAATTCACTTAGGGTGGTGAAGACTTTGCAAACAAAAATCACCAAAGATTTCATTACAAACCCAACTATTTAAAAAACACTAAATATAATGCCATATCTCACAGTTAAACTCTTAAAAAATATTTTAAGACAGTTAAACTATTGCTTAAAAACATTTCATATAGATACTTATTACATCTTTTCACTTAGTAAGAAAAGGACTATAAAATTAATAAAAAGTAAATGTCAAAAAATATAAAAAAACAGCTCTAATCCCACTACCTTAATACAAGTATGCAGTAATTTTAGCAAATTTACAATCACATTATATATAAAATTTTATAATCATTACTTTCCAATTCAATGCATTCTAATGCTACATTCATTTTTCCATATTAACGTTAGCACTTGAATGATATTTTACCAAGTAAAATTTTAAAATTTATCAATCAACAATCCAATTGCTCATATAATTTGGGGTGACCGTAAGTCATGCAGGGGTAATAATCAGTGCATATAATTTTACATTTTTCTGTGCCTGACCTGAGAGGTAGATAATTACCAGTATCTGTGGTGGGAAAGTTGTCCCTAAAAATTGAAAGAAGAATGGCAGGCTTATTTTCAGACCCACTATCTCACCAATCACTGAGAAGCCAAAAGGTTTACCTGGAAGAAATCTTACAAAACGTGGCATGAAATGGAATCTTGGGCAGCAGGGAGGACTGTCTTCAAACAATGGACCTTAAGACAACAAGTGAAAAATAAAAATGAATCAAACAGCCTTGAAAATGAACACTGCAACTTAATTCCTAAGATTCAGTCTGACAAACATACACTCCAGAATTAGGGGCATAAAAAACCCACTCTTCTTCTTAACCTGTGAGTCATTTCGTGACCACTGCCACAAATGTCAGACGCAGACTGAAGTGAGGAGAACGGAAGCCGTAAGGATATATGCTATATCGTATATAAGCAAAACTAGTTTTAAAAATTAAAAAAAAAATTTTTATTGTAACTGAGCTACTGCATGATATATTTGCTTGTGTTTTAATTCCTTTCCATTTTAATCCCAACAAACTTAGGGGTAAAAAACAGAGAAATACTATTAAAAACTTGGTTTGACGATTCCCAGTCAGGGCATATAACCAGGTTGCAGCCAGGTCTCCAGCCAGGTCTGTGGCTGGAGGCAGATGAAAGGCAACCATACATTGATGTTTCTCTCCCTCTCTGCCTCTCTCCCTTCCCCTCTTTCTAAAAATAATGAAATAAAATCTTAAAAAATAATAATAATAATAAATTTAAAAACAAACAAAAAACTTGGTTTGAAAAACCATTCATCAGTACACTGTTGGAAACTGTCTGCTGGAACAGAAACTGTCAGGATCCAACACTTCACTATCCTGTTCATGACCCTAGCTGTCAGGTCCCATGATGTCGGGGGCTAGACCAGCAAGTGATGACAGCAGGGAGGGCCCTCGCCTGGGGGCGAAGAACTTGCGCTGAGCCTTTAGGAGGATTTGCATGCTTTACGCACAGTTGGCCCACCCTTATCCCGGCTGCGCTTAGGTTAACAACTGCAGAGAGTCTGGGCATCTCTACACCCACCTCCTGCTTCCACAGGGCCGGGCGCTGGGGAGCGTCGGCATTGCCTCGCACAGTTTCTCCGCCTTCCCGCAACAATAGTGCGAGCCAAGCTTACAGCAATGGCATCGTATGTACACGTTGGAACCAAGTAGGCTGTATATACTTTAGAACAAAGAGGCTGTACACCCAAAGGTGACATCAGTCTGCTCAGAGTTGCTAAAACTTGGTTCCCTTCAGGGGCTCAGTGTCCCGGGGCTCTGGGGTAAGATTAAGTCCAAGGCTAGTTATTTGGCAGACTCCAGAAGAAGGTCCAGACATGCATAGACTGAAAAACTCCTCTGTCCTGACAGAAGCACCTCCAAAAGAGTCAACTATTACACACAGTCCAAGTACCAAGTTTTGAATTAATGTAGCTCACACTGTATGAATTGTGTTTCGAGGGCTAACCAAAGTTCTGTTTTAATAAGCTATTATCTTGGAAATTTATTACAGCAAAGCTCAATATATTTAAAATATTAACTAATGAGATTCATCCCAAAACACATAAATCAAGGTAATTACTCATAATTACTGATACCATCTTCTTACATATCAGTTAGGTAATGGATAATGGTAATCTTAGGCAATAGGCACTTTCCAATTGTATTAAGATAAGATCCATAAGAACTTACCCATGTCACACTTTTCCCTGGGTATTTCAAAAATTAATAAAAATTTCAGCTAGGTTCTCACCCCCTCTATAGAAAGCACAAAATTCTACAAGTATTATACTTTTTTTACATCTTATTATTTACCTTTAAGGTTCCAGTCATATAATTCCAAAATATCTCTGAATAGGAATAATGAAAACAGTTCCAGTCCTTTTACACAAAAATTCTGAAAATTAAACAAAGTTAAGTTACTATAGAACGGCAAATATATAACTCAACCTTAACGAAAGGTTCAACTTGTTGCAGTAAAGTGTCTATACTAAAACCCTGCCATTTCCTAGAAAGTCCAGCCACCATCCTAGAAGCCGCAGCTTCCTGGCTTGAGGCACAAATGAAGGAGGCAACAGGGGCATTAGGTTTCCTAAGAAAATGTGAACTGTCTTTCCCAACATACAAGTAAAATGATGTGAAATTTTAAAATTAAAGTTTTCTTTATGTCATATTTTCCTAACCCAATTATAAACTCAGGACCTCCTGGGAACTTTTTGTTAATTCAAATTACACATGCACACGCACACACGGGCATATGCCAGCAGGCCCCGACAGGTTTGTCCCCCTCACCCCACCACCACTCACCGTCATCCCTCAAACACACCCAGAATCACGGAACCAGAGGTATGATCATCCACAGTGGCCTTTCATACCAGAAAAGTTCAAATTCTTTATGAAGGCAAAGCAATAATGGGCTATGAAAACTATAAAACTCTGTACCAAAATTCCTCCAGTAAACAAGCTTAGCAGATGATATATTTGCAAGTAAGATTTGTCCCATAATTCTTCCTCCTATTTGTTTTGCTCAGGGTTCATAAATCACCCAGTATGAGATAACTCCAGAGTCATAAACCTGTACAATAGCAAATGAAGGATTATGACCTTAAAAATCAAGAGGAAGCAAAAAGCCCTTTTAAGCTGGAGAACGAAGGGGTGGCCCTTTCCCCTTCATTCTTTCTGAAAGGCAGGTAGAATCACCAGGACTTGCTTTGAATGAAACAGGCGCAAACTAAGGTGTGCGTCAGGATGCGTATCAATGCCCCCGCGCTCAGCTTCCCAAGCCAGGGCCTCACCGCCGCCAAAGCTCTGCAGGAACAGCCAGAGGGTCAGGAAACCGACCGACTCAGATGCAAGGTTAAGTGCACAAGCTTGTCTGCTGTCCAGCTGTTATTTCTTAGTGTGATTTGTTGACATCACTAAATGCAAGATCGGGCAATGAATCATTCTGAGATTCACATTCATCTTGCTTTGGAATGTGAAACCTCTCGCATATATTTAGATAAATCTGCTGCTGAGCAGCCGCAATGAAAAACAATTAGGAAAAATATGTAAATATATGGGAAGAAAAATGAAACGAGCATTGATCTTGTCATCGGAGATAATGAATAAGATTATTCCAGCAGCTATCAGATTCAGTTTCACTATTCTAATCTCTGATAGCAGCCAGTCATCAGGGTCTGTCCCCTAACCAAAACAAACTAGAAACGCATGTAAAGTTACTATCAATGGAGGCAAAACAAGGAGAAACAGGTTCAAAGAAACATGACCCGAACATTGACCCTGTTCCTAGCGTTCCTTCTCACTGGCGCTCTTGACTGAGCTCAAAAACTAGGGCCAAAAGCCAGGGCTGGCAGGTCCGGGGCTTTAAAGATGTGAGTGTGGCATAAACAAAAGAGCAAAGCTGTTAAGTAAGTATCTGCTGCCTTACCTCAGGCATCATCTCTTCGATGAAATGAATCGTGTAGTCTATGTTGAATCGAATTACTTTACACAGGGGAATCTGCAATAAAAGGAGAGGCTCAGTTCCGAGATGCCATGCTGCAGGTCGACCCAGACAGCACGTGTTCTCTACCTGACCCAAAGGGCCATGAACCGGACGACACGGTCCTCCTTGATCTAAGCTGCGCTAGTGCTGCCCACGGAGATGGACGCCCAGCTGCTGGACTCCGTGCAAGGACCCAGCTGGCCGGGCCGCTTCGGGAAACCTGCACAACGTTGGTGCTTAATGAACTGAGCAAGCAACACGAACATGACAAGAACCCATTAAAACCAAACAAATCGCTTCTCAAGAATTAATAAAACCACACGTAAATGCTTCTTTCTCTCAGGTTTTCAAAACCATTCAGAACTTTGGCTCCTTGGGAAGATCTCAGGGAGAGCAGACTGACAACGCCTCAGTTACGAGTTTCCAGGTCATGGATGTGCACACAAGCCATGCTGCCCATCTGGCTGGGGAGCAAAAGCAGCTGTGGTAGTAATAATAATAAAATACCACAAAAATAACCATTGTTAGTACTTAGTAAGCCAGGTACGGTTCTAATCTTTCGCATACTGTCACTCACGTAACCTTTCCTATGAGAGGGACACATCTACTATCCCCCTTGTACAGGGGAGGAAACTGAGGCAGAGAGTCATCAGGTATCTTGCCTAAGGTAACCGGTAGCTGGTGAGCCAAACATCTCGCTCTAGACCCCAGCTCTAAGTCACTAAAGTGGGTATGTAGGTGTTCTAATCCAAGAAGCCCATGGGAACACGAAGAAAGGCTCATGTTAAAGAAATCCAAATCTGTCCGGTTTTACCAATGTATCATCAGATACTAGCCTAGTGTCTAGACATAATAGGTTCTTCCTAAGTATTGTTTTAAATGAGGGAGGAACCAGAAAGGGAGAGTAAGAGGTTACTGCAGCCACTTGGCTGACTACCTGGGGAAGGAACAGCTTCAGAAGCCCTGGAGATGTGTTAAGTAGGCTTTTCTGGCCACTCAATCTGTCCATAAGATGATTTGATATAAATGTGATCACTTTTACAAACCACAGCAATCAGAAAGAAACAAAGTTTAATTCTACTCGTCAAAGGAATAGTAAGAAAGACAAAAATAGTCTTACAATGCCATCTACTGGAAATCTTCTTCTCAGAAATGAAACTTAGTTTTTAAGTGGTTTTTCACTTTTTAAAGGATAATGGTTAATTTGAGTAAAATTCATCATTAGCTTTAATCAGAGATCCATCTTCATAATGAGTTCCAAAATAACTGAAGCAACGTGCTAAAGCCACTGCCATTTTTAAATTCTTTTTATTTCTATATTTTAAAAGTATTTGAATGCTAAAATTTAGGCATTATTCATATTTTTAAATACCTACTCTTTGTTATCAATAATGTTAGGTTCATAAGATAAGTCAAGTCCCTACCTTTTTTTAAAAAGTAAAGATCTAAAGGAGAAAGTAGAAACAGGATACTTAACCAGTAGGATTAAAAAACAAATATGCAAACATGGAGTACAAAGTTCAAAACAATCAAAGGAGGTAACATTGGAATTGGGTCTTCAAAGAAGGGAAGTGATTTTCAAGGTCCTCGAGGAAAATTAAGTTGGGGAAGAGCAGATACTTAGTTTTTTAAAAGCCAGACAAGAAAGGGAGCTCAGAGAATAACAAGTGATTCGGCTGTGCAGAGGCGAAGTGCACAGAGAGAGAGGCCAGGCCACGCCTGACAAGAAAGGATGAGCTATATTATGCGAATTTTATAAACAATGTTAAGGATCCAGGGCTAAGCCCATGGCAATGGGAAGTCATTCGGATACTTGAAGTGAGAAGCTGGCATAGCTAGTCACTATGGCGATGGTTTAGAGGGGAGCAAGGCAGGAAACCAGAAGATCGGACTCTAGCCTAATGAAACAGTCCAGGAGCCAAATGAAGGTAAGTCTGGAAATGAGGGAAATTTTTTAAACATACAAAATGTTAGTGAAATATACAGGGACTGTTCTGATAGGGAAGTGAGGGAAAAGAAAGACTAGGGAAAAATGTTTAGGTTTTGGCCTGAGTAACCAGACACATCCCAATGACGTTAATACAAAGAAATTCAAGGGTATTCCCAGTACTCAAACTCAGTATGTGGGGAAGACCATGATTTAGTTTCACACAGGTACAGGATAAGGTGCCTGATGGGACATTAGGATGGGTATGTCCAGCAGGCAACTCCAAGTTTGAGTGTGAGGCCTATGTCCCTGATCTAAGTATCAATTTGGTGGGGATCAGAATGTGCATAGGTGAGAAATGGACCAGAGCTGAGGAATAGTAAGAAGGCAGGCAGAGAAAGAACCAAGTATAGACCTGACTCCTTCACCACGTGCAAAAGCAACTCTCACAGGTGATTCCTGCAAGTGCAATCCTTTCCCCATATCATTTCAACTAAAACCACTTCTGGGGATTCTTTCTTTAACTTCTTCTCTTATATGTACTTTATTTTATTTTGAACTCTCATCCCCAACTCCAGAGCCCCTTCTCAGGCACACAAATCAGAAACGCAGGATCTCCTTCTCTATTTAAACTTTCATCTCCCTGTCCTTTTCCTACATATCGGAAGTTCGACCGACTGGAAGCTACTTGGCTAAGCCAATAATGTAAATACCTATCATCATTTCTTGAAACACCTTTGTATACTGCTAACTAATTCCTTTTTCATCATACCAAGCAAAAAACCCTCCCTAAACTTTGCATTGTAACTCCACTGTTTTCAGGCACGAAATAGCCAAGTCCAGGGCAGTGAAGGCCCTGGAAATAAAAAGCCAACAAAGGCAAAAGGAAAATGATCATGGGGCTTTTTCTGAGGACAGGATATTACGCATCGAATATACATATCTTTAACGTTTTAGTTGTCAACGACCTTAGTAACATCAGTTACTATTAGTAATAGAAAGTGTGTGACATAAAAGGATTACATTCGCCCAGAACGCTCTATACTTAGCCAACAAGGCTGTCAATCCACTTCAATTCAAGGAGACCTTAACAGAACTTGTCAGAACTAGAATTGGTTGGGATTCTAATGTTACAATCATTTGCATGCCGCACTTGCTGATGTGCTCCCTAGCAAAAAAATGAATCAGATCAGTAAAGTGATTTAATAATTCCTTTTCTTGGGAGGCTATTTCAAATTCAAGAGGCCTTTGATGGATCTAATTCCTATGAACTGTACAACACTCAGCTTAAAACTCAATTTATTTTATCAACATCTCTAACATAAATGATGAGGCTTATCTTCTCATTACCGAGTTAAGTTCTCAAATTTGGAGAACTTGGGTATTTTTATGTAAAATGTGTGCTAAATCCAGGAATTTTTCAGTCCTATATTTTATTTTATAATAACAGTAACAAATGCAATTATTTTAGCATTAATGGCCTCTCAGTGTCAAAGCTGAGGATTTTATTGCAATGAAACTCAAAGAATCATTTTCCAAGGTCACATAAATATTAAGAATTAGTTAAACAACAACAAAGAATTAAAAGAAAGAGGCAAACCCAGGCCTGTCTGGCATCATTTCCAAAATGAGAAGTACAATATTTGCTGTATGCCAAGCTCTGTATGATAAACACTTCCCATGTGTCATTGCACATTTGTTTGTTTGTTTGTTTTTTACAGGAACCTACTGCCAAAACTAATACCTCTAAGAGTGAAATGTCAATTCACACAGATAGTAAGTGGAATTCACTAATGTGTAAAACCTTAGTTTCTCTGAAATCAAATTGCTTTCCGTTTTTGATTAAGGTGATTCTAAAAGTTAAAATCACAGCCAGGACACATAACCAGGTTGCAAGCCAGGTCTCCAGCCAGGTCTGTAGCTGGAGGCAGGTGAAAGGCAACCACACACTGATGTCTCACTCCCTCTCTCCCTACCCTTCTCTCTGGAAATAATAAATAAAATCTTTAAAAGAAGAAAAAAGTTAAAATCACATCTATGCTACTTCTAGGACATTAAAAAATCAGAGAGCAGATATTTTCAAATACTTTCATGGTGACTAAATTATTTGTAGTTGCAAATCCTCTGAGTGCGAAGAAAAGAACGCTTTGGAAGAGGGGTGGGAGGAGCCGGACTGAAGGATTTCTAAGAGTCTCTCCTGTGCTATGAAGTATCTGAGTGCCTAACGGAGACACCTGAATAAAGACAACAACATCAGCAAAATTCAAAAACCTCTTAGTGCCTTTTCATATGGAATGTTTAAAAATAATACTATATAAAATTCTGTAACTGTAAAGTGACTTATTGTGATGATCATTTGACAGCATATACAAACATCAAATCATTATGTTGTGCACCTGAAACTAATACAGTGCTATATATCAATTATAACTAAAAAATAGTCCAATATTATACCCTTGTCTATACGATGGTTCACCCTGAAGGTGAATGTGGTATGTATCATCAAATGATTTTATTTTTACATTTATAATGTAGTATCTTCTCAAAGAAAATTGTCTAGGATAAAATATACTGTGGAATAAAAACAATCTCATGAAGAAAACAATTTGTTTTAAACTAGTATCACCATTATGGAATCACATCCACTCATTAAAAAAAAAACAAACAGACTGAGAGAAAGGAACAAGGTTTGGTAAGACTTGAATCTTTTCTTTCCAAAGGAACAGAATTTCAAGTTGTAAGTAAACAGTAATAAAATAACTTCTCAAGCTGCATATGTAACTTATTGTAACCAAACCAGGAAGGATGAAAAGCGTTTATTGTAACGGGGATATACCACAGCCACAATTCATTAAGTGCTACAGCCGATGCCTAGACTGGGTCAAGTATATGGCTGCTCTCTCTCCCTGAGCCACCAGCAAACTCCCTCTGTGTCCAGGTGGAGTACAGAATAGTAAGACAATTCCCAGGACAACCAACTCTGAGACAGATTTGGACTCAAAGACACAAGGCTTCCACTTGAACCAATTACTAACAGAGCAGCCTTAATACCTGTATACAAATACCACAGATCTGCATGTCAGACAAAGTCTCTTAAAGAAGACATATTCATTCACATTCCTGGGATTCAAAAGCAGAAAACTGTGTGAAATTAATTCAGGCTCCAGATGCCCCAAACCAACTGCACCTCTGTCTATAGCTCAGAGACTACAGAGTAGCTTCTTCCTAAAACTTTCCGACTTTCTTTTGAAGGACAGCCAACCCAAAATAGCTTTGACACGTTACTCCACAGTTTATCCTTCTTTTTCAATCTTTCGCACTCTCAAAAGGTTATTCTGACACATTTACTTACACCATTTAATGTGGACCAAACCTGTGACTCATTAGCACATGTCACACTCCCACCTGACACACACTTCCTGCAGCTCATGCGGAGGGACACAAGGTAAATGTTACTTAGAAGTCAGGCTAAGGGAAATGTATTTTGATAGACAGCAGGGAAGGAAGGGGCGGAGGCAGAGAAAGCCAGCCAATGAGCACACACTTACATTCGTCAGAGGAGCGTGTGCAAACATAGAAAATCCTTCAAAGATGTATTCATGATCATCATATTCGATCACAGTTGGCCTGTCAGTCTGAAAGCAAACAGAAACACCAAGCCTGAGTTAAGTAATGCCATAATGTGCATGTGCAGAAATGCATGAGGACACAAAGCAACCACCAGGAAAAATATAAGCACTCCATACATTAGTTAATGTTTTTCCAAACACCAGGGAGAACTTTATACCAAAGCTCAATTTTAGGTGGTATTCTCTGGCTTCAGTAATATTGGTATACTGAGACAATCAAGAATGTTTATTATAGATGACGTAAAGAAAGAAAAAGTCTACGTGGCTTCATTTTCTAGGAACCTGTTTTATTTAAGCCCACAATTCTATCAGTCTTGTCCCTACTGAACTGTATTTCTGAACTGATAGAAGTCCTAATTAGAACAAGATAATAACACAGCTGATTCAAAGCTCAGTGGAAAAAAGATGCAGCATCATGAAGGTCAAGACTAACAACAGGCTGGAAGGCTCTGAAGGCCTCAGGGTGCCAGAGCCCAACCCTCACAGCTCTACTCTCTGGGCCTCCAAGGAGAAGTTAGTCCACCAAAAGTGGTGACAAAGCATCCTGTACAATGTACAAGATCTTGATTATCTGAAAACTGAATCTGTAATGAAAACACACATATGTTGATGTATGCATAAGAGACTGTCTTCCTTATGCCATTCTTATAACCCACCACTTTTAATCCTCAGTATGGAACTAATCATCCAGATGATGATTAGTAAAAGATACACTTTTTACATAGGTATTAAACATTATTCTTTTAAACATTTTACATACACACTCACACACACAGAACTTGGTAGAGCCCTGGCTGGTGGCACAGTGGATGGGCGCCGGCCTGGGAACCCAAAGGTCACTGGTTCGATTCCCCAACCAGGGCACATAACCAGGTTGCAAGCCAGGTCTCCAGCCAGGTCCATAGCTGGAGGCAGGTGAAACACAACCATACATTGATGTCTCTCTCCCTCTCTGCCTCTTTCCCTTCCTCTCTCTCTGGAAATAATAAATAAAATCTTTTAAGAAAGAACTTGGTAGGGAAGGAACTAAAGAATATCCAAATATACATTACTTGTTTTGTTAACATTACTGCTATTTTCTTTTTGAATGATTCAATAAAGCTGGTCGAAATTAAGTATAATAAAAAAACTTCCAACAAAATAATAATGTAACAACCACTCTGGAAATATTTGGTAGTTCCGCAAAATATTAAACGAGTTACCAAATCATCCAGCAACTCCAAACCTAGGTTTACAGCCAAGAGAAATGAAAACATACACATACACAAAAATTTGTCCACAGCAGCATTTTTCGTAACAGGCAAAAAGTGGAGACCACCGAAATATTCACCAGCTGATAAATGGATAAATAAGATATAGTATATCTATACAATGAAATAGTATTTGGCTCCAAAAAGGAATGAACTTGCATGTAACAACATGGGTGAATCTTGAGAACATGCTAAGTGAAATCCAAAGCCAAAAAGATCACATTTTCCATGACCCCATGTATATGGAATACCCAGAACAGGCAAATGACAGACAGCATCTTAGTAGCTGCTGAAGGCTGGGCTGGGAAAACTACTGAGCACAGGGTTTCTTCTGCAGGTGATGGCAATGTTCTAAAATTAGATCGTGATTGTGGTTTCACGATTCTGTGAAAAGATTAAATGTAAAATACACACTTTAAATAGCTAACCTTTAAGGTCTCCAAATGATATCTAATTTTGATATTGAAATCTTCTGATGATGCAAGTACTGAACTAGCACTTTGTGCCGTAAAAGGCAGGACAGCCCGGTGCCACATGGCCACACGCAGTGGGGTCAGGCTGCCTCAGCTCAAATCCCCGCTCCGCCACTTGCCGCCTGAACAATCTCCAGCAAGGCACTTCCGCTCACCTGTAAACTATGGGTACTGTCCCATCTGTATAAGCGGGGAAATACCTGCTTTCAGTAAGTTAATACACGTCAAATACTTAGAATGGTGCCCAGTGCCATAGTCCATGAATATTAAGTATTATTATTACTGTCATAAGTATAATCAGACTTTCTCACTTAGGCCACTGGATAATATATAAGCTACTCGCCGATTTTTAAGAGATGTGAAAATGTTCCATGCATTCTTCCAACTCCACAGCTTCTTTTGGCTCTTATGTGGTACCAACAATATAAATGAAAAACGCTACCAAAGGTAACACAGGAGGGAAGTAAAAGTCATTATGATAAAGGCCAGTTTTACTGACATAAAAATAGGATATTTAAAAGAAAGGGTATTTAAGAACTGAATCAATAGTCTATTTACACTTTAGCCTACTTACACACATTCGCTCCATTACCATTTTAGAATAGATGAAATCTGATTTTGTTAGGAAGCAGGAACTTACTAAAAAGTTGGTCGGAGGGGAGACGGTAATGCGATAGTGGAAAAGCCTGCCCGCATTGTTGGTCATCGGGCGACAGGGCTTGACGGCCTGAGGGAACAAACACAGTGAGATGAGAAGTCAGTCAGCAAAGCATTTCTACTGACAAACAGCTCGCACCTCCTCGCTCCACGTCTGATAGCAGTTTCTGTGTGTTCCTTCACGAGCTAGTGGGAAAGAACAGTATTTGCCTGGCCGCTAACTAGATCGATAAGAGCGGCTGCTGGTCCCCAATATTCCGTTCACCTCTTCACGTGCAATAGAGCGGGTTTGGACAACGTAAAAATCTTTCTAAGTCTAAATTTATATGCCCCCTTTCCTTTTTTGTAAAAGAGCACACTAATTGAGCTTTGGCTAACTCCCAATACACTGGGGAAAAAGGCAGGAGAAATCATTTCAGAAGGCTCGGCAGCAGGTTTTAATGTGAAGAGGGGAACAGGGAAAGATGAAATTCTCCAAGCAAGATGGGGCACAGTGAAGGCAGCATGAGAGGTGGTGGGACAGGGTGAGCATGGGTTACGCCAGGAAGAGGAACACTGAAAGGGAGCAAAGGAAGCCCTGAGGACGCACTGACACAGACAGAGAGCCGTGCCCTACACCTGGCACAGAAGGACCCACTGCCCACGGCGGACCCAGGCCAGGCGGAGGTGTGAAGGCCCAGCCATCGCAGCCCAACTCATCCCTCGCTGGACGGGGCTTCGTCGGGCCGATTCATAGTTCAACTAATCCCTCTGTCCAATCCTGCTTCCACCCTCTTCCTTTCACAGGTGAAGATCTCAGAGAAACTCCCAAACTCCGTCTTAGCATCTGCACCTGCTTCTGGAAAATCCAACGTGGGACAGTTGGTACCAACAGGGATCGAAGAAAGCGGGAGAGGTAAGATAGAGCTTTGAAGATACGTCACTCGCCACCCAGCTGGCAACAGGTCCCCATCGTGGAGGCAGGGGGAGCGCACAGCCCTCAGCACCAGGTGGTGCACCAACTGAAACTTCAGGCTGGTGAACTGGGAGGCTGTTCCGATGGAAGCGGGTGTTAGAGCGAAGGTAGCTGTAAGGATAACGGGACGGGTGGCTATTGCCTCGCCCCTGACACTCCACCTTGTTCCTCAAACTTCAGGGTGCCTTTAAATCACCTGAAGGGCTTGCTACATCCAAACTGCTTCACTCCCACCTCCAGAGTTTGCGTGAGAAGCTGAAGCGGAGGGGAATCTAACAAGTTCCCAGGTAACAGATGCTCAGAAGTGATCCGCAGAGGAGAAAAGGCAACTGGGAGTTGGATGTGAAAGTCACAGCAAACCAGGAGCAAGCCCAGGGCTTACCTAATTTGCAGTGGCTGGAATATAAAGATTAAGAGCCAACCAAGGTAGGTCTGCTATGCCCAGATTAGAGACCTGAAAACATCCACATCCCTCACCCCCACCCCGGTGAGCCTCCCCTCCTGACTAAGAGACCTATAATCAGGGCATTTCCCAGCACAGCCCAGCTGGGGAGGTGCTGGGCGGAGGAGCTTACGCCCCAAAGGAGAGGTGAGAACGAGCTGGCACGTGCCAGCAGCAGGGGTCTGCACAGCGCCAGAGTCGGGGCGCTGGATCAAAAAGCCAGGATGGAGATTGCTTAAGGAAGGCTTGACTGGCATGGGAGCGCTCAGGAGTCGAGGATGCCAAGACATGCCAGCAACTCCCCACCAGGATGTCTTCTGAAAGCATAAAAGCATGATGACCCACGCAGTCCAATTAAAATACCAAAACTGTCATGACACACAGAGGAGGAAGGAATTCAAAGGCTCAAGGAAGTGGGCATACTGGAACAGCTGTGCTATCTATGACGGAAAAACGCAGCAGATAATCACATTCCAATGGGGAGGCCCAGAGGACAGAACAGTTACCAGGACTGAAAGGTGCAGGGACACTAGAGTCACTAGGAAAACCCCATGGCCTTCTCTGCAGCCAGGGCGGACTGCACGAGGTCATCACAGAGCACAGGTGGTGACAGCAACCAGTCGGACAGGACTTCTCAGAGGCCAGAGAGAGGACAGGGCTAACTGTTAGAAGTCAGGCCACACAATCATCATATGACAACATGATCCAAGTGGCAGCCTAGGGAGTCTGACACACAGAGTCACGGAAGTAGTCAATAGAACACGTCCGTCCTTGGATACAAAATAAATGGACAGCTGACAAGAGCACTACTTAGTTTGTACCAACAAAAGAAATCAAGGATGATAACAAACTGACTTTATTTATCTTCAAATAAAGTCAGGATTCCTTGCCCAGACCAGACCTGATCAAGTTTTTGGACGGAAGAGGTGACCAGTCCCCCAGAGGCCTTGCAACACCATGACAAGCAAAAATGTTCATGCCTTTCCCCAAAGAGGCCTATGGCTCTTTACCCAGGTACCAGTAAAGGAGAGTTGGATACAGCACCTGAATCAACACATTCTCAGAGACTGGACGCACTGTCCTGGTGACCCTGGCAGGCTGGAAAACAGGAGGCCAAGGCAGCGAATCTTCATCACGGTCCGGCTTACAGGAGGTCCACTCAGTCTCTACAGCCACCCAGTGGCCATTTCTCTGCTCCCCAAATGTATTGCTGGAATTGAGGAAACTGGCTGATGGTACCACCCCAAACCAGGCCACTGATCTGTGGAGTAAGAGCCATCACAGCAGGGAAGGTGGAGCCGAAGTTGCCGAAAGTACCACCAGCCCCAACCTGGGCTCCAGGAACAGCATCGTTCTGGGGGGATGGTGGTTAGTGCCACCTTTAAGGATCTGAACCACACAGGGGAATGGTCCCTGTTACATCTCCATTCAAGTCCCCACTGTGGTCCCTGAAGCAACTAAATGGACCCTGGACGACTCCAGATTCCCACAAGCTCACCAGGTAGCAGCCCGATGACCTGCTGTGCCAGGCGTTATAACTCAGTTACAGCAGATCAATATGGTACAAAACATATGGCAACTGATGTGCTGTCTGTATTTTTATCCATCCTAATCAGAGTAAGGCCCAGTCCTAATTCCCATTCACAGGGAACAGACAACATTACAGTTTCGCCACCGGCCTATGGTAACGCTCCCACTTCCTGTCATAACACACTGAAAAGCTCTTGACCTTCTACACACACTGCAGAACATTGTGTTGCTCCACTGCATCTTCCACTGTATTGATCAAACTAAAGGCCTAGGTGAAACACACACTCCACAAGGTGAAATAAACCGTACAAAGAATCAGGAGCCTGGCACTGCCACACTATTGTTAGGACTCAAGCTGTCTGGGGGTGACAAGAAACCTGCCCCAAACAAAAGACAATTTAATAAATTAATTCATCTCCCACCAAAGGCTGCCAGCTGTGGGCGGGCTTGGGGAGAAAGGCCGCAGTACCCACTATGGGGGTGCACAATCCAGTCAACTGGCGGGACGATGCTGAGAAGCTTGTGGCCACACTGCGAGAATCACAAGGCTGGTCGCCGTGGTGCCGGGGCCAAGCCACGCCTTCTGGAGCAAAGGACTCTAGGCCTTTGCCGCACCGGCCCTGCCTGCCATGGGCCCCGTGGCTACGGAAGGCAAGGCCAAGGGAGAGCAGACAGACATGTGGCTGGAGCAGCCCACCATTAGCTGGGTGCCGTCCGCCCAGCCTGGGCACGAGTGCAGCTGGGACCGGAAATGACCCACCCTGAGATGGGGCTGCCACACCCAGAGCCCAGCGCACAGGGGGCGGCGGACCACCACGCCTGCAGCAGCAGCGCCCCATTAGTGGTGACTAAGGGTAAAAGGGTGACGGCAAAGGGCAAGCCCAAGCTCGGGTCGCCAACAGACGGGCGCAGGGTGCGAGCTGCAACCTGACTGTGCCGCAGCCTCGCTCAGGGGCAGTGATGAGGGGAAATTTCCCCAATGAGCAGCTTCCGGCTGTGTACCTGGTTATCCACTTTGTGTGGACAGAGAAGTAGCCTGAGGTTAGAATATAGATGGACTCATGGCAGAAGCACGTGGCCATGCCAGCTGGTCAGAGGCCTAGAAGGAAAAAGATGGGAAGATCAAGGATAAGAAGGTCTTGGGCCAGAGAAAAGGGAGTGAGCACCAGGACCGCTACAGCACATGTGGATGTCCACTGGCGTGTACCCACTACAGAAGAGGAGCTAAACCACTGAGTTGACCAGAGGGTGTCGGCCAGCCTGGGTCATCAGCCAGAGTCGACAAGTTGGGCGCAGGAACGAAGAGGCCACAGCAGCACAGGGGGGCCTTCCTATACGCCCCTACAGCGTGGACACACCCCAAGGCTAAGCCAACTGCCAGTGCCGAACACCCAACGTCCAACAGGCCATCTGCATGTCCAGTGCTGGGCGCCGGGCTCCTGAAATGGCACCACTGCCTGGGGAGACCGACCTGCCACTTGGTAGGAAGTCGGCCCTGAAAGGGCCAGTTTCTTCTCCCAGAAGTAAACAAGGACTGGGTAGGGTCTGCCTGCCCGCAGGTCCTCAGCCAGCACCACCGCTGGCCCAGGTCTCCCTTCACCGAGTCTGCTGCCCGCCTGCGGGGGCCACAGCAAGCAGAGAGCCGCAGCTACTGGCTCCTTCAGCGTCAGGCGCTGCTGCAGAGCCCCCTTCCCCAAAGCGTGCCCCACCAGGGCTGCCTCCTCTAGGGGCCGGGTGGGGGAGAGGGGGGACGGCACCAAGCAGGACAGTCCAGCTCAGCACAGGCAATCTGACCAGTCAGGCTGTCCGGGGCCCAGCAGAGGCGGACCACTCTCCCTGCTCAATCCTGCCTCCACGCTCTTGCTGGATTCCCCTTACACATCCCACGGCAGCACCTGCTTTCAGAGACCCTGGCTTGAGGCCTGGTGCGGACACCCACCGCGTGCAGATCCTGTCCCTCAGTTCCTTGCTGCACTGGCCGGCATTCAAAGACAAAGGGGGTACAAGTGAGGCAAGCAGTTCAAAATCCCCACCATTGTGTCAATCTTTATTCCGATTACTGTTAGGACCTCAAATAAGTTTTAAATAGAAATTACGGATTTACATACACTATGTTCAAACCTCAAATGCTGAATCATAAAGTGGCAATCCTGGGATTAATAAGAACTTAAGAAAATAATAATGGGGGAAAAAATGAAAAAAAAAATCGTTGAGAGTTGAGAGTAATGACATATAACTGTATTACAAAAAATATCCAACTCAGATCAGACATACTTGGTGTCGCTGAAGAAGCAGGGGCGGTGCGGTGTGGCACAGGCATGTGACCCTCCTGTGGTGGACATGACAGGCTAACAAGACAACAGCAGATCCCATGTTCCCCAGAGGAAAGAGGACACGTGCCTTATAGCACCTACTGAGATGATTTCTCTAGGCTCCTTCGTAACCAATGGTGATTAAAACATGAAGAAAAAAAAATATTGTAACATGTACAGTTTTAGTATTAATAAAAACCAACTCAAAGACATTGTGCCTATTTTAAATAATGAAACTTCCAAAATGTTTATGGTTTCCTGATAACATTCCCCACTCCAAATCCAAACCCGAGTATTTTCCTTCTCAACTGATCAGGCATAGGGACTATTAGGAAATACGAAAAGACTTTTTCAATGGTATTATTTCACTGCCAGGGGAAAACAGCAAAGGCGTCCATCTGTCTGCTTCTCAGCGCTTACCAACGTAAGCACCCCGGCCAGTTACCTCCTCTCCCGGGTAGATGCTGTGCCGGATCCCGGTCCGTCTGGCTTTGGCGCTGCATTTGCAGAGCGGCCCATCGTTCATCTGTCGGAAACAGAAGGGGTTCGTTTTACTGGGGGGCAAGTCCACACCATGCACGAGGATGCTTCGGCAACTGTGGGTTTTAATGTCCTGAGTGCTGAAGCTCTGAAGACGTCATCACGGTTAGATGATTAAACGGATGTCCCAAAACCGACAAAGCTACAAACTGTCGACACTGTCTGATAAGGGAACCGGGTGACAATGCTGGGCTGTCAGGTTGTTATGTGGCCAAGTAGGAAGCAGCAGTGTCAGCGCACTGTTTGCCCTCCGTCTGACCATTTTGCAGTACATTCTTCCTATTTCTTACTGCAGGAAACAGGACCCTTTCACAAAAGGGAAGCAGAGTTTATATATGGAAAGAACACGAAAAATGCTGTGAAGGTAACCAGCAGATTAAATGTTTTCAAAAGAGAAACCTAAAGGCATCTGAAGCACAAAGAAGAAAATGCCTACTAGAACCAGAAAAACTCCCAACACTAATCAGGTCAGTCTATTTTAAAGAAAGATGTCAGTCCACAGGGAGATACCACTGGCTTCAAAGAGATGAAATATCTGAACGGCTGAACAGAACAGGAAGAGAAGATGGTTATTCTACATGAGACATCAGCATGAAGAAGAAAGAGAAGGAAGGAACCCCACATTGTGCTCCAGGGACGCAAGGGCCAGCGAGGGGGAACGCATCATGAATGTGAGCAAGAAGACCAAACAGGCCGAACTGAGGCCAAAATCTTAAAGGCATAAAAGCCAGTTTTATAACTTTATTCAACATAAATGGCAACATAGAATCAAAAAGGAGACTGGAGCACCAGTCTGGAGAATGAGAAAGTGGAGTTCCATTTCTCACTTTGCATTAATATAAATATGGCTATTACATACACAGGTGTGTGTGTAAATCATATAACATACACTTGTACAAACACACCCACACATTTCTTTAAAGTGCTAGAGATTCGTAACTCATTGTGTGATGAAAAAGCTCAATAAAACTGTGAAAAAGAAACAGAAGTGAAAAACTATAACTTTCTTTATCCTTTGGAACACTAAAGCACCGGGTGGCACAGCAGAGAAATAACACTGCTACCTTAAAAATCATCAGGTTGAGACATTACCCAAAGTAGCAGCTGGCAAACAGATGTGATGAGATCCCTTCAAAAGTACACAGCACTCTCCCTATGATGGCCACAACTTACTATGGAAAAATCACCTCGTGCTCGCCGTTTGCAGGGGAGTAGAGAGACCCTACATTCCTGCCTTCCCTCAGGGCCTGGGCCCTCATGCAGATCAGCCCATTACAAGACTCGGCTATACAGAGGACACAGAACTAGACACAATGAAACACAGTGGCGCAGCTACACAGGACATTCTCAGGGCTGAGAACGAGCAGAAGCCAAAGCGGGGGCTTCTTTGCAGCAGAACTGTCCGCTAAAAACCCACACAAAGGAGGGGAAGGAAAGTGACTACCAGTGCATACTCTTTTAGGGAGACAAAAATGCCCTAATATTAGATTGTGATGATAGTTAAACAATCTTGCGAATATTCTAAAAAACAGTGAATTGTACACTTAAAATGTATCAACTATATGGTATGTGAATTAAAACTCACTACTCACTAAAGCTGTTTATAAGATGATGTATGTCATTAATATATCAGTCAGTTTCAAAATACATTAATAACTGCAAACATTCCTGCTCAATTCAAAGGGAGCAAAAGGGACCAACCACAAAGTACATTTCTGTCAGGCAATCTAATTTCATTCACTCTACTGAGAAAAAACAAAATTAGATAGCTGTCATCTCACAAGAGCCAGAAGAGCATTCAAATTCACATAGAATGGTATGAGTTCATCTGCAAAATACAAATTTTAAGTTATCTTTTTATAGGTTATGTTTAATAACTTCATATGTATTAGATACTATTTTTGTTTGTGTCATAACTTGTAAAATACCAATCCCTTATAAAGACACTATTTAGTGTTATGTAGCACTTCATAACAAAACAGTAAGTAGAAATAAAAATGTTCAGCTACGGCACCATTAGCTCAAATGTGGTTAACAAGGAAGAGAACTTACATGGAATTATGACCATTACCAACTGAGAAATATGAAGTCTTAAAGGACTGAAGACATTGTTTATTACATTGCTACAAGATATCTTCAGGACAATCGGCTTTTAAAAAGACCTGTAAGCCCTCTCTCCCTCATCCTACATTTGTCTCCTTCCATTTACTGCAAGTGTAATGCGCAGCACCATTCTCCGGTTCTCTTACTCAGGATTTACGAACACCGTCAAGTGTGATTCAAGGGGCAGGTGCTCTGGGGCTTACGCTCTGGGGCTGAACCCTGACGCTGAGAAGCAACAAGCTCTGAAGAATGACGTGGAGCCGGGAGAGTAACATTCAGTTTCGATGCCGGCCACCATGCATCTTCTGAGCCTGGAGCCGTAAATGTGACATGTGGGTTTGCAACCTTCACAGCAGGAACATAAAACACGCGCGCACCTGGCCGGGGTCGTTGTACCAAAGTTCATCATGCAGTCGGTCAGGATGGGCCTTCTTGCGTTTGATTTCTGCAATGACGTCAAAAACTTCGGAGTCCGAGCTGCTGGAACAGGTGCTGTCCTCGTCCGACTCACACTCGGATTCACTGGAACTTTCTGATGGAGGAGAGGGGAAAGGCAGGAACAGCGGTTGAAATTCACAAGATGTTTATACGTGGTGACTCCCAAATGACCCAGACCTGTGCGAGTAAGGACAATTGTTGACTCTTTCAGCAAATATTTGAGTGCCTACTCTGAAGTCACGATCTAGCTGGGAAAGCAAACAACGATTTTCACAGAGTAAGGCTTGATGGTGATGTCAGAGAAAATGCAAACCACAGTCGGAGGAGGTTTCACATTTTAAAAGGTGAAGCGACTCAGAAAAGAGCAAGTGGCCCTGATCTGGAAAGGTCACGGGGCCATTTCCTGGCCAGGGTGCACATGAGTCAGGCGGGAGGAGGCACAGCGGGCTGGGAAGGAAGGAAGGGAACCCGGGGCTGCAGCCAGGGTCCCACAGCAAAGTGCCGGAGGCTCTGAGTGCCAGGCTCCGTGGTTTACATTTTTCCTCTCCGTAAGATTTTAGACCTTGGAAGTGACTGGATAAAAACAGACTGAGAATTATGCTAAGTGAGCCAGTCCTAGAAGACAAGTACCGTGTGATTCCACTCGCAGGCGGAACCCAGCGTAGTTGGGCCCACGGGGGGCGGAACGCGGAGTGGTGGGGGCCGGTGCTGGAGGGGGCGGGGGTGGGAACTGCTGTCTAACGGGCCGTCGGGTGAGCAGGACGAAAGGAGTCTGGAGGTTATACAACAACGTGAATGTACTTGCCACTACTGAACTGTATACTTAAAAATAACTTTGTGTTATGTGTATTTTCACACAATGGGAAAAAACAGACCTAGAACTCTGATGAATCCTACAAGATCAATGCAGTATAGAATAGCAGTAAAGCCTGGCCCCTACACAGCTGTGTTTTCAGGAGTGCTGTATGAGACAGATGTCACTATCATCCCTCCTTCACAGATGACAAAAGTGTAACAAGGGAGAGTAAATTGCTTACTGACGGTCACATTTCAAGTGCAGGAGTGGGGATTCGAGTCCAGGCCAGTTGGTTCGGTCAGTGCTTTTCCCCACCGTGGATACTGCCCCTCAGCAGGGAGACACCATGAAGGCAGGCAGAGGAGGGCCCCAGAACAAAAAGGAAACGCAAAAGGACCGTCTCATCAGTACGGGGCATTCTGCTAGGGGCCAAGGGCACAAAGTGGTAAAAAGCAATTTCCATCCTCAAAGACCTCAGCATCTACTTGGAACCTCAGACACAGGAACACACAGGCCCCCTTATGAGAAGGGTGTGGGAACCCTCGACGCGAGCAGATGGAACCCTTCAAACAGCTGCACGTCCTCTTGAACGGGGAGCCCCCGACAGTGGACCAGGCCTGCCCGCTAGAGGCACGAGGAACAGGGAACAGGCCCTTACTTTCCATGGGAGGCTGGACCATGGTCCCTCTGATTCTAACACCAAACAATTCGACAAGTGACACAATTGTTACTGTGCCTCACCAATGAGGTTTCTTATGCATTCTGTTGATTATACCTGAGAAAATGACATCAAAAAGAAGAAAGTCCCACTGTTACGTGTTTTGCTGACTATAATTAAGAAAAATAAATTTAAAGGAAATTTCAACTTGGGATTCCCAAGGACACTTGCCAAAAGTCCGGGATTAAGCAATAATAACAGCACAGCGTCTTGGTCTAGTAATTTCCGACTCACCTAAATCTTCATCCAGCTTCGTCTTGGGAGGCTCCCAAGGAGGTCTAGCCGCTTTGGCCTTTTCTTGCCGGCTGCCCAACTCCTCCTCAAACTTGTCATATAAGTCACGGAGCCTGCTCGTTCCAACTACAGTAGAATCTCCCTTTGAAAAACGAAGGATCGGTATCAGAAACCATATTAAAAACAAAAGACCTCACAAGTAATCAAAGATTTGTAACAGCAAGGGGCCATTTTCAACTCTCAATTGAACAAACACGTAAAAATAAAATGCCTGGAGGCCCTGGTTGGTGGCTCAGTGGACAGGCATAGCCAGGGCACATAACCAGGTTGCAAGCCAGGTCTCCAGCCAGTTCTGTGGCTAGAGGGAGGTGAAAGGCAACCATACATTGATGTCTCTCCCTGTCTGCCTCTCTCTCTAAAAAATAATAAATAAAATCTTAAAAAAGAAAAATGCCCAATGCTGGTAATCATGCTCCGAATCAAACACATATCTATAGCTGCTGACACAGTTCTCAGGAAGGTGCACTTGGCCAACATTCAACAATATTAGAACTGTTTGTCTTTGCCTTTTTGATACAATCACAACAAAAAATCATGATCCCCTGGAGAATTCATAATACTTGACATGCTCCTACAAAGCATCTACTCCCTGCTACTGAAAATCACCAACAATCTATTTTTCAAATTAACCCAATAATCCGAGAGAAATAACCTATCTATTCCTACACACACACACATACGCACACACACATACAAACACAGGGTTCTGCAATGTGTCCCTGGAGGAAGTTCACTTGTCCCCAGTCTCTTCCCAGGGTGAAAATCATCTTAAATGCCCCTACTCTTTGGTGTAAGAACCAGACATGGCAGACATAAAAAATGAATTATCACACCTGCAATGTACCCCAAAGTGGGTTACGTCTGTCCTCAGACCCTCGTTACTGGCACTGGCCATGCTGGGACCACAATGACATGCTTAACACCTCACTGCACCGCCGGCAACACGTGAGGACGGATGCTGGGCCTCTGGGCCCTCGGCCTCTCTCCTATGTTGGAATTTTAAGACACCCATAAAAATGTAGGAAAAAAAATAAGTTCTGCCTGTTTAAACTCTCTGAACCTCAGCGTCTTCAACTTTGTTCTTTTCAGAATTACACCAGCCACGGTCCTCTTCTTCCTTGCTCATGGAACACGATTTTCTTCAGATTTGGGGCAGAGAACTCTTGATCTCAGGCCAGGTGGGCTGAGCCACAATCTCCCCACCCCACCCCCCAAACGTCCCCATTCTAATCCCCAAACTGAGTGTGTTTGTTTACATGGCAGAGAGGAGTGTGCAGCTGTGACTACTGTTACACAGCTCGAGACTGGGAGGTCACACTGGGCCACCTGGATAGGCCCAACAGAAAACAGGCCTTTCAAGGCAGACAGCCTTCCCAAGGGAGGCAGAGGTGCGAGAGGAGAGGAGGCAGGAGCTCCTCAGGCGGAGGAACAACTCCAGCCACGCACGCTGCTGGCTTTGCAGACGGAGGAGGGTCCATGGGTGTCCATGGCCTCTCGAAGCCGGAACAGCCCTCACCCGCCGGCCAGCAGGGGAACAAGCACCTCCAGCCTGGAGCCACAGACACCGAACTCTGCCGACAGCACGCGTGAGCGGGAAAGCGGGTCCGTCCCGACAGGAGCACAGCCCTGCTGGCACCTGCCGCAGCCGGTGGGCCCCCGTCTAACCTCTGCGCTCCGCACCGCGAGGGAGCGAGCGGCTATTGTTTTGGGCCAGTTTGTGGGATCTGTTGGGGCAGCCGTGGAAAAGGGGTCCCTGAAGAAGAGACACGGTTCTGGAGAAGGGGTGAAAGGAAAGGCCTGTGGGAGCTCAGGGCCAATTTCCAGCCGTTCCCTCTGCATCCTGTGTCTGGTGCCATGACACCTGGAGCTGCAGTCGTCACCCTGCAGCCAAGGTGGGCGCTCCAGAGACGGCAGGTGCCACACTAAAGCCCTGTCACTGATGAGCCGCTCAACAAACAGGGCTGCCACCTGCCTCCAGACGGCTTGCTGAGAAAATAAACCAGGATCACTGAAGTCATGATGAGTCAAGTCTTAAATGTCCATACTCTTTGACTGTCACAGTCGTGCCCAGCGTAACGGTGGGGTGTGCTCTGAGAAATGTCATCGTGTGTGAGCGCCACTGAGGACACGTGCACAGGCCTGGAGGGAGAGCCGATTCCGCACCCAGGCTCGGTGGGAGGCCCACGGCTGCCAGGCAACAACATGGCTGTCTGGCGTGTTACTCTACAGAACCACACAACATTAAACCAAGCACGAGAGAAAACAGGGGAGTAGAGACGCAGAGCAGACACAAGACACAGGAGCTGCTGCTGGTATAATGTGGCATACTGTTCACAGCTCTGTTTTCACACAAATAGAAAGGACAATAATGAAATGCACAGTATCGTAAACACACAAACTGTAACAGTCACTTCTTACCATTATCAAGCATTCTGTACTGTGTGTAACTGTGCGCTACACCTTTACACAACTGGCAGGTGCACAAACTCATGACGCGTTGTGCTAGGACTTTACAGCGGCTGCAAACTCACTAGACAACCCAGTTTTCAGCTCCTTACGGGACCACCGTCCGTCATGCATGCGGTCCATCCTTGACCAGCACACCGCTACGTGCTGCATGACTATGTTTATAGCAACAGTCTCAAGTGACACGTCCTTTCCTTCCTGGGATGTTTTGAGGATAAAAGAAGATCACGCAAGAAGCACAGGCCAAGTCTGGCACCATAAAAGTGCTCGTATGTGAGCTTTCTTTTCCCTGTATCACGTGAGCTATGACTTAAAACTCCGCTTCTAGTTGATCAAGTAAAAATGCCACCCATTATGACAGGTTTCTCAGACCATGTTTTCCCAAAGACAAGGGAGTCCCATAAGGGTTCAGTCCATGATAAAGCCACTTTCCCCAAGTTCCAACCAAGAGAATTCTCCGCTCCCTCCTGTGACCCCGTGTACCACATCGAGCACGAGCAGTCTCTCAGCCCTAAATCCGCACACGTCATTTCTTTACTCTTGCATTTAATCAGTGAACATTACTGTGTGTCGAGCCTGCAGCAAATAAGACTAAATAATGGGATGAAGGCACTGCACCTACGAGGAGAAGAGAGGGAAGGAGAGAGAAAAAAGGGCGAGCAGGGGAACTAAAGGAAAAGAGAAGCACACGGAGGCTGAGGTGGACCCCACCTGGAGTAGCACGTGCACAGAGTCCCGCAGAGCCGCGAACAGCGGCCACACCTGCCCCTTCACAAACCAGCCAACACGCACGGAAACGCCCATGCTCACCTTTGGTCAACAACAGACTTGAAAGACACAAACTCCAATCTCTGCTTCTTCCCCATTCTGACGGAAACACACACATACACACACCTGCACACACACACAACAAATTGCATAAAGTACTTACACGAGTCACAGGAAGTGCAGATTAAAGGCTACTTTAACCCACTGCACTTTTGCCTTCGTAAAACGGCTTCTGTCTATAGCAGAGGTTCTCAAATGGGGTGGGTGCTCCCCCAGGAGACACCGGGCAATGTGTACGGACAACTCTGGTTATCGCCCCTGGGGACTGGGCTGCTGGCACCCAGCACGGGTCCCACAGCCCACACCACGCCGGCAGGCCCTGCTACAGGGAATTATGAGCATGAAGTGCCAGGAGGGCCCGGCCTGGGGCCGGGTCGGCAGCGTCTCTGCCTCCAGACCTACCACCTGGTCCATGGGGTCGCTGGAGTAGTAGTTTTCTGAGTGGGTGCACCGGATCCACACGGGCTTCAGAAGCTCCTCCTCCTCCTCCTCGTTCCTGTCCGGCAGCGCCTCCTCCAGCTCCTTCTCCTTGATCGAGGTGTAATTCTTCTCTTTGCCAGAGCCCTGGCTGTCACTCCACCTGTCCTTGTCTTCTTCCCAGCGGGCTCTCTTCTTCTCCCTACTTGGGGAGCGACTTTAGAAAGGGGCAAAGGAGGCTAATTATTAAAGAAGTTCTCCTGTAAAACGATTCTGTTTCAACTGTTTCGTTAACTTTTCACCTAAAATAGAAATGCCATGCCAAACCACAGTTACTTTTGTTAAACCGGCAAATCCTAATTACCAGGCTGGTGGCATCGGAATGACTTGAAGTTTCTTGTTTAAAAATACGAATTCCTAGGCCCTACCTGGGATTCACTTACTGATCCACACACAGTCTCCAGGGGTGGGGCCCGAGAATCTGTATTTTTAATAATCTCCCCAGGTAATTCTGGGCACCTAGTAGGTTCGGGAACAGCTGACCCACTGTAACCCCTAGAAGAAAAGATACTTGGAAAATTCTTGGATATCTCTATGTGTAGACAGTTCCATAATGAGAATACTAGTTTTGTGTCCTCCATATCCTGCTCCTCCAAGAAAAAAAAAGAGGTTTCAAAAAACATGTTCTTAACTTGGACATAAATTTGGTCTGAGGATCATAATCTAAAAGTGAATCGGTTCCATCATCCCTGACCATCTTTCTGGGGTCCCATGCCTGGGCATTACTGCTACTTCATGAACCTCCACTTCCCCTAGTTCTGCTCCCCACAAAACACAAATATTAACCAAGTTAAAGAGGATGAAAACAACTCTATCTCCTTGCATTTCTGAGGTTTGAAACCTACAAAGGCCCGTCCTGTGGGTGTGCTCAGAAGGAAAACATACAGGATAGACTTTAATTCATTTAAGCCCAGGAAATCCGGGTGGGGCCAGAGACCCTGAGAACCCAGCCAAGGGTTCTTTGTTAGCTGCTCCAACCAAGCTGTGCCGGCAGCCCCGCCACCAGACACTGGTATGTGAGAAAGGTCACATCTGGCTCCAAGTCACAGGTGAACTCTTCCCACCAACTCTACCACTAACTTCTGATTTTCTGACAGCCTAAATGTGTAGGTGTGTGTACATCGGGGGAAGGCAAGGGAGATTAGAAAGATTATATATATTGAATTTACTGATATACCTTCTAAATATTACTATGTACATGATTTGTTACCAGAAGAAAACGTCACTGCAACATAAAATGTATATTCATTCACTGAAGAAAAATTAAGCATTAACAATATTAAAACAAAAATCCCCCATACCACCACACGGTGATAAGCATTGTATTTCACAAATGTGTTAAACCATATAGATATAAGAATATAAAAATACACAAGCTTTAACAAAAAGCTCAAGAGCCTGTCCTCACTCAGTGGTAAATCGGGAAAACCCTTCTATTTCAATATATCTATATCTGTACCCTTTCATAAATGCATATTGTTCTCTCATATGTATGCCGTAATTTCACTAATCTAACCACAGCTCTTTAGGAAGTCACCATTCTTCTCACCATTATAGACAATTCCACCATGAACATGTGTTCTCTGTACACCTGTCACATTACTTCATACAGAGACCATGTGTGTACTTCTTCTTAAGGCTTCCCTACAGACAGGTGGGGCAGGTAAGACTAACACCAAACCTTATGAAGTTCCCATTTCCACTCATCCAGTTGGCATGATCATTTTTAATCTCTGTCATTCCGATTAAATTTAACTTGTCAATCTTATCACTCCTGAAGTTAACCATTTCATGTTCACTTCTTTTAAGAATTTCCCAGTCATACGGTATGCCAATATTTTTAAAATAAGAATTGCAGTCCTATTTATTCAAAGATTTTTTTTTAATTTTATTGTTGTTGTATTACATCCATCCCCTAAAGATTTTTTTTTTAATTGAGATCATCACCCTTCTCTGTCATATGTAATGCAACCTTTTTCAGTTTTGTTTTCCATCTAGATTCTATCTCCTTAGTGCTACATGTAACTTTTATAGGGCAAACTCTAGATTTTTAGATTTATGCTTCATCCCTAACACCGTGCTTACAACCCTTTCCCCTGTGTGTGGAAATGAAATAACTCCCTCTCCAAGACAGAAGGCAAAAATGTCCGTTATTCCCTCCAAACGGCTCACCAATTGTCCCCACATCAGTTTTTCTCTGAGTTGAAAAAGACAACTTTATAGTAGTTGGATCTGTTCACATACACTTGACTGTTGCTCAATATTTGCTTCATCGATCTATTTATATCTATATAAAATTTTTTAATTCTTACATGTTTATGGAACATTTTAATACTACAAAAGCTGCATTATCATTTTTCTTCCTTATTCTCACTTCTAATCCAAATAATTTGACTCATGAAGCTCGAAAACCTATACCTCAACAACTTACATGAAAACTACAATTACTTTGAAGAAAATTGGTCTTCTTACAATAATGCCATCTACTTCCACCAGGGACCTGTGGCATGCATGCCCTCCATTAATTTATGTCACCTCCTTTGTCATCAGCTACATTTATAGTTTCTTTCTATGGATCTATATTTTTAAAGTTTTGTTAAGACATTTACTTTTAACTAATATAAATTTCATGTAGTGAATCTACATTTTCTTCCCTTTACCTAATACCTAAGAAGGTATTCCTGGTTTACTTAGGAAGGCTCTTAGTTTCAGCAGGTTTATTTCGTAACTGTCCACTTCAGTGGGTTGGTTCCCATTGTTTCTTGGCTGACCCACTTGAACTTCCTGGCAACACCGTTAGCTAACAATGTCAACTTAGCTCCCAGTGGTGCGGTTTGGTCTGAGGTGCCGTGAGCCTGATGCTCTGCCTCGCACGGCACTGACACCCGCGTTGACGGGTTGACGGGTTGATGGAGCAGCTGTGAATGTCCCCTACGAAGGGAACAATTAGCAGTCATGTCACTTGCCCAATATCACAAGCTAGTAAGTAGAAAACACTACTATCATAGCTGTTAAACACAGATATTTGGACATGTACGAAAAATGCCACCAACGTTATTACCCAGAAAGGCGGGCAAAGGTGGCTCACACTGTCCCCTTCAGGCAGGTACACTGAAGGACGGTCAGGGCTGACGCTGTGAACATCAGCTCGTATTCTTTCTTCCTCTTTTTTTAATACTTTGAGAGAGGAATTTCAAAACAGAACATCTTTTTTCTAATTGTCTCAGGCATTCCAAACTTCAAAATCCAAACTCAACCGTTTCTTTACAATGGACTGTAGCACGAAGTCTGATCATTCTTCCTCCTTTACAGTCCTTACATCTCTAACTTTTTTCTCATCTACTGAATTACACTCACAGAGCCCAAGTCTGCCTCCTCCACAGCTATCGGGCACTGGAGAAGCCCCTAGGCTGAAGAGGCTTCCAACACTCCACATTACAAATCACCAGCCTCAACAGCTCCTCAGTGGTTTCCACCAACAGAATAGTTTGGCTTTTTCAGCCATGTCTCCTCCTCTACAAATCTTCCTCACTGAACAAACGCTTCCTCAGTCATCTCATCTACTCACAGTACCTGGTTTTTCCATCTGGGATCTCTTTTCTGAATTTTACACCTGGATATCCAATTCACTGGCCCACAGTTCCACTTGGTTGTCTCATAGATTCTCAACTCCATGTGCCCAGCACTGAACTCAAATCACCCTCTTACCTGTCTTAGTGCAAAACCTAGATCACCGGAGATGGCTGCTGAGTATTCTTCCTTCAAGACCAGTTACCGAGTCCTGCTGACTCTCTCTCATAAACTCTCCGTTACCTCTGCCATCCCCATGGCTACAGTAGCCATCCAGCACCATCGTTTCTTTCCGAGTTACTATAAACGCTTTCTCAGCTCCTTTCCTGCAGACCTGACCTTTGCAGACCATTTCTCCACATGGCAGCCTTCGCACATGCTCTTTTCTCCCCTCTACCACCCTCCTAACCCACCCCTAAACTGCATCCTTTAGGTATCAGTGAAATATCAAGCCATCCAGGCCTGCCCTAGGCTGAGTTTGTCACTGCTTTGTTCCCAGAGCAACATGTAATTGCTCTACCAAAAGGACCTCTCACAGCACTTATTCTTATTCCTGTGAAGTAGGGACTGTTGTTAAGAACTGTATCACTTGTCCAGAACAATACCTGGGACCCCAGCAACGTAATATATTTCGTTTGCTTATTGATTAACTGATGGGATGTTAGGTGACAGCAATAGACAATGGAGCCTCACCTTTTTTCTAACTTGTATGGGAAGGCCTGTAAGGTTTTGACATTAAAGTTGGTTACTTTGAGATGGTGAAAACTATGGACATCACGAGATAATGTTCTCCATCATGGTAAAGAAGTCTGCTTATGTTCTTAGTTTACCAAAGTTCCTACTCATAAACTGATGCTGATTTTATATGAAATATCTAATAAGCAAATACTGAAAAAATCTTGTCAATTCTCATAACCTATCTATCCATACAAACTCTGAATAAATTGTTATCTAAACACACTACCGAAAAGTTTCTAATCTACTAATCAGATTTTCATATTCATATTCATAAGAGAGACTATTTTAGTTTTCTGTTCATTGGTTAGATTTTGCTATTGGGTTTTCCTGATATCACATCCTGAGCTGAGATTTCCCTCCAGCTTCTTCAGTGTTCTAGAACAGTTTAACACTTTTTTAGGAGGTGGTACAAATTCAACTCTTTATATTCTTTCATGGTTATTGGCCTATTGAAATTTTCTACATCTTATGTGAAAATTGTAACTCATTTTTACTTCTAAGTTTCTAAACATTTTAAATTAAATACCTATAACTTAGTGTGCTGTAAATTTTAAATCTCCTTCATTACTATGATACATTCTTTCCCCTACCAAATGCAATGTATTTTTCTTTTCTTGATTTGCCACTTTTTAAATTGCATGACCTAGCAGCCCTGGCTGGTGGCACAGTGGATAAGGCACCGGCCTGCGAACTCAAAGGTCACTGGTTTGATTCCCAGCCAGGGCACATAACCAGGTTGCAAGCCAGGTTTCCAGCCAGGTCCATATCTGGAGGCAGGTGAAAGGCAACCATACACTGATGTCTCTCTCCCTCTCTGCCTCTCTCTCTTCTCTTCTATCTAAAAATAATAAATAAGAAAATCTTTAAAAAACAGTTGCTTTATTGTTCTATTTAAAAATAAATAAATTGCATGACCTTTCAAAGAAGTCTTACATTTATTTATGAATAGTAATAGTACTACAGTTCTGTTTTCTATTTCATTAATCTCTTTTATCTTTCAAAATCCTTTTTTCTGCTTTTCTTTACCAATTTCTAGAGCCAAACAATCACGTAATAACGTGTGTATGTGTGTGTGTGTGTGTGTGTGCGTGTGTGAGTTTTTACCATTTATTTGGCATTAACTTTGGGCCCAGTTCTAGTGTTTTGCATGTATTACCTCAGTAACTCTCACCACTGAATGCATTTATAAGTGTCCTTATTTTAGATAGACATTGAAGCTTATATAGGTGAGATAACTTTATCCATTAACAACACTGGAAGAACTAATATCAACCCCAAATCTGTCAGACTCCAAAGCGCTGTTCTGTATTACCATTATATAAGACCATAGAATCAGTTACATCCTGGAAGTTTACGTTCATAACAATCTCAATCTCACTTTTATTTTTAACTGAAACAAGTACTTTTAAAAACATAATTATGAATTTCCAAGGTTTTTTTTTTTTTAACTTGAATTATTAGTGTATAGTTTTATAGCAATTGACGTCAGAAAAAGTGGCCCATATAATTTCTAATTTCTGGAAACTTATCAAGATGTTCTGTGCCCATAATCAAGACATCTTGAAAGTAAAGATTTTTAAGTTAGTGGTTGCTCTAGCTTTTGACAGGGCATTTTGGAAGACTCTTAAGCTATTCTGAAGACGTGGCTGATACTTTGCATAAGCACAAAATGTGAATTCAAACAGATAACCCTCTGACTTCGCTCCGTGTGAACTCCTTGCTTACCTTCCAGATCTTTTATACTCTTTTTTGTAGGAACTTTCCAGAGAGGGTGATCTTCGGCTGTCCCGGTGCCTGTGTCTCTCCCGTTCCCGCTCTCTTAAAGGAATTAATACACAGAGCTGTTTTCAACAGAAAGACTCAAAAATACCATCTCTTTTCACTGAACTCATCTTCTAAATAAATGGACCTTACCTAAGGATTTCTCAGGCACTATTCTCTATGGGACAGTTCTATTCATCCTGCGATTATTAGAAAATAAAGGAGCTTTTCCTTTATGGAAGTTAACTTAGACATTTTTTGCCATTTTTCTTTAAAGAAAGAAGTCATACCTGAGGTTAAGCAACAAAAGGAATTTTATCATAATCTTCTCTAGAGACCTTCCAACAAGGAAAACTTTAAAAGATTCTACTGCCTGTTAATTTCTGGGAAACTCTTGATTTCATCCACCAAATGACTGTAACAAAGTAAATGTGAGAACAAGGTTCTATAATGAAAGAGTTCTAAACCTATGGGTTCTAGGCCCGTTGTGGTTCTAGCTATCACTAATTGCCACGAGACTGGAAGTCACTTTACCTTTAAATGCTACTCTCGTCAGCAAAGAACTCTAAATGGAGATCCTGAGTTTATTTAATATAAAATTACATTGGAGAATTTTAAAACCTCCCAATGTTAAACTAGGAAATTTTAATAATAATAATAATAATAATAATAATAGTAACTTCTGAGCCTATTTAATAAGCATAATAAGACCTGGAACAAAAATCAGAACTCTACTATGTCTGAATCAAAACTACTCTAAAAGAAAGAACTTCCTGATCTCAGAATGAAAATAAAAGAAATCTATATTAGCCCCACAGTCCAGCAAGACTATAAAAATGTCTGAACTCGAAAATATTCCCCAACCTATACATGGAAACCAAATGGTACAAACTGACAGAGACCCATCACTGCTTGAGAAACAAAGAGCAAAAATTGTTTTTGCACTTAAAGATCACCCCCTTCCCAAAGAAGACTCCTTTAAATATAGTACTTCTGACTTCCAAGCCTCAGGTACACACACGCATGCTGTCCAAAATAAAAGGAGCCAGAGTTTGGGATTCTACATAATTTATCTGAAACAGTTCTAAAATTATAACTGACTTTTCGGCAATAAATCCCAACTAGTGAGCAGTACCACATGACAAAGATGGATGTGTAGCGGCATGACTGTTAAAAAAAAATAATTAAATTACCTCTATTTCCACATAAAAACTCTAGTTAGATGATATTCCTAATTTTTATTTATTTTTTAACATTGAAGCAATGTTAAATGAATGGGGATGAATCGCAAAGACCAATTTGGATACGTATACATAACACAATGTGGTCAACCCCTTCAAAGCAAGAAAAACAATGTTTGTTTTCTTTTCCAAAGAATGATTCTTATCTGTAAGCATTCGGGCAGTCCTCCAACACATAACGCTCCCCACTGAACTAAGCAGGACAGAGGTGGGGGTTACTGGGCACTGCAGCTGGGAAGCACCGCCCGTTCCTTACCACCTGCACACTTACCCCCTGTACAGAGCATGGTCAGTGCACTGCTTCAGTTTCCTTTCCCACTCCCCAGAGTAACCCTGATCTGTCATGATTCCAAAAACACACATCCGCTTCCTCACCACATTTCCCTAGAAACAGTTTGCCCTAAACAATCTTGTCAGCATTGTCCAACCACATTTCAGAGGAGAAAAAGGTGGCAAATGCAATTTGAAAAAGGATAGATTCACTCAGCCCAAGACGCCGGGGAGAAGTGGCCAGAGGACAGACTACCGAACTTTCATAAACAACACAATTTAATGCAGACGTGTGTGAAGTTTTGGGTTTCTCCGGAAGTTATGCTAGGGCTCCCGGTGCCTGTGTTTATTTCACAGAAGCGTTCCATATGAGACAAACGACTGGCATCTACATCAGACTCCAAAGGGAGCCAACTAACTATAATGTGGGGGGACACGAGGCAGTGCCCACCTACAACGTGGTAAGACCACTCCCACAGAAATAATAGCCCTTTCGAAAGATGAGCTAACTGCCTGAATAGGTCCTTCATAGTACAGAAGTTGTGGTCTAGGATAACGGAGATTAACAGCAACTCTTTTGGCACTTTCTTCCACTTACTGATAGGCATCTTCCATTTACTAGACATTGGAGTTTCTTCCAATAAACACATTAACTCCAAGGTTAATCCTGGATGAAAAAATTTAGGGTTTTACATCAGAGCCCTAATTAACTCAGCTCTACCTTAAGCGCCCCAAACAGAAAAACAGATGCACTCTAGAACAGTGAAGTTTATAGCAAAATGTTTCCCCAGAGCCGGGATTAACATTCCTTTCAAGTCTGAAGCAAACTCTTTCCTGTTTAAATTTTTACCCTAAACTATAAAACATACTCCCACAGGCCTCTGCTAACTAGTCCATCACAGAGTGCTTAAGGACAAAATAGACCAGGCATAGTAACTCATGTGAAAAGACTTGAAAGACTGTCATCTCCACAGGGACACATTTCCTTCCACCCCTCACTGGCGCCAGGGCCACGCAGCCACACATATTCCTTCCAAACCTGTGCACCAGACCTCCTCCTCAGAGCTAGGAATGACCATGGCTATGTAGTGGCAAAACGCTGGATCAGCACTAAACCCAGAGCGCGAGGAAAACGTGGAAACGGAGCAGTGAACGGACTGCCCAGAACGGACCGCTGCGCGGGTCAGGGGCCTCACTCAGCCGCAGCACAGCCTTCCGCCAGGCAACAAGGTAAACACACAGCGGGCAGAAAGAGAAGCAGTTGCAATCTGACAAGTGGAAAACCTAGTCTTTATAGGTACAAATAAACAGGAGTACAATCATTACCTGCACTGTTATTTTTCCATCTAGACCAATGGTCCTTGGACTTTAGGGCAAAAGACTCACATCACCTCTTGAGAATTTGACATAAGATACCAATTTACTTAGGGATACACATACCTACCCATATAATTTTGCACATAACTTCAGGGCATATAACCTCAGGCTATCTATGAATCCCAGTTTAAGAACACCTGCTGAAACCTTATTGCCTTGTTTGTATAGGTATGTGGTGTTTTGGGAAAAAAAAAAAAGAAGACAAAACAGAATGGTATTTTTTAAACACAGTTTTCTTCAGTATCAATTTGTCTTTGTGTAACAAAAGCAGGTTAAAGCTATTTTGAAAACTCTAACTCTGATAATGTACAACTAAAACTACCTCATTTTACAAGGAAACAGAGCAAGAAGGCAACAATATACAATAACCTTCCAATTATCCTAAAAAATCAGAAAACAAGTTCTGCTTAGTTTGGTTCTTAATTAACATATGCAGATCAATTCCAAACACATTCAAGGGCTGTGTAACCTGATAATGAACGCAAATACATATAAAGCAAAAAACATATGCTCTTTTATTGGATCATCATTAAAATGTCCACTGTATTATGCAGAGTAATCAGCTTACATCCATTGAAATGAATCTACATTGATAATTTTGGAATGCTTTTCAAAAGTGCTTTTTCTGACATCAATTTCTTTACTTGTCAGTTGTCTCCTCTTTAAAAAAGCCCCAAACAAGCTTTATTTCCTTTTATAAATCGAAATGCACTGCTGGAGCTTTCGGCTGGTTTGCGGGCAAACAGGAGAGGCCCGTGTCTGGGCCTCCGCAGTTCATTTAAAGACGCGTGGTTTACCTGCTGCGCTCGTAGCTGCGGTGGCGAGAGGGCGCCCTCCCGTGGTCGTAGTCTGATCTGTAGCGGCCGTCCGGCCTTCTGCGGTCAGGGCTTCGGCCTCGCTCCCGCCGCTCCAGGGACCGGTGCCGCTCGCCTCGCCCGTGACTGTGGTCACGGTGCCTGTGATCATCATAGTGCTTGAGCCTTTCAGGGGACCTTCTCTCACTGGGGGCCTTCGGGAGGGGGTACGGAGGGAGATGCCTAAAGTGAGGACTACTGCCGTTATTGGCACTGGGAGGGAAGGAACTGGAGCTGTTCTGGAAGCTGTTAAAATTGGGAGGTGGGAAATTGTGGTGTGAGTACCCAGGAGGGTACTGATAATTGACCTGCTGCGGCATGACCGGAGGGGGTGGAGGGTGGGGCATGGAAGGAGGGGGCATCATGAAGGGAAAAGTGCCCTGCCCAGGAGGAGCTCCGGGGACAGGGGGGTTATTGGGACAGGGCATGGGTGGTGGCATGGGAGGAAAACAGGGAGGCACCGGGAACGGGGGTCTCATCTGGTGGTTGGGGAAGGGGGGCCGGATTGGGCAGGGGGGAAGAGGGCCTTGCGCTGACGGAGGCATGGGGGGCGGGAAAGGTACAAAATCTGGTCTCGGTGGCATAAAATTGGGGGCAGGAGAGTTCGAGAACGTGGTGGAAGGAGCACTTGGAGGCTCGTACTGATACTGCACAGGAGGCTGCTGCGGGTGAAGCAGTCTCAGGTTTTGGGGCCTGAAGGCCGGCGCTGAAGGTCTGGCTCCATGTCCTCCTCGCCCTCGGGGACACCCGCGTCCGGGGTGGAACGACATTCTATGACTTTGTTGGAGGAAAAAAGAAAGAGAGAAAACTGTGACAACAGGGCTCCACAAATGCCTGAACAGCTTCAAGGGCAAGTGACGGACCCCTTAGGCCACTGGAATATTCCACCCACCTAATGCTGAGGTCCCTGTAACATGAGACACTGTGTGGCTAGTAAACTCTTCTTCTGTCTCAGCCACCCAACCCACTGCCACGGTCACTCTCACTCCCTACAGCCACTCCTGCTCCAGAATGATGAGTTCAATATCCTGTTGTTCAACCCCTGCTGTCCTTGTTTTTCCCCAAAATCCTGACCTCACCATGTCACCCCATCCACACACCCTGCGTTTTCTCTATCCGTACCAGCGCCCTCCGGTATCCACCTTCCTGCCACTCGGCACAGATGCAAGGTCAACATCCCATGTCCTGAAAGGGATTAATCATCCTCCCCTCCAGGACAATGCCACCTGCTCATTCCTAAGTATTTCCTATCTCAACAGATACCATCTAGGTTCTCCGTACTTTCACCTTATCATCTTTGCCACAGACGTACATCTCCGCCACATTTTCGCTGCACCACTAATTGGCCTCGAGACAATTTTTCCACAAAGACGATAAATGTAATCCCAATTTAGCTAAGGTGTTCCTCTTTCCAAGTTGGTTCCCCAGAGTCCATCCTTGCAACTAAAAGCAGGGTATCAACTGCTTCCTTGGCCCCTCGCTGATCTAGCTGGCAGGCAAGACGCCTGTGCCAAAGGTGGTTACTGCGGAGACCATTACACACAGCTGGCACCACTGCCCACGAGGGGTGGCCTCACCAGGGCAGGGACCGATGTCCCTTCTCTTCCTGGCACCACTGCACAGGTGAACACCACTTGCCTCATTCCATGAGAAAAGTGGGTTCAACTCTGTGTGACTGTTGCTCCTCCATGTGTTCCTAAGGCCCTGGCAGCACCCATCAACAGCTAAGTGCTTATCGACAACAGATTTTAATAACAGCCTAATACAGCTTCTTCGATGTAAGCAAATTCACCTTGGATCAAAACAACAGTCCTGGCTGGTGTGGCTCCTTGGGTTGAGTGCTGGCCTGCAAACCAAAAGGTTGCGGGTTTGATTCCCAGTCAGGGCACATGCCTGGGTTGCGGGCCAGATCCTCAGTTGGGGACATGAGAAAGGCAACCACACACTGATGTTTCTCTGCCTCCCTGTCTCTCTCCCTTCCCCTCTATAAGTAAATAAATAAATAAGAAACAAAACATTACTTAGGCCATAAACAAGTGGATTTGAAATCATAACGACATACAGCACCCCATGGTGACAATGTTAAAATCATTAGCGTTTCTTCCAGAGGACAATGATTTGCCACAAGAACTGGTTTCTTATTTTGAAACACAAACAAACATTAGGAAGCGAAAGAGAGGCTGAGGCCCTGTTTGGGGGCACAGAGTTGAACTCACATTCCCCACAGAACACAGAGAAGTAATTAGGAACAATCCACAAAATAAAATTCATATATTTCCTCCATCAATCTATACACATTTTCAGTGTATTCAAATGTATTTAAATGTATTATTTATTTATTTTGTCACGTTTCATTATATTCTTTTTATTTGTCTTTATCTTTTGGGGGACAAAATTGCCTTATGGCCAATTAGTCACTTGCGCAAATGCTTGTGACGAAGACGTCTACAGCAAAGACACTCATGGCGAAAGTGCCAGACACATACTGGTCCTAGAGTCAAACAGCAGGACATCACCTAATAAATTTTCTTTCTATACCCCCTTTAACTAAAAATTTATTTTTAAATTCCCATAAATTTTTTTACTATCAACTAAGGACACGCATATTGATTTTAGAGAGAAGGAAAGGGAGAGACAGAGTGAGAGAAACTCGATGTGAGAGAGACCCATTGATCAGTTGCCCCCCGTGCATGCCCTGACCAGACGCTCAACTTAGCTGTTTGCCCTGCCCAGGAATCGAACCCACAACATTTCTGTTTGTGGGATCACACTCCAATCAACTGAACCGCATGGGCCAGGGCAATGCCTCTCATTTTGGGTTTGCACACTCTTGAGTTCATCCACCTCACACCATCATCTCTGGCCTGGCTGCTACAATGACACCCTTGTGGGACTTTCTACAATCACTATAAACAGCCCCCCACCCCACACTGTTAGGTTTCCTGTTCTCGCACACTCTCTGCTTCTTGGCAGGTCCTACAGGAATTACAATCCACCAACTATTACCTAACTCCATCTTTCACAACTGCCTGCATCTCACAGCTGCAGGTTCCATCATGGCAGGGCCCTGGGTTGTCTCAGTAACTGATCTGGTCTGAGCTCCTAGCCAAGTACACAACCCAAATGAACACATTTTCCCCTCTCTTCACATATCTAAGTCCTTCCCACAGTGTGACCCAATGCCTGTGTTTGCTCCTCTCTCTGTTCTCCCATTCCTGTAGCAGGACCCTTGAGGACAGGGTCCTCAGTTTTAATGGGCTTGATTTGCCCACCACCAGGAATGACTCTTAATAACAGAGTTTGGAGAAAAGGAATGGTATTTTGTTTATTTGAGGGGTACATATATTTATATTAAAGGTGCAATTATGCCATTAAATCCCACTCCCTTTAACAACACCCAAAATATATAGTCCTGCCCGATTATGTTAGCTTTAAAACAGAGAAGCAAAAGATACCATCTTTCGGAAACACAACAGTTCACAACTTAGCATTCCAGTTATAAACTCAAAGTTCCTGGCAGCTGCTGTACCCAATTAGGGGGGGATCCTGCGCACACTCCCCAACTTTTATACCACAGGTAATTCCCTATCTCTGAGCAAGCTGCCTGTCTCCCTTCCCCACTTCACTCCCCCTCTTCTCAAACCAGGTGAGTGCTCAGGTTGTGTGTCTGTCTATGGGTCCATCCAGGGGAGTAAATGAGTCCCTATCTGCATGTCCATCCATCCGGGTGAGAACAGAGAGAGAGATCCCATGTCTCTGCATGTTTTTCCAGGGGAGCCTCTTGCATGTTCATCCGGGGAAGGTCCGCTGCATGCTTATCCAGTGACAGAAGAACTCCAGATTGATGGCTGTCCCCTACTTTAAAACCCCTTTGATGTAATGTGTACAGTAAACAGTTCTGACCTTTGCGAAGCCTTTGCAACACTACCCTCTGGGAAAGGCCCGTCCTATTTCCTTGGTGCAAAAAGAACAAAGGCTACTCTACCTGGCCTCACCCCACCCCTATCTTTAAACTGCAGAGTGGGAAATTTTGGCTTTGTCTTACTCTGTAACGTTACTACCACACCACTCACCACGTATTCCCTTGCATCATGCCGTACTGTCTGGATCAATGTCACATCTTCTACAGAGAATACAAGCTCTAGAGGACAGAAAGAATAAAATAGAGATAAAAAAATGTTTCCTAAGCTGATAACGCTAGAAAATATTTCTGCAGCTATCTTAATACTAATTTTGCACTCTCTGACGGATTTAGCATACTAACAAAATAAAAAGGATGTTGAACTGAATTAAAGCTTACAAGCAACTTTTAAGATGCCTTTAATACTTGTCTCGATGATTCAAAACAGTCAGTAGCTAAAAAGCCTGAAAATGAGCATATTCCACCTCTAATGTGCTAAAAGATTGGGGGGAATTAATCACTTTTCCTCTCCCTCTCCATATTCATAATCTCCCTCACGATGAGGCCAGAGTTCAAATTCAAACATAACTATAATCTTGTACAAATAAGTGACCCTTGCATTTCATTCTCTGCTTTTCCCATAGAAGGATGCTGTGAACATGAATGACTTTTTAAGTACTGAAACTTCAGAACAATGTTTTAAAACTGCAAATAAATATGAAATTCTAAAAGCTTTAACAGAGAAGCATCTCCCTTAAGTCTTTCTAACTGAAGCTTTACCAATAAGCTTAACGTAGATTTTTAAATGGCTCATGAAATCATTTCTGATTATTTAGCTGTGTCAATCACTTGGATTAATTAATAATTAACATCAGGCACCAAATAACATCTGAGTAATGATTATTTTTCAGCCCAAGGCCCTCGAAATAAACCTAAGGCCTAAACAGTTGATTTTGCCACCACGGGCTACTCCCTGCCAACATAGTCAAAGTCAAACTCATGCATGTGACCCAAGGAGCTCTACAATCTGAACCCAATGTCTTCTAGGCTTATTTGCTATTACCTTCCCCACAAAGCACTTATCACCCCAGATTTTCCCAGTTGCCTAACAGGCCAAACACTATCACCCAGTTGTTCCTTGCTCTCACGCCTCTGAAATCTCCAACCCTATGAATTTGCCCACTAAATTCTACCCATCTACCTATGTCAAATGCCACCTCTTCTGTGAAGCCTTTTCTCGTTCCCTTTGGGAAGTAATCCCATTCCCTTTAGACTTCCCTCTTAGTCTGTACTTACTTCTTTCACAGCACTTACCAGAGACTGCCTCATGTTACAGTCATGTGTGCACATGTCTAACTCCTCCACTAGATTATTAGCTCCTGGATGACATGGGTTGATTCACAGTCATTTCTGAATCCTTCACAGCCCATGGCAGAGCATCCTGCACACAGTAGGTGGTCAATGTTTACAGTCTCACCAACAGTACTTGTTTCTATGTTGCTACTGTTCATTTGCCTTTCACATATATCCACCACAGATCTGCATGATCAAAACTAGACAAAAAGACCTTTCCACTGAGTCACACAACATTAAAGGAGCCATACATGTGCCGCACTGTCACAGGCCCTGTGAGCACAAAGATGAGTAAGACACACAACCTGCATACAAATAATTTAAAAATATATACACACGCTGACTGCAATAAACACAAGAAAAGAGGAATGCAGAGAGTCAAGAGGAACACAAAGGAATGTGCCGGACCTAGAGACAGGCAACAGTCAGAAGCACTAACACTCTCATTCACCGTGTACCAGCCGAACATTCACTGTGAGATCCTCAAGAATGTTGCGGTAGATCCAACATCTGGAGACACTGATTACGAAACTGACCTACTAAAGGCATCGTCAGGCTGTGTTGTGAATGCAAGCTTTAATCCAAAAGGCACCGAATACACTGCAACTGGAAAAGTGGCTCATTTTCTGCGTCTGTCTACTCCTAGGTTGGTGTCTGGCAGTAGGGAAATTCAGGGAGCTCTTTGGAACAGTGAACGTTTCCAGGAACATCAGAATAGGCAGAAAGTTGCAAAGTGTGCCTGTGGTGTAATTAAGAACATCCTCCTCTCCCCCAGGGGAATCTGCAGGCTTCCTAGAGCACGTTTCCCGGTTTGCATCTCCCGCCACACTGGTAGCGCTACCAGGCAAGCGCGGGGCTCACGTCTGCCTTCCCTCCCAGGCGCGGGCGACCCCAGGCCTGAACCACCATACGCGCTGCACAAATGAATGAGAGATCTCATTCATAGCTTCTCTGTATAGTCGGGATCCCGGCCTAGGGTAGCTGTTCTGCCCTTAGCTGCAGATCTGAAGAGGGGCTGTCTCGCCTAACTTCCAGGCAGGCGCCTGTCGCCGCAGCCCCGGCCACCAGCCCCATTTAAATCCAGACGCTCGCAAACGCTCCCTCTTCGAACACCCGCGAGGCGGCCCTTTTACCTACAAAAAGCCTCCGGGGCCGCGAGATCACCGTAGGAGCCAAGCCAGGTTCATTCTGTTGCCGCTAAACTGGGAGCACCTCCCGCGCCTCCGGAACAGGAAACGAAGGGAATTAAAAAGCAAACCTGAGAAAAGCTGGACCCCGGGATGCTGCTGGACGCTCCACTGAGCCACGTGCACGGCGATTGGCGAGTCAACGAAAGCGATGGACATCTAAGCCAATCACCCTCATTGGACGCCTCCGGAGCCCGCCCCCTGCCCTCTGTGTTATCCAATCCAGAACCGCAACCGGGTGAGCGCGCGGGTCTGTCTGGGGACGCGGCCGGCCGCATTCTGGATTCCTAGCGGGTCCTCGCCGCTGCATCTCGGGCTCGCTGGGAGACCCCTGAGCGCGGAAATATGAGCAGCCCAGCGGGAGAGTCCGCTCGCCTCCGGCGCTACCCCGAACTCCCGGTGTGGGTGGTGGAGGATCATCAGGAGGTGAGCCGGCAGCGGCGGGAGACCTAGAATAGGTTGCCTGCGCGAGTTGCCTTGTTTGGGGGAGGAAAACCAAAACGACCTTTGAAGCTAACTTGGAAGAATAGGCACTGGCATGTATGGGTGCTTATGCTGCTTCAGACCACAGGTCAGCCCGCCTGCAGAGCCCCGCATCCCTAAGCCTGCACCCTAAGGCAGGCTTCCTGCCTTCCCTGGCGTGTCCAGCCCGGTCGGCTGTGTAGGTAGGAGGCTGGTTGTTAAGAATGCGGATTGTCCTGTGTGAAATGGGGACAATTTTAGCGCCGTTAGTATGTATTACTGTGTGCATAGTGTGCACACACGTTTTTAAACACGTGCCCCGCGTTTCTAAATGCTAAACATAGTTCCTATTTTTTAAATATATTTTATTTATTTTGCCAGTTTTCTCCCCTTTGCCCACCTCCACCCAGTACCCCATTCCCTCCAGCAATGCCTCCCCTAGTTCATGTCCATGAGTCATGCATGTAAGTTCTTTGGCTTCTCTTTCCCTTATTCTTCTTATTATGCCCCTGTCTATTCTGTAACCACCAGTGTGTACTGTTTTTTTTCCTTTCACAACCAGACAATTCACCATTTAATTACTGCCTTCTGTCAGCCTCTCAAATCATATTAATACAAAGTTTTCTTTTCATTATTGTAAAATGCCTACGTTAATTCATTTGTTTAAAGAAATGCTCTTTTAAGTAATATGAATTGCAATATTACATTCATTTTTTACTATGAGTTTGGCACTGTCTGTAGGACAACTTGCACAAAAGTCAGTTCTGCAATACCCCATTTCTGTAATATATTTCACAAAAATAGCATTCCAGAGTAAAATAAGAAGAAAAAAAACTGCTTAATCTTGCTACAATTTATCTAAAATACTATCATTTAACATGTAATAATTGTGTAAGCTATTGGCATATTTTAAATTTTTTGTATTGACTCTTCAAAAGCCAGTATGTACTTTAAATATGTGTAAAAATATGTATGGGTGTAAATTTATTTTTGCATATGTTTAGTTCCTATTTTTATGGCAGTGCTATTTTAGAGTATCTAAATGCAGACTTCTGGAAGCCTAAAAGGGAGGTCCATGGGTCTGAGACTTACGCTTTAAGTAGCGTTAATGAAGCTTGGGAGTTCTCTGAATATGAAAAAGGAAAAGGTGATTCCGGATCACAACTGGTCGAGACAGTTAAAAGGAGAGGAAGTTGGGCTTCTTAGGGTCACTTGGACATAGTGTTTATGAGCATGAGAGGAAGCCAGTGTGAGTTAGGTGGTGCTTCCAAATTATATATATATACGTGTGTGTGTGCATATATATGTATGTAAGTTATATATATATATATAACTTGTGGGAAGTTTTAATTGAATTTATTGGGGTAACATTGCTTAATAAAATGATACAGGTTTCAGGTATAAGTTCTATAATACATCATCTGTGTATTGTATTGCGTGTTCACCACCCTAAGTCAAGTCTCTTTCCATCACCATTTATATTTCGTTAACCCTCTTCTACCTCCCCTAATCCCTTTTCCTTCTGGTAAGCTCGATACTGTTGTCTATGTCTGTGAGTTGTAGTGTTTGTTATGTTTTGTTTTGTTTTGCTGAATTAAACCTAGAACTGTAGCGACTGTAACAAAACAAAACCCTGTAGACTCTCCAGCCCATCCACACCTTCCTGAAGTATGGAGAGGCTCAGAAGACCCAGGGTACCTTGAACACATGTTAGCATGAGTGTTAACCAGCACATTTTTTCAGTCCTTGCCTGTTTCCTCACATTTTCTGAGTTCATTGTGGCAGTGAAAATGCCCATTAAAGCCTTTGGAGATGCAAGTTGGAAGTTGTGAGGAAAAAACTAAAGCTTAAGATCATTAGCTAAATTACCTGCAATGAACACTTTTTCCTCCTTACGTCTACCTACTTATCAACAGCTTGGTGTGCTTCAGATTATGTGCAGTTGCATTTAGCATTGTTTTTCAGTCTGAGGTTGAGTGTGAGCTCATGATTTCACTGCCAATGCTGAATGCATGCATGTCTTTTCCAGGTTCTGCCTTTTATATACCGAGCCATTGGTTCAAAACACCTGCCTGACAGTAATATAAGCTTTGTACATTTCGATTCACATCCAGATCTCCTTATTCCTGTGAATATGCCAGCTGACACTGTGTTTGACAAGGAAACTCTTTTCAGGTAATAACATGATTTTGTTAATGATCTTACGTTTTCTTGAAATACAATTTGCAGTAGATGATAAGCAATTAAGGGAAATAGACTTTGTTAAGCTCATGAGTTTGTTTTGTTTGCCTGCCTTTTTTATGTTATTTCAAGCAAGTCTTGACAGACTAGTTCTTAAAGAGCCAGGTAGTAGATATTTCAGGCCAGTTGGCCATATGGTCTCTGTTGCAACCATACACAATGTGTAAACAAATGCCCATGGTTTTGCTCCAATAAAACTGTATTTACAAAAACAGATGGCCCAGTCAATGATTGCTGACCTTTGCTTTAAAATTCAGAATTTTAGAAGTATTGTAGAAAAGACTTGAGATGTTATCTAAGCCAGTTCTCCCTGCCTCTCTGCTTTAAAAGTCTGAATACTGTGGCACAAAAAAAATGTGCCTTAGCCCTGGCTGGGGTGGCTCAATGGATTAAACATCAGTCTGTGAACCAAAAGGTCACTGGTTTGATTCTCAGTCAGGGCACATGCCTGGGTTGCAGGCCAGGTCCCTAGTTGGGGGAGTGCAAGACACAACCAATCAGTGTATCTCTTGTACATTGATGTTTCTCTCCCTCTTTTTTCTCCCATCCTTCCCCTCTCTCTAAACAACAAATAAAAAAAAATTTTAATGTGTTTTAAACACATGGTTCAAAAATTTAATTTGTGTAACTTTCCTTACAATATTGAGTTTTTCCAACCTCCCAGTTCGTTTATTTTCAGGTCACAAATCCTACTGCTTGTCAGTAATATAGAATCATAGAGATGGAAGTGAAATTGGTAACTTATACTGTAGTCTTTAGGAAGGATCATACTGGATACATCTCTAATGACTCACTAGCCTCTCTTCTGTAAGAAAGTCCCCAGAAATTGTTGGTGGCTCTTTATGTACACATTTGTTAGAATGTACCTACTGGTACAATATAAAAAGTTACATGCAGTAATTCTGTATAATATAAAATTAAAAGAGAGATACTTGGGTAGGGACTTTCAGTCAAGATGGTGGCATTGGTAAACAGGTCTCGCCTCCTTACACAGCAATAACAAAAATTACAACTAGTCTACAAAACAAGTATCACCCAGAATTGTCAGGAATAGAGCTGTCTGGAAGTCCGACAACCAAGGATTTAAAGAAGCCACATTCATTTAGAAAGGTAGGAGGGCTGGAGAGGCACAGAAACACAGAACAGGAGGTCCTACATCCACGTGTAGTGGATAAAAATTGGGAGGGATACCTCAGGAAAGAGGGATTCCAGCCCCAAACCAGACCACCCAACCCAGGGTTCCAGCACCAGGAAGATAAGTCCCCATAACTTCTGGCTGTAAAAGCCAATGAGGTGGCAGAACTGCATGATTCTCAAGAGACTCCTCTTAAAGGGCCTGCAATGGACTTAGGACTCACACAGTCTCACCCCCTCTGGGATTCAGCACCAGGGCAATAGCTGGAGGGGCACCAGTAGCATACAGGGAGTAAATGAAGTGACTGGCAACAGGGTGAGTTCTATGAGACAGCTTCCTCCCAGGCAGCAGCACTGGCCCCTCTAAGAGCCCTCCCCTCCCCTGCACAGAGCAACAGAGCAGTGACACAGGTTGCCCCACGCTGGCGATTACCTAAGGCTCCAACCCATACAATTTACTGATGTGCTTTTCTACAATAGGCCTCGCTTCTAAGACAGGGGATCATAGCAGCTCTACCTAATACACAGAAACAAACACAGGGAGGTTGCCAAAATGCAGAAACAAAAAAGTATGGCCCAAATGAAAGAACAGAACAAAACTCCAGAAAAAGAACTAAACAAAATGGAGATAAGTGACCTACTAGATGCAGAGTTCAAAACACTGGTTTATCCGGATGCTCTAGGAATTCAGTAGGTACTTCAATACCATAAAAAAAGACTCAGGCAGAAATGAAGATTACATTAAGTGAAATAAAAATCTACAGGGAACCAATAGAAGGGATGAAGCTGAGAATTAATGATTTGGAGCACAAGGAAGAAAAAAAGCATTCAATCAAAACAGCAAAAGAAAAAAGAATTTTTAAAAAACAGGAGGTGGTATAAGGAGCCTCTGAGAAATTTTCAAACATACCAACCAACATTTGAATCATAGGAGTGCCAGAAGGAGAAGAGGAAGAGCAAGAAATTGAAATTTTGTTTGAGAAAATTATGAAAGAAAACTTCCCTAACTTGGCAAAGGAAGCATTGACTCCCAAATAAGTTGGACCCATAGAGGACTCCACCAAGATACATCATATTTTAAATACCAAAGGTTAAGATAAAGAGAGAATCTTAAAAGCAGCAAGAGAAAAGCAGACCTCCAAAGGCGTTCCCATAAGACTGTCACGTAGTATCTCAAAAGAAACTTTGCAGGCAAGAAGGGACTAGCAAAAAGTATTTGAGATGAAAAGCAAGGACTTAGAACCAAGATTGCTCTATCCAGCGAAGCTATCATTTAGAATGGAAGGGCAGATAACGTGCCTCCCAGACAAGGTAAGGCTAAAGGAGTTCATCATCACCAAGCCATTATTACATGAAATGCTGAAGGGAATTACACATGAAAAAGAAAATCTAAACTGTGAATATTAAAATGGCAATAAATTTACAACTATCAATAATTGAATGCAAATAAACTAAGCAAACGCAGTATAGGAACAGAATCATAGATACGGAAATTATTTGGAGAATTATCAGTTGGGAAGGGGAAGGGGGAGAATGGAGGAAAAGGTGCAGGAATTAAGAAGTACAAATGAAATAAGACAATGGGATGTGAAGAACAGTTTTAGGAAATGGAATAACCAAAGAACTTAACATGCATGGCCCATGGACATACAGACATGAACTAAGAGTGGGGTATTGCTGGACGCAATGAGGATACTAGGTAGAGGGGGACCAAGGGGCAAAAGTTGGGACAATTGTAATAGCATAATCAAGAAAATGTATTTTTTAAAAAGCGAAATGCTTGTGTGAATTAAAACTACATTTTACTTTTTTCCAAACCGCAATTCAGACCACTGGTTTCCAAAAAAACATGGTCTGCCTGTCATTGTCATCACTCTCTTTTATATTTAGAGGTTTTATATTTTAGAAATCAAAGTATGAAGCAGGTATGCAAAGCTTATAGTTAGCCATTAAGATAATAGTTATTAGCTTTGTGTAGTGGCAGTATCATAGCCAATGAGGTTGATCTGAGGTGCAATTATTGCTAATTGAAAATTTTTCCCAAGATAATAGTTATTAGACTTTTTAGTCTTAGGATTCCCAAATACCCTTTAAAATTATTGAGCTTTTTCTCAATGTGGGTTATAAATGTTGGTATTTACTATATTTGAAATTAAAGCTGAGGAATGTTTAAAATATTAGTTCATTTCAAAATAGCCGTAGACCTTTATACGTTGTAATAAGGAAAACATTTTTATACAACAAATATATTTTTTTAAACAACAAATATCTAGTGAAGAAAGTAACAACATTCAAATTTTTATAAAGCTCTTTAATATTTGCCTTTATAGAAGATTCTCATATCTACTTCTACATTCAGTTGAATGCCATTTTTTTGGTGGAAGTGTATGGGAAAAAAGTCAGTAAGAATTTTCATAGCCTTTTAAGATAATTGTGAATATTCTTGAATACTATGCCAACACTTGACAAGTGATAGTTTCTTAAAGCTTAGTTAGACCATAGAATCCAACGATTCATATTCATATCTGAATAACCATGGTTATTAAACAGTCAAGAAAAATGGTGTTGGCTTGCAATTCAATCACAAGTGCTTTTTTTTTTTTTTTTTTTTTTGAGACTTCAAAGTATGTAGCAGAAGTACCTTCTGTGCAGTTCTCATTTTACCACATGAGATATTTTAAAATGTATACTCAAGATGAACATTAAATCATGAAGGATATTTTCACGTGAAGCTGGCTTTGGGGGAGGGTAAGTGCTTTGTCGTGAAGAATACAATGACTACTAGTATAATTTGGTGCCATTACCTTGATTAATCTTACGACACCAACCCATCATTGCTTTGCACGGCCTATGCAAATATCAATACCTGAAAAAGGAAAATAATGTCTTGGTGCTTTAAGAAAACTGCTTTTAATGGTCACAGAAAGTATCTCAGTAACCTTCCAACCAGTCCCTCAACCACACTTGGAGACCTGCTGTCTTAAAATACTGCGAATGAAATTATGTTTGGGAGAAAAATTGCTCACAGATAGTTTTCATTCTTCCTATTTTTCTCCAGCGAATTAAGTATTGAGAATTGGATTATGCCTGCAGTCTATGCTGGCCATTTCTCCCACGTAATATGGCTTCATCCTACGTGGGCTCAGCAAATCAGAGAAGGCAAACATCACTTTTTAGTGGGCAAAGACACTTCTACCACAACGATCAGGTAATTTCCTCATATTCATGAGTATGAACAAGGTTTAATGCTTCTTCCATCTTATTTTGGATTCCTGTAATAACTTGTAAATGTCTCTATACACATACAGAGTCAGATTAAGCCTCAGCTCTTCCAGAAAGTTATTAAAACACCAGGATCAAGTTTTTAAGTCTCTTAAATTTCTTCTCACACCATTTATAGTTTGTTGTTGGCCAAGTTTGTCTTTGAATAACATGATCCTCATCTTCTGGAATTCTGTCCACTGATGACTAACTCCATGAAATCATTGAAGTACTTTTAGATTTATATGTTTAACGATACATTTACCATTCTCTTCCAATGTAACTGTGGTCTGCTAAATGGAACGATTGGCAGTTAAAAAGCAAAATTAACTTACTTTTTAAAAAATAAATATAATGGCTAAAGGCAGATTGGGGTTTTAATTTTATTTCTATGATTAGCTTTAGATAATTAAATTACAGAATTCTCTGGCTTGGGTTGCATGTACAACTTTTTGTAGTAACACAACCAATGTTTTGTGTATTTTCTAAATTCTCTTGTGATGGAATGAATGTTTTAAGTAATAGAACTATATATTTCTATAACCTGAAAGATACTGAAATTAAATGGTAATACATTGGAAATGAAATAATCATTCTCATTGAAAATGATACATTTTACTTCAGACTTATCCTTAATGGTACAATTAATTTTTCTTGTATATTCTTATCAATTACACAAATAACCTTATTGTATATATGTGAAATTTTATTTATTGAGAATATAATATTAAATAAAAAGGATTCCTCATGCAATAAATATTATACATAATACTGGTAGATGTGAAACAGTGGTAGCATTTTTATTGAGTACTTCAGCAAGTAGGCCTACTTTAACCTCTAATAGTTTTCAGCAAAATCAAATAATTTTGAGCAATCTGAAACACATTTGAAACTCAGTCTGTAAATAATATTAGAAAGATTTGGATTCTCTCATGATTTTAATCCTGCAAGAAGAAATTTATGGAAGAGATGTGCATGTAGGTATATAGTCTGAAATGTATATGTTTGTGCTGATACGAAAAAAGTAAAATATCCATTATTAAAGAAGACTACAGATTTAGGTTAAGAGGTACAGCTTTTGTCTCTTTCAGGATGGTACAGTTTGTAATGATCCTGGACATTAGCTTCACTGTATCATTAGCCTTTGGGGAGAAATTATATCTTTTAAATGTAAGAGCATACATATATGTTGGAGTAGGGAAGGTAGGAAATAAATATTAACCATTATTTTATTTGGGCAGAGCCTGCCTCCAGAAGAAGCATTTGGTTTCACTGCTCATAATGCTTACCAAGATATAATATAGTTGAAAAGCTAAGATCATGCCAATATGTCTAAAATCAGAAATCTGCAACTTGTAAAATATGTTCTTCACATGTACAAGATAGTTCTTCTTTAAATATTATGATTATACAAAGTTTAATGAAGCTTTGAAATACATCGGAGGGAGGTTTCATTAAGAGGAATTATTTCCAGATTAACTTTTATCTCAAGTGAACTGGGGTTGGGGGCAGCACTAAAGTTCCATCTGGTATAAGAGAAAGCCAAAGCACTGGCTTAACCTGGATTCTGCCTTTCTTTCTCATATTAGCATTCCCCACCTATAGTCCAAGGCAGTTCTATAGTTTGGGTAACCCCAGTTTCTTCTATATATTTTGCTCCATCGTCATCTCTAGAATGTTGCCTTTGTCCTCATAGTCCAAGGTGACCTTGCCCCTTCTGTGTCGTGTGCCAGCCAGTGGGGAGGGGAGAGCAAGGCAAGAACTTAGTCAAATGGCCACACTTCGCTGTAAGACAGACTATGACTTTGGGCACTTGTGTGCCCAGCCAAAAATTGGGGGAATGCTGTTTCAACAGAAGAACAGGGGGTACAAATAGTAGAGACAGCTCTCAGTTTTTGTCTGACACGTTCTTTATAGTTCTGCAATGCTGTGGAAAAGCTATGTGAAATATAAGCTCATTTGTACGTTCGTCTTTAAAATAGTTTTTCCCTCTGATCCAGGGTTACAAGTACAGATCATTACTTCCTAAGTGACGGTCTTTACGTAACTGAAGACCAGCTAGAGAATCCAAAACCTTTACAGTTGGATGTAATTATGGTAAAACCACATAAACTCTGTAACAATGAAGAAAATGATGCAGTGTCTTCTTCTAAGAAACGAAAGCTAGCGCTGGAAGATGCAGAAAACACTGCCTCTGCTAACTGTGACTCTTATTCAGAAGGATTGGAAAAGGGCACAGAGACGCAGAGAAGGCTCCAGACTTGCCTAGAACCTTCATGTTCCTGTTCTTCTGAAAGCCAGGCATGCCAGACCACAGTCAGCACTGGAGAAATTCTGGAAACTCTGAAGAAAGGGGGTGCATTTGTTTTAGACATTGACTTAGACTTTTTTTCAGTCAAGAATCCCTTCAAAGAAATATTCACTCAGGTAAATATGATATTTTTAAAACAGATCTTGAGAATTCTATGGCATTTGTTTAGATTAGGGATCAGCAGAGTTTGTACAAACAGCCTGATAGTCATGACTTTATTACAGGTTCCCTGTGTCCTGCGTCATATATTCTTCCCAGTTGTTCTTTCACATCCTTTAAAATTGTATATACCATTCATAACTTGAGGGCCATACAAATATATATATATATAGTAGGCCATCGGTTACCAATCCCTGCTCCAGATAATATTTATTATTTTGCACTTATTAATTAAGATAATGTGTACAGGGGTGGTTGAAGGGGGAAAATGTCATATAGGAGAAAGTGTGTACGTTAAAGAACATCACTCTCTTTCTTCATCCCTGTGCCCTCAGTTTCTTTCCTCAGAAACAAATACTATAGCTAATTTTGTATGGTATCTTTCCGGAGAGAGTTTATGTCTATAAAACCCTGCATGACAAATTTTTCAGTGACTAATAAGGTGCATAATTATGCACATATTATTTGTAGCTAATCATTGAGGCTGTGATTGTTATGCTCCCTCAGCAGATCCTAAATGCAAATCATCTGAGATAATTATGCCTTGAAGAAACAAATAAATTTGTGATCCAAACGAGCATTTCTAGGTGCATTTTATGGGCACATATATCTGCTTGCTTTAGCATTCAGGAAGTTGTTCCACATCTATTTTGGGGGATTCAAATTAACTTGTCTTTTTCCTAAGTTCAGTATTTGATACATAATGATGATGCTGTACTTTATAATCTTTATCCTGTGTGCGTATCAGAACCCATGTGATTTATTTAGCTAAATAATCAAAGACCTCAACTTGTCATGCCCAGATGGATGGAGTTACCCTAAAGAAATGATATTTACAGTGAAATCTCAATTACACATTTTGCCTGATTTTCCTAGCCTAATCTTTAAATGATTAACTAAGATGTTCTTGAATTGCAGCCATTTTTTTACTTAAAACATGTCATTGAATAAATAATAATTTTTTGTCTTAGTATATGGATTTTCGTTTTGTATTTAGGAAGAATACAAAATCTTACAAGAGCTGTACCAATTTAAAAAGCCTGACACCAACCTGACAGAGGTATCCTTCATTTATTTCTTTGGGTTTTATTTATCACATGTTTAATAATTATTAGAGTGCTCTCAAATAACTGTCCAAAATTTTGTGTGTGTGTGTTCATTAGTACTTAAAGATCATGTTTTAACTAACTGAATCGAAGATTTCATTGTAATGGGATTTCACTTGTTTTTTTGAAAAGATAACTATAATTTTGGCTTTTCTCTGCATTTAAAGGAAGATTTGGTAGATTGTGTTGATACTCGAATTCACCAGTTAGAAGATTTAGAAGCTACTTTTGCTGATTTGTGTGATGGTGATGATGAAGAAACTGTACAGAAATGGGCTTCAAACCCTGGGTAAGACCTTCAAACATTTTTCTTCAGCTCTACAGTATTTCAGTCCTTGATCTATCACTAGATTTACTAAGTTGCTTTTAAAAATTAATATTAAATTTCAATACAAGTTTACTAGCACTTTCACATTTGTTGATCATTTTCTGTGTGCTCAATAAAGATAATATTTTTCTTTGCATTATCTCATTTATTTCTTAATAACAGTCTTTTTTTTTTTCCTAAGATTTTATTATTTCCCAAGAGAGAGGAAGGGAGAGAGGCAGAGAGAGAGAGAGACATCCATGTATGGTTGCCTTTCACCTGCCTCCAGCCACGGACCTGGCTTGCAACCTGGTTATGTGCCCTGGCTCGGTATCGAACCAGCAACCTTTGGGTTTGCAGGTGGGCATCTTACCCACTGTGCTACTCTTATAACAGTCTTATGGCTTACCTATTATTATCTTTATCTTATAGATAGGAAACTAAAGCACAGAGGTTAAGTTGCCCAAAATCCCATAGGAAGTGGGTATACATCTCAACACTGCACAGCAGCTGCCCCTACTATCTATAAATGTGATGGTAGGTTTTGTGGAAGATTAAAAATGAGTAAGACAGTCCCTGTTCTAAGTAGAATAAGAAAAAACATTAACCTATCAATAGGAAAGTAAGTTACTAGACTGGTAAATTCTAATGTGAAAACTTGCCGCTTTTTAAGGAAAGCCCAACTACAGTAGAGCGTTTATGTTGGAACTGCTGCCCAGCATCGGGGAGCAGGATGCGAAAGCTGGGCTTTCCGTCGGCACGTTCATTTGGCCAGTTCTCTGTGTTGACCAGCCTTGAAGGGAGGGCGATCGTCTATTGATTTGGGGGTGGGGATGAAGAATGCCTATAGTGTTAATGCCAGTTTGAAAGGATAGTGACATAAAGAGTGTAGTTGCTTTTCCCTAAAATAATTTTTTTAATTATATGAACTCAAGAGACCAGGAAACTAAAGTAAAACTTTTTGTCCCCAGGAGCGTAGAAAACCAGAACCGGCTTATTTTCAAATTGATCCCCCACTAATGGAAACTTATTCTCCATTGTGTAAATGTAAGAAGTTAGTCATAAGTAGCAGTAACAGCATGAGTGGATAGAGAGACATCCTGCCTTCCTTTTTTTTTTTTTCTTTTTTCCCTCCTAGCAGATGAGTGGATGTTGATGGAGGGGGCATTAAAATACTACAGCTATTGTTCTGGCTGGTGGCTCAGTGGGTAAACCCAAAGGTCGCTGGTTCGATTCCCAGGCAGGGCACATAACCAGGTTGCAAGCCAGGTCTCCAGCCAGGTCCGTAGCTGGAGGCAGGTGAAAGGAAATCATATAGTGATGTCTCTCTCCTTTTCTTCCTCTCTCTCTGCCCTTCTCTCTAAAAATAATGAATAAAATCTTTAAAAAAAAAACAAAACCTGGAACTATTTATCTGGGCTTCTAAAGCGTTCCACCTAATTCCACCTAATACACCATTATTATTATATCAAACCAAATTTTTTTGTTATGATTGTATATATGTCAATAAATATACCTTAAGTTTTCTAAACCTTCAGAAAACTATGCTTTTTTAATACTGTGTGCTTAAGACACTTGGTTTTACACTGATCAAAATTATGTTTTAAAGTCACAGTAAAACTTGCATTTTTAGAGATAAGGAAAATCTCAACTTCCTGAGTGCCGATTTTCAACGTTTAATCCAATCCGTAATCTTTTTAGGTAATAAAAGAGCAGGAAACATTTATTTCTTAATATTTTTAAGATTATATTTGAACAGCTTTAATTCTTTCATTTCCCAAGAATCATATAAAACGTTAATGACCAATTTTAAGGATAACGTATCATTGGCTACTGTAACTTTAATTGAGGTGGTATGATTTTTAATTGAGAGGTGGCTTTTTTTACAGAATGGAATTACTAGTTCCACTTGTACAGAGTTTGAAAAAACGGATGGATGTGCCAGACTATGAAATGGTAAATATTTTATATTGAATTAAAAAATTGACTCTTTTCAAGGGCATTTTTCTGGGTAGAAAAATGTGCTTTTTTTTATAGTAGGTCATTTTTATTTGTGTTCTTGGAAAGTGTTAATTATTTTTTAAGTTATGAGAAATAATGCATGCTTTTTAGAAGCTGGAACATTGTTCAGTTTTCTAGGAAACTCATACTTTTCCCCATTTTACCTACGAAGCAAAAGTGCTGTGTTTTGGTCAGATGTCTTTTTCCCAAAGAGAAGAGGGAATACAATTTCTAAAGTTGATCATTCTTTATTTATTTATTTGGGTATTTTTTTTACTTCTTTCCTCCTCCTTCTTTCTCTGTTAATTTTTCTGATTACAAAAACCAAACAGACTCAAGAAGGCATTCTGGTGAGTGCATTTTGATGGTGATCTGAGTTTAATGGCAAAAGAAAACACCATTAGTGATCATTTATTTTATTCTTATATCATTCTGCCATCTTTGAAGCGCAGATTTTCCCATTCGACATTCACATGCCTTTTCTCAGATTTTGTGCCGGAGCTGGGACCCCCCAGGCCTTCTGCTGCCCTTTTACTTGTAGTGCTTCTTGTACTTTAGTAAATTGTGTTTTTGCTTTAATATTTTATTCAGTTGTGGGATACAGTCAAACCACTCTATTTGAACTGAAGTTTACATATTGATTTAATGCTGATTTTATAAGAATAGTAAATACCCCCAAAAGAATGTTTTGGCTAAGTTGTGGCTAATCCAAAACTCACCTTCCTTTTTATTTTTACTTTTTTTACATTTAGTATTATTTTGTATTGTTCTCAGGTATACGGCATAGTATTGAAACAGTCATACTTTATAAAACATTCCCCCAATATTTCTAAAACCTTGACAACACCATAGTCATCCTTCTTTTTGATGACAGTAATTAAAAATGAAAGAGAAGACACTTAAGGTTTTAAAATGCTTTGAACTCACATGATCTTAATGAATGTGTCTTCAGCAGGTCTACTTTAATTGTTCCATCACACCTGGATTTTCTAATGGTTGGGAGGGTTCTATACACCGAGAGAAGGGACGTCATGGGCTCAGTCCCAGGTTATGTAGTCAAACATGGTGTCCCTGGAGCTGCAGGGTTAGGACACTAACTGTTTCCATCATCTTAGTCGAAAAGATGATGCTGTCTTTCGTCTTATCATACTGTAATACGTTGATGGATTGATTGATCATCGCCAGTTAAATCTTTGCTGTTAATCCAGAGCCTCTAATAAAATAGCAGATTAGTGTTTTTCCATGCTTTGCAGTCTTATACGGTAGGCCAACCTGTGACATATTTGAGATCCAGTTTTCAAAACTTTGAAGCAGAAGCTGTAAAATGTCAGCTCGTGAGCCGTTTCCAGCTTTCAGGTATATTTAGCTTAGTACCAGTCATCGGCAGTTTAAACGCGTTACAGAGATCAGTAGCTTGTGCTTCCACGTAAAGAATACACAAGAAACGCCAACAGCTGGTTAGGTAAGATAAGAGGAAGGCTTTCCCTCGTAGCCTCTTGAAGCTTTGAATGTAGAGCTGAGTGAGTATATTTAAAAAGTAAATAAAATAATATGTTGGAAAGAAAGATAAGGTAAGAATATTACGTATAGTTTCATAACTTTTAGAATCCAGGTAAATTGGATAATTTGCTAGAAAGTGTAAATTGTCAGACTTAAGTAAAGACAGAAATGGAATGAATCCATGATTATAAAATAAATTTTAAAAGTAGTTAAAGAATTATTTCTAGAAAAGACATCAGGCCCAAACAGATATATAGGTCAGTTCTTGAGAGAATAGAAAAACTCCTATGACATAGAAATTATTAACGAAACTATAATCCCAATTCACAAATTAAGAGATTTGTCATCAAGGTAATTAAATGGTAAAGGAATCTTCTAAAAACAACAAAATCTTACAGTGTCATTTTGTATTGTCTTATATTCAGGTTCACCAGGCTGGTCTAACGTGTGATTATTCAGAACTTCCTCACCATATTAGCACAGAACAAGAAATTGACTGTCTTATTCAGTCTGTACATTATTTACTGAAAAGTTTACCAAAGCCTACCCTTGTGACAATTGCAAGGTAAGTGTGGTAGCCTGAATAACAGCCCATCAAAAATATCCTCATCCTGATTGTAAAAACATGTGAATATGTTGGCTTAGATGGCAAAAGGAATTCTGCAGATGTTGATTTCACTCAAGGTTCTTAAGGAGGAAATCATCCCTGGATTTTCTGAGCGGGTCCAGTGTAATCACAGGGGTCCTTTCAGGAGGACAGGAAGGTCAGAATCAGAGGGATTGGAAGATGCCAGACATTGTCTTGGAAATGAAGAATGTGTTGCTCCTGAGCGTGGGCAGGCTGAGAAACAGACCCTTTGCTGGAGTCTGGAGAAGTGCAACCTGCCAGCACCTTATCTTAGGACTTCCGACCTCCAGTGAAACTGGGAGATAAGTTTGAGCCTCTTAAGTTGGTGGCAATTTGTTATAAAGCAATAAGAAATTAATACATGCTCCATAGATTAATCTAATGATTACTAATATAGTAATTCTTACAATTTTTACAATCTCCGCTCAAATTTCAGTTATTGTATTTTCTTTTTACTATTAGCAATGGTTGGTAAACAACATGTTATTTTGTCTTTGAAGATGGTGATATTACTCAGATAAACACCAGAATTCCCTTTTCTGTGTCTGAATATTTAGTGGCTGCCATGTTTTTAATTTAAACTTACTATGTGTATAATTACAATTTAATAAATTTCTTTTCTATGTTAATCTTTGGGCTGGTTTTCTATAGAACTGCTAGATTCTAAAATAAGTGCTTTAAATACTCAAGTAATATTTATATTTTTTATGACAAGCATTTTGTAACATCTTTTACCATCCTGAAACAAAAAAATCATACTTCATCTAGCCTTCATACATAATTTTAAAATATATAGCTATCATATGTAATATATAGTTAATGTAATTGCCTTAGTCCATTAAGGCTGCAGTAACAAAAATATCATAGCCTTGTTGCTTATAAATCATAGAAGTTGCATTCTCACAGACCTGGTGGCTGGGAAGTCCAGGTGAGGACCTGATTCCCAGTTCACAGAGAGCCACCTTCTCGCTGTCACCTGACCTGGCGGAGGGGCGACTTGGTGCCCTGGGCCTCTTGTAAAGGCACTAACTCATTGGTGAGGAGCCTGCCCTCCTGACCTCTTCACCTCCAGTGGCGTCACCTCCCGATTTGGCCACACTGGGGGTTAGGTTCCAACATAGGAATTTCACAGGGGGAGTGAGGGTACCCAAACATTTAGCCTTTGTTTATAACAATAACCTACTTACACACATAACTTAAATATATGTTTAGATACGTATACACACACAAAAATATCATTGAAACATAAAAGAGAAATGAAAGCAATTGATAAAAGCAATGTATATTAAAATTCCACACTGGATTGCATCTCTACAAAAGGTGACTAAATGTAACAGTTACAAACGCAGAGAGATACTTACATGTTGTAAGAGCCAAATACTATGAACAATGCTGCCATGAGGACATGGTTTTTCTAGTCAAAACAGCCTCTTGGTGAAATTCTGAACTTAACTACCTTCAGTTAACAGAGTAGTTTCATTTCTGAAAAGTGTAGCGCATATTAAATCCATTTTCGAAAACTTTATTCATATGTAGAAAATTGTAAAATTCTAGGTTCGAAACCTTTGAAAACAGGACACAGATTGTTCCCTCACATGAGTGCTCTGTGGACTTTGGAGAGTGTGCAGATTCCAGGGCAGTTACTCGTGTCTGGAGGGCAGGACTGCCCTGCACATACAAGCCTTCCTGCAGCCCTGCCCTCTTCCCCTGTGTGATTTGACCATCAGAAGGTACCCACGGAACTGCAAACTTGTTTGGGCATTCCCGTCAAGAACCACTCTAACGGTGTTAAAGAGGCTTTTTTTTTAAATATTTAAGTACCCCTATTTATCATAAATTAATATTTTATATATGATACTTTCTTAAAATAGATCTTTATCCATACGTATATTTGGACAATAATTTAAAATTGTTCTATGTCATTTGTTATATGTTTACATCTAGTGTCAAACTAACTTCATCACCAGAGAATGGAATGAGTTTATCAGAAGTCTTATAGATTATTTCCTTAGTTCTAAAATACTTATGATAGGGAATAGGCTATATAACTAATTCCATTTCTGGGTATAGAAGTTTTTAAACCCTCTTCCCAGTCCCTCCTTCTAACCCCATTTCAGAACCAGGAGGCACTGATCAAATCATTTCAGATCTTAATCTCCATAACATTGTCAGTGGCATTGTAAGTGCCTGGCCATTCCAGTTGCAGTCAGTGATTCTAGAAAGACTCCCCAAAATGCCAATTTCTGCCCCTTCCCACTCGGCTGTTTTCTCAATACTAATTAGCTAGGACATTAATCCTACATCAGCACATCCTATTTCACATTGGACATAGTATAGTATAGTTAGCACTGTCCTCAGAAGTGGAACCTTTTATCACTTAGAAAGCCTCTACCCTCATCATGTCTAGCCCTAATGTGCACATAAAAGAAGGCGATGCCCTGACTGCTGTGGCTCAGTGGGTTAGGCATCCTCCCACAAACCAGAAGGTCACCTGTTCGATTCCTGTTCAGGGCACATGCCTGGGTTGCAGGCCAGATCCCCAGCTGGGGACAGGCAAGAAGCAACCAAGCGATGTTTCTCTCCCTCTCTTTCTCCCTCACTTCCCCTCTCTAAAAGATAAAATAAAATTAAAAAAAAATAGAATGAGAAGGACGCCCAGTCACTAAGGTGGTAAGCCCCAGTAGTCCCGAGCATCATGTTCTGTACAAGGAAACATTAGTCAAGTGGTTAAGCACTGAGACTTTGAAGACAGGCCCTCTGGCCTCCAGTTCTGTCCCCAGCAGTTTACTAGCTGCGAGCTGTGCAGGCTCATCCTTCTGTTTCAGATTCCTTTAAAGGGAAGGTAAATGTACCTATTTCATAGAATGGCTGAGATTAAAGAACATACTTTGTATCATGTGCTTGACATGAGTCAACATTTAGTAGCTTCTAACTAATCATTCCAAAATTCAGCACACTTCCATTTGTATTTTATGTTGAAATTGACACAGACAGACTTCCCCACTGCACAGTACACTGTCATTTGTGTGTGTTTCTTTTCTTTCTCTTGTTCCAGGTCAAGTCTGGATGATTACTGTCCTTCTGAGCAAGTTGACACCATCCAAGAAAAAGTCCTCAATGTGCTCCGCTCCCTCTATGGGACTCTGGACATTCACCTGCAATATTCAGCCGAGTCCTCTCCATCTTGAAACAACGAAATACTAGGCTCCTATTATTACATCTCGATGTGGTAACTGGGTTTTCAGTAACTGACTTGTAAATGAGTCTTCCAGAGGACACTTTGTTTTTACGTTAACTTGGACTTAAAATCTTGCAGGCACTGTCAGTTGCTAAATGATGGCAATTTTGTGGATGAGTCTAGCCCTGCTGCTTACCTTCCTCCCTTTCTAGAATTGTCCTCACTTTTGTGACGGTGTTTTTCCCCTCTTTTCTCCTAGGCCAGTTGACTATATGAGATTCCCTCATTCATTTATTCACTCAACCAAGTGACGCTTCTGAGCACTTACAGGTGCCAGACACAATTAAGTGCTGGGTGTGTGTTAATGAACAGATCAGACCAGGCCCCTGCCCTCTTGAGGGACAGCCGAGAGACTAATCACAGATTGTAAGACATGGTAGGGAGGAAAGGATGTCCTAGGCATGCTTGAGGTTCTCAGGGCACCCTGGCCTTATAGGAAAGCAACATTCACAAAAGCTGCTACCAAAAATGACAACAATAACAAACTTACCAGTCCGTGAAAATGTTGCAGGAAGTCTACCTCTCTGAGACTGCCAGTACTGTAACCCAGCTCTTGCTAAAAATGCTCTCAGCACTGTTGATATTGAGGTCTATTTGCGCAAACTCAACCAAACAAAAATTAACTCTGCTTTGCTAATCAGAAGAGCTTTTCTGGGGTTTTGTACCTCCGTGATGGTCAATGTGCACATCGATTATCACTGTAGTTCTTAAGTGCTACTTTATTGACAGCCTGGGTAAATACTTTTTCCAAAATAGTAGGAAATAGTAAGAAAAAAGTTAAATCCTTAATTCCAGCCTACCATAAACATAGCCTTCCACCAGCCTCCCCATGAGTAAGAGGCCCTGACGGACTGGCTCTTAATTGTAGAACTTCTCATGTACTTAATTGGCCAAAGCCTTGCCCCTCTCCAGTATTCATGTTCAGTGATCATCTTTAACTGCCTGCTTGATTTCTTTTCCTTTAAAGGATAGGACAGTATTTAAAGAAAAAAATTCATTATTCCTCAATCCTAATACAGTAGTTGTTTTCCTTTTTGCACGTGACTTTCAGGCCTTGACTTACCTGTGTTACCCTGTTGAGTTGCATGTAACTAAAATGATAGTGTTACCCAATAGAATGACTGCTACCAAGGTCACAATACCATCACCACTCACTAGATGGCACTAGGTCCCATTTTTTTCTAATGATTCTGTTGCCCAGTGAATTTTTCATGTTACCAAGTTGATTCTCCAAGGCTGATAGTCTGGATGTTTATTTCTGGGGGGAAAAGTAAAGCAGACTGACTTAACTCTCCATTCTGATAGAACAATATATGCCAAAAAGCTGTATTTCTCTGTAAAATCAGAATTGCAAAATAGTGCTTATTTATTAATTTGAAAATTTTTATTTGAGTTCTGTAAATAGATGTTACTTACATGAGTAAATTAATTTTGTGTGCTAAAAGAAATAAAAAGGTGTGTGTTGAGGTTTTAAAGACTTCAAATGAAACTATAGTGCCAATTAATTGTATTTGACCTCAAATACAATTCATAGTGTTGACTGCATGGGCCTGGTTTAGCTCATCATTTATTACAATTCCTGTGAACTGTGATGTGAGTCATCATTGGTTTCACTCAGGTAGAGTAAAGGGCATCAATTTCCTGTTTAGGTCCTATGCACTGTGATTCTCTTAGAAGAAAAGAGTTCAGTCCCTACTTGTTGACTAGAACCAACTTAGTAAATTATGTCTCTGCATATTTCACATAAGAAGATACTGAATTTATCATGCAGTCTTCGTATGTGTTCTGAGTGCCAATGTGGACTGCAATGGACAGAGTTGAGGACCAGGTACAAATACCAACTGAAGCACAGGATTTCAGCAGCTTTTTGAAAAGTGTGACTTAAATGTAGGCATAGACCATAGCTTTGGTGTCTTTGTTCCAAGTTCTCAGGAACGCTTGGTCAAAGGCCTTCAATCTTTGTAGGATATCTCCAAATACTGATTTGTATTTTAGCAGTAGTGGCCCTGAATTGCTGGTAATATATTCATGAAACAAGCAATAGTTTATAGTCAGTGGTGTGTTTCCCACTGTTGCTCCCACTTTATTTCTGTTAATATGGCATTTCTGTTTCTTTATTCAAAGAGGGCAAGTCCTTGCCCATGAGGAAAGAAATAACAGGGCTTTAAGCAGAATTACCCATAATTGAAATTTTTGGACTTGCAATTGGTTCAAGCATCCATTTCTTCACTTCTTTTTTTTTTTTTTTTCCTAAAATTTTATTACATTTAGAGAAAGGAGAAGGGAGGGAGGAAGAAAGGGAGAGAAACATCAGTGTATGGTTATCTTTTACCTGATTCCAGCTAGGAACCTGGCTGGAGACCTGGCATGCAACCTGGTTATGTGCCCTGACTGGGAATCGAACCAGCAACCTTTGGGTTCTCAGGCCAGTGCCTTATCCACTGGCATTTATTCACTGTCCTTTGCTACAGCATCGCACGTTAGCTGTTGACATCTGCCCTCCCCAGTGACCTCACGCTCCTTGTCCTGGTCCACGGCATCATTCCTGTCTATCAAAGGGCCTGAAAAAATGTTGGGTGAACTAATGAGCGTAGAAGTAGTGGTCACTGGGGGATTGGCAGTAATAAACCTTATCATATACCCTTTATTATACATCCTCTTGCGAGTAGGCTATCTTTGAGAGCAAATTGAACAAACACAGGTATTATACAAGAACAAACAATAGCTCTGGCTGGTGGCACAGCAGATTAGATGCCAGCCTGCGAACCCAAAGGTCACTGGTTCGATTCCCAGCCAGGGCACATAACCAGGTTGCAAGGCAGGTCTCCAGCCAGGTCCGTAGCTGGAGGCAGGTGAAAGGCAACCATACATTGATGTCTCTCTCCCTCTCTGCCTCTTTGAAAATAATTAACAATATCTTTAAAAAAAAAAAAAAGTTAGCAAGGATTAGGTGTGTTAAATACACAAGTCCAAAAGAGCTAAAAAATAGCACCTGTAAGCCAATGATTATGTCCATAGAGTGACTTACAACAGTTTTCCAGCTATTTGTGTCATCTGCTCTCACGGACAAATCCTGGTAAGAACTGTGCTCCACAGTGCTTACGTCAACATGAGGTAAAAATGCATATAGTTTGATTTTTCTGCCTGAAATTGACATCTCATGTTTGACACTATTGTCCGAAAACTTGGATATGAACTTCTGGTCCCTAAAACGTGTTGCTCTTAGATTACAGCTTTGCTGATTAATGGAAAAGGACAACGTCCTCCTGGTTTTCCCTCTCTGTAGAGGAACCTTCCTGCTCTACCTTGTTCCACTCTCCCTAGGGGAAGAAGAGGATTACCGGAGGGTTTCTCACAGAAGCGTATGACCTGCTCTACCCTCCATGCTGTAAGTGCCTGAGAACAAGCCCCATGGGAGAGACTTGCAGTAGTCCAGCAGGGCCAGCAGGGGGCAGAATCCGTCCCTGGGGTGCAGTATTAGAAACCATTTGTTGCCACAGACTTAAGCCATGTTCTCTTAACATCAGTGTTACCAGTAATCACGACATCTTTATCTCCATCTGCTGAAGGCCTGCGCCAGTTTCTAAGACATTTGGAAACTTAATGGAGAATGGTGATTGTTGTCCTTCCTCCAGCGCCATCATGGCTGTGCTTGCGTGGGAAGCCCGTAAATGCTGTAGCTGGTTGGAACTCCTGTCCAAAAGCAGGACGTTCTATGACCATTCTGAGTAAGCCCACACGTGTCTCCTCCTTCTGCAGCCTGCTTTTCTGCTGTGTAGTATAGACATTGTAAAACATTTTTAAAGATGTATTTTGCCTGCTTTTCTTGGATGTCAGACTGGTGTTTTATTTTTGACGTTATGCTAAGAGAGGCAGGCCACACAGCATTGTAGTAGACTTCCCATACAAGCAGCAACCAATTATAAAATGTAATGTCTTACTTATAATAGCATAACTTGGCCCAAAAAAAGAAACCTGTGAATAAACTAAATAAAAAATACCACTGATACTTAAAAAAAAAAAACAGTTAAGAATACGTATAAATGAAGGCATGAATATCTATGGAAAGATATTTATGGAAAGATAATAGTCAATATAATACAGATGTTAATGCTTCCTATATCAAAGTACATATAATGCAATTACCAAGGAAATTTTATTTTAACTTGTAACACTGGTTCTAAAGTTTATCTAGAAAAATGACTATACAAGGAAAGCAAAATTGTAAAATAAAGTTAAGGGATTATCCCTACTATGCACCAAAATACATTGTAAAATGATGTAATTAAAAGAGTGCATTACTAGCATGTGATCAGGCAGCCTGATAAATGAAACATACTAGTGTTTAGAAATAGACCTATATCAATTGGAGTGAGGATATCTGGGTTAAGAGGAAAAAATTAAAAAGTAATGGCTCATATAAAATGAAAGATTATTTCTCATTTTCGTGAAGTCCAATAAAATGTGCTGCTCGTCAGGCTCTTCTCCATGTGTGTCTTCCCAAGGCTTTCTGGAGGACAGCTCCATTCTACCTAGCACACTGCAGAGAGTGGGCCCTGCCCAGGGTGGGTCCCCCTCCCCAGGTGGGCACCCCTTCCCTTTTCCCCCCTTCCCTGCCTTCCCACCCCACCCCCTTCACCCACTTCCGCCCTGCAGTGGAAGCTGGGAAATTACCCTGCTGTGTGTGCCCACAAAGAAGAGGGAACAGGTATGGTGAGTACCTAGAATATTCTCCCACCAGACCCAAATTCATACCAGAATTTAATATATAATCAGGGTGATCATTCATATCAATGGAGGAAGATGAATTACATAATAACCGATGCTGAAAAACTAGATAGCATTCTCAAAAAAGTAAGCTGGATTCCCTGTTCACTCCTTGCAACAAAATAAATTACAATTGAGTAAAACTTAAGATGACAAGAAAAGAGGAAAACTATTAGAAAACCGTAGAAAAGGGAAGGCCTTTTTTATGAATAAGCATGCCTGCCTCGAAGGGTCAGATATATGGGGTTGAGATTGTGTGGAGCGTCCACCCAGGCGTAACCAGGTCAGGTTTCACAACGCAGGCTCTGACGTAGAACACCAGCTCCGCCTGCACGTTTGGTGTCCATGGCTCTGGCATTGCTTGTTTTGAATTCTGAGGCTTAATAGCATAATCTTCCCTCTTGCTGCAAGAGGAGAGAGTCTAATTCAAGTTGGCCATGAAATCCTTCTGGCTTTCATTATACACCCTGAGAGTTGACCGACCTGATGTCACACTCTTTCTTCAAGGAGGCTTCACGGAGAGTTAAAAGTCAGCCACCTTATTATCCTTAGCTATTACTGAAACTCCGTGTCTTTCAAGAGCTGCACCTCTTCCCTGGCCCAGTCCCTGTAGCTCATCCTCAGCAATCATGGGTGAAAATCTTAGCAAGCTTGGTACTACAGCACAGCATGCCATGGGTTATCACAACCCACTTAGGTCAGCAATGAGGCTCCTGTTGCCCCCTGATCAGGAAGAGAGCAGGTTCTTGAGGGTTAACTTTCTATGGCCATTTCATGCCCCCCATAAGAGCTGACCTTAGGCAAAGATTAGCATGCATGTAGTTTACTTGGGAGGTGGTGATATGGGAAGTGAGGGAGTGGAGAGAATGAGGTAAGGAAGGCAGAAAAGTCAGTGAAAGTATACCAAAGAGAAGAGAAATGCCATAGTCAACAAGAGCTCAATGCCAGTGTGAGGAATTGACAAGGAATTGAGGGCGGGGAAGCTTGTGTATTTATCTGCCGGTTCCCAATCCTTCTTGATTGAAAGTTGCACCCGAGAGCCTGATATCCTGTGACTTCCCAGCCACCGCCGGAAGCCCACCCTTGCCTGGGCGGAGCAAGTTCGGGACACCTCACAGGGACTCAGGAGAAGCAGAAAGACCCATGGTTGGGATGTGAGCAGAATGTACAGACAGGAACTGTCCTCTGTGGCCGCAGGTAAAGTTAGTCGGAGGGACACCAAGGGTAGGACTTGAGATGTCAGTTCTGTCTACAGTCCTTCCAAGCAATTCTAGACAGCATGTGCTGTGTGGCTGAAGGCGAGGGCCAGCTGGTAGACTTGTCGAGAACGTGTGCTGATACGGCTCCTGTGACGGCCATTCACTGGTAGCTGTCAATAGTGGAGGTGCACGTACTTTGGGGTATTTACTGTCTGAAGACAGTAGCCGCCAGCCTTGCATGGCTGTTTAAATTTGCATTTAAGTTCATTTTTATCTTATTTTCGTTAAGCTTCAGTTTCTCAGTTTCACCAGGCACAGTGCTGGTAGCCGCACATGGCCTATGGCCACCTTACTGGACAGCACAGGTAGAGAACGCTGCGTTATTGCAGAAGGTGCTGTTGAATGCCGTTGAGGGCCTCAGTATCCCAACCTTCCGTACCAAAGCGAGATTGCTAAACCAGCAACATTAGCATCCCACGGGAGGTTTTTAGAAATGCAGGATTTGGAGCTCCTCCCCAGAGTTATGGAACTAAAATCTGCATTTCAGCAAGATCTTTGAGTTGTCTGTGCACAGAAATGAAAAGCCTACACTTTTCTACAATTGCATTAGCATCCTTATCCCCAGCGTGGAGAAAACTCCTTGAGCTGCTCTTCTTCCCTCTGTACTTGGTGAGCGTCGTGTTAACAAAAGCTCAGCTGTGACTCACTGATTATTAAGCAGTAACATCTGGCTTTGAATTTCCTCTTTTACAGGGGTCTGAACAATTTTGGGTACTTACAGGATAGGATTGATTTTTAAAAACACAAAGCAACTTACCAGGTTTACTAATTGTTCGCAAAAGATGCCTTCACAGTTGCAAGATATTATAAATAAGAAACTTGAAAATGACTACCGTTAAGTGGTTACTTGAGTAGGTGACGAACAGTACGTGGGTCCCCTGCTCAGAATAAAATTTCCAGCAACAGCATCACATACAAAATCAAAACTGTGCTGTCTTGAAATTCTTTAGATGGAACCGAAAATAATGTCCTCTTGAAATGTGTTAGAAGACTCAAAAAGTAATGATGAACCCACTGATTCAGGCATTCCTGCTACTAAACAGTTTTTTTTTTTTTTTTTTTTTTTGCAAAAGCCTTATCTTTTGCAAGCTTGCACACTACAAATGACGGGCCTTATGCGGAAGAAGTGTTAAAGCAGGCCACTCAAAGCCTATGCAATTCTGTAATAAGACATTTTTAAACGCATAATCCATATGTTCTAATCCCTTTATCGTCTTTCATCTGGTACTTCCCAACCCCCTCCCCTCTGACAGCTGTCTGTTCCAGGTACCCATGCCTCTCTCTGTTTTGTTCATTAGATCCCACATGTAAGTGAGATCATGTGGTATTTGTCTTTCTTTAGTTGATTTATTTCACTCAGCATAAAAATCTCCAGGGCCATCCATGCTGTTGCAGAAGGTAAGATTTCTTTTATATGGCTACATAGTATTCCATTGTATAAACGTATTACAGCTTTTTAACCAGTTATCTGCTGATGGGCACCTGGGCTAGTCTCATATCTTGGCTATTGTAAATAAGCCACTAGGCACTCCTATGTTAGCTTTGATTCTGAGAGTCATAGAAATGTCTCCCCTAGCCAAAAAATAAATTATTAAAATCAGATGGGAGGAGAACCCAAAATGGAATACAAATAGTAACAAATTTATCATCTGAAACAAACTATGTGCTTATTAATAGCAACTTCCTGTTACCTGATCCTTCCCGCCTCTGGTAACTTCTATTATATTTTCCATCTCTATGAATTTGCCTATTCTAAGTACCTCATATAAGTAGAATCAGACGATACTAATCCTTTTGTGTTTGGCTTATTTCTTTTTGCATAATGTTTTCAAGGTGCTTCCATGTTATAGCATGTATCAGAATTTCATCCCTTTTTATGGTTGATTACTATCGTAAAAGCCACATTTTGTTTATCCATTCATTTGTTGATGGACACTGGGTAGCTTCGATCTTTTGACTATTGTGGATAATACTGCTGTGACTATCGGTGGCAGTGTCTGTTTGAGTCCCTGCTTTCATTCCTTTGGGTATACTGTGTAGCAGTGGAATGGCTGAGCCACCTGGTAATGTCATGTTTAAGTTTTGAGGAACTTCCAAACTACTGTTCTCCACACTGGGTGCCCCATTTCACATTCCCACCTGAAATACCCAAGGTTTCTCCAAAGCCATGCCAACATTTGTTATTTCCTATTTGGGGATGGGGATATTTTTTGTTTTTTAAATAATAGCCATGCTAATGGGTATAAAGTGGTATCTCGCTGTGGTTTTATTTGCATTTCCCTTCACACTAAATGATGCCCGGCATCTTTTCATGTGCTGTATGTTTTCCCTGGAGACGTGCCCTTTGATGACCTTTCCCCATTTTTGAATTGTATTCTTTTTGCTGCTGTGTTGTGGGAGTTATTTACATTTCTTTGTATTAACCCTTTATCAATATATGATTCATGGGCTATCTCTATTCTGTGGCTCTCATTTCACTCTCTTAAAAATGTCCTTTGATGATCAAAAGTTTTTAATTTTGATGAAGTCCTTTTTTTTTTTTTTTTCATTTTTCTTTGTTGCTTATGCATTTGGTGTCACATCCAAGAAATTATTGCTCGATCCAATGTCATGAAGATTTTTCTCTATGTTTTCATCTAAGAGCTTTATAGTTTTAGCTCTTAAGTTTAGGCTTTTGATCTATAATGAGTCTATCTTTGTATAAGTATTTAAGGTAAATGGTCCAACTCCATTCTTTTGTGAGTGGACATCCAGTTTTTTTCAGTATCATTTGTTAAGACTGTCCTTTTCCCACTTAATGGTCTTTACATTTTTGTTGAAAGTCAATTGACCACATTTGTTTGGGTTTATTTCTGGGCTTTCTGTTCTGTCTCTTTGGTTTTATGTCTGCCCTTATATACCCTTGCACCGTTTTGGTTACTGTAGCTTTGTAGTAAGTTTTGAAATCAGAAAGTGTGGTCTTCAAAATGTGTTGTTTTTCAAGATTGCTCTGGCAATTACCATCCTATGTTGAACTTTAAATACTGACTTGTTCTCCTATACTTCATGATTCCACTTTAATGAAACATTCCACAAGCAAGGTCAATCTGGTCTATTCTGCAATAGTTCTTTCAAGTGGATTAGCTTGTGTGAGATTGGAAAGTGGGAATGAGTCTGCCATGGAAACTCTATTGGTTCATCTGCAAAACTTCCGCGCATGTAATGGTTTGTGCCAAGTAGAACAGCAAGATGCCCACACGTTAGCAGGACTGATGCGACACAAAGCAGCTTGTTGAAGACGAGGCCCCTTTTCCCCTGTTCTTTTTCCTTCTTTTGAAGGAGCTGCACAGAAGCCTTGCAGGAGCCCTGAAAGATTTGCATCACTATTAGTCCTGCTAACAGCCGGTGAAAGTGTTTTAACAGAAAAATAAATCTGCAGTTACGTTTTCCTCATTCTACCTGCCTTCTATTGCTGTACCCGTCAAATGTCCAAACCTGTAGAGAATTATAGAGTTTATCTGAGCCAAACTGATGACAATTGTCCAGAAACAAAACCTCAATGGCTCCGGGAAATGGCAGTTTTAGCACTTACTTACGTCAGAATCAAAGGGGAGGGTGTAAGGGGGTTACATGAAACCCATTGGGGATAGATTTGGGAGGCAGGAAAATCTCTGGGACTGGATGAAAAGGAAGACAATTGACACTTGCTTCCTCTGCATAGGCAGGCACAGGACAGTTAACAGTGAACATTGACAGTACATAGAGATGACATGTGGAACAAGGACAGCAAGGGCTTCTGTGGTCTCACGTTCTGGTGGGAGATTGTGCCCTCAGGGGCCCTCAAAAAGGGGGGGGGGATCACCCTGACATTCTAAAGGGAGGTTATCAGAGATGCAGAAAAAGACAACAGACAGGCTCAGTTAAGGTGAAGATTGAGGTTCGTCAGGGAAGATACTGTCCTAGGATGTGAATACCCGCCATGGCTTGGTTTTAGTTACCAAGTTTCATTTCAGACCATCCTGTGTGTTTCCTGCAGTCTCTGAGTCGGTAAGGCCTGCCATGCAGGGCTCCCCTGAGCATGCCAGGCTTCGTATTGGGCCCCTTCTCGTCCACATGCCCTTCCCATAGCACACGACCTGACATTCCAGACACGGCAGGGGGCACCCTGTAGCCACGCAAGCATTTTGTACCTTGTGAATGTTTCTGATGCTCACGTAGCATGTACTGCTCACATTTAGAAAAAAAGGAAGGACCATGTTACCCGAAAGCCACACCAGGAGCAGCCCATGGCTCTTGATGGGCACTGACCCTGGTGAGCAAATGACCAATACAAGGTGCTCATCTGCTCCTCACCCAGGACAGTGGGTCCACGTAAGGAACCAACACCCACCCGTTCTCCTCCACTTCTCTCTCCTCCTCCAGTCCCTTCAGAGGTTTCTATTTGTTAAGTTTTTATGACCTTCATGCTGACTAGTTTGTGAACAAAATCCCTGGCCCCATAAACAAAAAAAGAGTCCCTACTTGTATATTTTGCATATTGCTAAGCAATGTTTGGGCTTTGTCAACTTGACATAATTTTTTTTAATATATTTTTATTCATTATTTTTTAGAGGGAAGGGCAGGGAGGGAGGAAGAAAGGGAGAAACATTGATATATGGCTGCCTTTCACCTGCCTCCAGCTACGGACCTAGCTGAGACCTGGCTTGCAACCTGGTTATGTGCCCTGGGAATTGAACCAATGACCTTTCAGTTTGCAGGTCAGCACTTATCCACTGAGCCACCAGCCAAGGCAACTTGAAATAATTTTAAGATTAATGTAACAGTATTTGTATGTGTTGTTTGTGTTTTTCTAGCTCACGTTAGTAAAGCATAAGTGAAAATTCCCTGGGAGAATTTTTAACATTTAGTTTTTTGACAGACATTTGGCAAAAGAGATTTTTAAACTTTCTGTTCATCAATTCCAAGTTACATAATAAGGTCAGAAAAACACTTTCATGTCTTTACCATTTGATTGCAACATAAAAAGTAGTATATTTGCCCCAGAAAAAATAAAACCAGAAACAAAAACTAATAGACTGTATGGTAGGCAGAATGCCGCCTTCCCAAAGATGTCTTCAACCTAATCCCCCAAACCTGTGACTCTGTTGTTACATGGCAAGGGAGAATTAAGGTTGCAGCTGGAATTAAGTCCACTCTGAGGCGGGGACAGCACCCTGGATTACCCAGGTGGACCCTATGTGACCACCTGGTCGTTCTAAGCGAGAGAGGACAGACAGGGTCAGAGCCTCATCACAAGAAGACTCAGCCATTGCTGGTCTGGAGGTGGTAAGAAGCCACCAAGTCAGGAATCCAGGCAGCCTGGACCAGCTGTAAAAGATAAGAAAACCAATTCTTCTGGAAGGCCTGGAAAACAACAGCCCTGCCGACACCTTCATTTTAGCTCATTCAGATTCATTACTCGCTTATAACCCCCAGGGTTATAAAATAATAAGTTGGGGTTGTTTTTTAAACCACTGAATTAGTAGTAGTTTGTTGCAGCTGCAGTAGGAAACTAGTAGAGAACCTTTACTGGTAAATCACATAATTAAGTACTTTGGGCACAAGGTGGCATTAGACTACTAGATTTATTTAAAAAAAAAAAAAAAAAGTCCCTTCAATTTTGATGCTGAAGGTGATGATACTATTTTCTTCTAATAAATTTTTCTGAATCATCTCATCATACACCAAAAGGTTGCAGGTTCGATCCCTGGTCAGGGCTCATACCTAGGTTGTGAGTTCAATCGCTGGTAGGGTTATGTACAGGAGACAATAATCCTTTTTCTCTCACACTGATGTTTCTCTCTCAAATCAATAAACATATCCTCAAGTGGGGATCTTATTAAAATCCAGAATGATGAACCATAAATGAAAAGAAGCCTCAGAATACGTGTCATGAGCGTAAGGCCTCCCTTTGTTCCCAGGGCCTCTAACACTGGCAGCAGCCCATAAAAGGCACCTGAAAAATAATTGCTAAATGAGCAAACATCTCATGTCTAATTTGCATATAAAAACTGTTTGTCAAGTCTTTTCCCACATTAACCTGAATAATCAGGAACTTGAAGAAAATCCTTTTGTCAAGAGTGTTATATTTAGCCCTATTCATAGAGCACTCTTTTGTTTGAATGTGCTTACAATGCATTCCTCTTTGTGCTAGAAATAAAACAGCCTTTCCTTGTTCTATACGGCCCTCCCTGCCCTGCACCCAGATGTGGCCAGTTGTAACACAGCGCCCAGGGCTTCCCATTCTCCTCCCAGGGGGCGGGGCGACTTCGGGAGAGTGGGTGCATGCTCAGAAAACAAGGGGCCAGAAGTGACGGCCCTGGGAGGCAGGGGGTGTTCTGTGTATCTCACTGTAACTGCCTTGGGAGGCAGGGGGTGTTCTGCGTATCTCACTGTAACTTGGGTGCTTGGCACGTGCCGTTCTCTCTGCACGAGGGCATGAGCCCGTCTCGCTTGGCTTGTCCACCTTCCAAGCCAGAGTGCGCAAGTGTGCGGGTTGGAGAGGTTTCCCAGTACGCTCCATCCGCAGACACTGTAAACGCGATTCCTCTCTGTTCCTGCAGCACAGTGTTCTCGCCCTTTCACGCAGTTTCGTAGTTGGCTTTGCAAAGAGGCCCCAGATGATAATTTCTCTGTGGCCAGTACTGGGAACAAAGTAAATGCTTCTGGAAGAGGAAGGCATCCTGTGGGAGCAGACTGCAGGTGGATAAAATATTTGCTGATTTCTTAATATTTCTGTATGGGTGTGTGCACATTTGTTTAACCCAGAGGCAGGAAGTAATCAGGATTACATTTATCATTTGGGTATAATTTCCTTTTGCAGACTTTTAGAATAGTAAGTATAATGAGGTCTAAAATCAATGCTGTCTGTTTTCTTTTAAAAAGATAAGGAAGGAATTTAAATGCGAATTGTAATGTTTTTCCTCAAAGGGGAATAATTTGCCTTTTTATAAATTTGATAAAGTTCTTTGTGCTTCAAATGTGGACTTGGGCTTTAAATATTAATAAACCTGAACCCTTCATGAATTAATTATCACAACTTTCAAACTCCAATTTTACAAAGCCAATTGTAAAGCGCAAAATGGCTTTCCCAAATGATGTCTTCTTCTGGTATTAATTCAGATGATTAAATAAAATATTATGTATATTAAATTGAGTATTAATACTATAACTTAAAGGTCCATATTTCTTGTTACTGTCATTTCAACTGCACATTTTTGCATTTGATATAATGGCTATAATTATTATTTTTAATCAACTTTCATTTTTATATTGGAATAGCATGAATGAGCAAACATTGCTAAAAATAATTTTTACGAAACAGCAGCCCCTTCTCTTTATCTCCCTATTCCTGTTATCCTCCAAGTAACCAATGTCAACTCTATTAGCTATTTTCTCTGTTTTTACTTTCTGATTTCTAAATAATATACGTACACATACGTATATACTGCTAGACCTTGGAATTCTCTTGGCCTCTGTTGGATCCTCAATCATGTGCATCCCAGTAGCTCAATGTCCTTCAAAGTTGAGCGCTTCTGTGTGAGTGAGTGTGCACGTCCAAAGAGACTTACCTGTTGATTTCCAATTGCAGATAGTAAGGATTTTAGCTCATTTATATGCCCTCTTTTCCTTTTACTATCTTCTCAATAAAATTATCTCTCAAAAAATAGCTGTTAAATGCCCTGGCTGGTGGCACGGTGGATAGGAGCCAGCCTGTGAACCCAAAGGTCACTGGTTCGATTCCCAGCCAGGGCACATAACCAGGTTGCAAGCCACGTCTCCAGCCAGGTCTGTAGCTAGAGGCAGGTGATAGGCAACCACACATTGATGTCTCTCTCTCTCTCTCTCTCTCTCTCTCTCTCTCTCTCTCTCTCTGCCTCTCTCCCTCTATCCCTTCCTTTCTCTCTAAAAATAATAAATAAAATATTTTTTAAATGCTGTTAAATCTGTATTCAGTGTTTTCAAAGTTTTGACTATGTATATGTAGTATGTCATTCACTTTTCAGCCATGAAGCATGATTACATATCCCCTCTTATATAACTTGATTTTTGTGGGGAGGAGTTAATCATTGCCTCATTTTAAATCATTCTCTTAATTTTCTTTGAAACATCTGACTCAATAGTCCCACATCCTTGTCAGCTCTGTAAATTAAATTGTATACAAAACATGTTAGATAATTGAAGACTTATCCAGTGCCTTCTAGTGAAATCTGGGTGGCTCTCTGTGGCCCTCTGGCCCCTCTGCTGCATGTGGGCTTCCATTTGCCGGCACCCCAGGAATTCTCTTTGCCTCCATTGGATCCCCAATCCTGGGTATCCCAGCATCTGGATGTCCTCCCTCGATGTTGAGCCCTTTTGCGAGTGTGTGTAGGCATGTGCACGTTCTCAGATAGCTTCCTAAGAAAGGATGTTGTGCATTTAGAATTCTTGGTTAAAAAATAATTTGTCTTTGGAAATGTGAAGGTCTAGCGCCATGATTATCTACCTCCCATTTGGAAAATTTGATGCCATTATTATTCACAATCTTGTGTTCATCACCTCTTCTCAGCCTTCTCTTCGCCCTCACCAAATGCTTTTAGAGTCTTCCCTTTAGTCCCCGTGTGTGAAATGGGAAGATAATGAGCCTTTTGTGGTAGTTTTATTAATTGTTTGTTGGGCTTTTTGTTTGTTTTTGCTGTTTATTCAGTTGGGCTGGATACCCAAAAGGCCTTTGTTAAGAAGTGTCTCATGTTCTTCAGCTTTAGAAAATTCTCTTATGTTATTTTGTTAATACTTTTTCCCACCACTCTTTTCTGCTGTTTCTTCAGCTCCTATTACTTAGCCATTAAGCTTCCTGCAATTGAGCAACTAATTTCTTAAATTTTCTCTTTTATTACCCAATTACTCCCCATTTTACTTTGCTATCTGGATTCCCTATTTAATCCACTTTCCTACTGAGTTTTTCATTTCTGCCACCTAGATTTAGTTTCCTTGTATTTTTGTTGTTATCCCTAATTATTCTTTTTAAATCTACCATTTTGTTCCTGTTTTTTGGATATGCTATCCTCTCTTAATTTTCTGAGAGCAGTAATGACCTTTTTCTATTTTTCTTTTCCTTCCCTAGTTTGCATTTTCTCTGAGATCCTTTATGTTTAAAAAATGCTTATTGGAAGTATGTTTTATATGCCATAAAATTCATGTACTTCAAGTGTCCACCTCACTGATGTTTAGTATATTTACTGACTCATTCAACCATCACTACTATTCACTTGTAGAATCTTCCCATCCTTCCGAAAAGATCTCTCATGCCCCATTTGCCAATCAACTCCATTCCCAACCCTAGTCCCAGTTTGTCCATAATCTGCTTTCTGACCCTATGCATTTGCCTTTCCTAAACATGTAAATAGAATCATATATGTGCTCTTCTGAGTCTGATTCCTTTCATTTCACGTGATGTTTTGAAGATCATCCCATTGCATCAGGTATCAGTGCTCCATTTCTTTTTATTGTTGAAGAATATTTCATTGCGTTGATTTTGCTTTATCATTTGCCAGTTGACTAGATATCTGGGCTGTTAACACTTTGGAGGAATTATCAACATTTTTGTGTTGTTTTAATGTCTTATTTTGAACGCAGTGTTTCACATTAGAGAGTTTTCCCCAAATGTATGACACTCTCCGACAGTCTGCTCATGTGAAAGGAAAGCCAAAAGAGTTATGTGGAAACTGTCTGTGTGTGGTGCAGGAGGTGGGGGTGAGGGGAAGCACGCTCTTTATTGTAATTCTCTTGGGAGATCTCATGCCTGTGTTTTGCATCCTCTTCTCTTGGACTGGTGGAAATTTCCAGAGGACACTCTTCAGGGGTTTTTGCTGGAGGGTAGAATCTTAGCTCCTAGTGTCCCACAGTCCAGAGGAAGGAGAAAGCTGAGATGTCACAGATTATAGGACATGAGCTTTTACTTGATTTCCATTTTTAGTGGGAAAGCCCCATCTCCTTCATCTGTGCCTACATCCCCCGAGAGGAGAGACCCTGTGCCTTATTCTTTACTCCTGGGGTGGCCACAGAGAGCAGAGGGTGAGATCTGAAGATGCTTCTTAAATAGACACTCAAGCAGCCTCTCTAATTTTGGCCCGACCATTATCTGCTCTTCCTCCCCCATTTCCGCAGCTACCTAGTGCCAATTTCCGTGCCAATTTCCGTGCCTCTGGGGTTCCGCTGTACAAGTAGGTTGCCCTCTGCTTTGCCCGTGGCCACGTTGGGCTTAGTGTTCTCAGACCCACTTACTTATCCAGCTACTTCTCAGCATCCAAAATTTACTGCCATTATTTTCTTTCCTGGCTTCATTATGGATCTGTGATTCTATAAAAATCCTTTACTCTCATTTTCATCAGACACAGAGTATTCAGCCAGCCATTTTAAATGACAATCTTGATTTAACTCTTAACGAAAAAGGAAGATTTCAATTTCAAATAATTGATGCCAATGCCTCACTCTCAGGGAAGTGCGCCATAACTTCAGTGTAGGCTGCACGCAGTGACTTCCTTCCAAGAGCACAGGATGGAAAGGTACGGGAGGAGGAGGAGCTTCCTAATGAGAAACCTGACAGACTGTACCTCAGCCAGGTGTTTAAGGTCAACATCAATAGCGATAAGTTATGTTGTTGATAGCATGGTGGTCTGCTCCCGCGCACCTATAACCTCAGTGTAGTCATGAGAAGAACATCAAATGCCAGTTGAGGGAGAACCTACGAAGTACCTGACTAGTACTTCTCAAAACTGTCAAGGTCACTTCTGAAGGAAAGTCTGGAGAACTCTCGCAGCCAGGAAGAGCCTAGGAGATATGATGAGTAAAGGCAATATGGTACCATGGATGGGACCCTGGAACCGAAAAAGAACATCAGGCAAACACCAAGGAAACCTGACTGCCATGTGGACTTCAGTGAGTAGTAATGTATCAGCACAATTCATTAATTGTCATCAATGTATCACACTAACAGGGAAACTGCCTGTGGGAACTCTATTTTCACATTATTTTTTGGTAAATCTTTTAAAATGTTTATTAAAAAATAAATAAAACCCTCTCACTTATCCTTGGGCTATTTTTTGACACCTTTACATCAATAGAAATGAACCAGAAGTGATCATTTTATAATTTGAGTCATTTCTACCTCGTACTTAAACTATCAGCCAGCTGTTCTAATTCAGGTATTAGAATAGTCTATTCATTCTCTTGTCCAAATATTTATTGAGCAAGTACTATGTTCTAGGAAAATACCTGGGACCGGAGCTACAGAGATTAATAAAACATGATTCCTGTCTCACAAGGGGTTCCCATTCTGGGAACACGGACCACCATAGAACACTTCTTACAGTCCACGCCTCTAGAAATGCATCAGCTATAATGAACATTTTCTGCTATTCATATTTTAAATACAAAGGAAATAATAGCTGAAACTCTTCTCACTTTTAAAAGTTCGTGTTCAGGTGAAACATAAATCCCCTAGAATTGCATGATCAGTTATGAAACATGGAAGAATGCTTAGGAACCTGGTAAAAACAGGAGTGTTGACAACAGAGAAACAGAACTTCCTCCTTTTTGACACGATGACCCACCCCCTCACCAACAATATCAAGCAGCGCCTCATCAAGAAGGTATAGGAACATATTAGCGTGTAAATTAGATGAGAGTCCTTTCAAATAGATTGTGGAAATATACATTTCCAGTTATGAAGGCCCCCAAACTGGGGATGTTTGGGAAAAGGAATTAATACAATAGTAAACTTTATTATTGAAATGTGAACATACCTAATCTCTACCTCAACAGACTCTTAAAAAGTTTAGGACCACATAGGAAGTCAACCACAAGTTCAAAAAATAACTAGAATACTATTCTACAAAACTATTGAAAACCTAGGGATTTTTATTTTTCACCTCAACTCAGTGGATGTAATAATTTCTACTCTGGGGACCAGCTGAGTACTTCAAGTGCCATTATTTCTGAGGGTTTCAACTTGTAAAACACATGTAGAGGAAAAACGGAGGATATTGCAAGAAGTAAAACTTGTACACAGCCAAAAATTAAAAATTAAAAATTAAAAAAAAAAAAAATGCCCTGGCTGGTGGCACAGTGGATAAAGCACCAGCCTGCGAACCCAAAAGTGGCTGGTTCAATTCCCAGCCGGGGCACATAACCAGGTTGCAAGCCAGGTCTCCAGCCCGGTCCCTAGATGGAGGCAGGTGAAAGGCAACCATACGTTGATGTTTCTCTCCCTCTCTGTCTCTCTCTAAAAATAATAAAATCTTTTTTTAAAAAATGTATGTGTGTAAATGTATTTTTGCATGTGTTTGGTAATATTATAATTCATATTACATAAAAGTAATTCTTTAAACAAATAAATTAATGTTGGCATTTTGAAATAATGAGAAGAAAACTGTATTAGTATGATTTGAGAAACTAACAGAAAGCAGTAATTAAATGGCGAATTGTCTGGATGTGAAAGGAAAATAGACAGAATAGACAGGGGGATCTTAAGAAGGTTAAAAGAAATAGAGAAGCCAAAGAATTTATAGGCATGACACATGAACATGACCTAAGGGGGGCATTGCCAGCAGAAATGGGGTACTAGGTGGAGGGGAACAAAAGGGGGGAAATTGGGACAACTGTAATAGCAAAATTAATAAACTATATATTTTTAAAAAAGAAAGAAAGAAAGAAAGTGCAGGAAGCTATTCTTAACAGGTAGGTGAATGACCCCCACCGCATGGACAAGCGCCTGCTGGCCCTCATTTACCTGGCCCACGCCTCCGATGTCCTGGAGAACGCGTTCGCGCCCCTCCTGGATGAGCAGTATGACTTGGCCACCAAGAGAGTGTGGCAGCTCCTCGACTTGGACCCCGAGGTGGAGTGTCTGAAGGCCAACACCAGCGAGGTCCTGTGGGCGGTGGTGACTGCACAGGGACACACTCTCCTTTCTGTCCTGCCAACCAGTCGTTTTTCTTGTATTGACTTCAGATTTCCTGCAGTTTGTACCTCCCAACACTAGCATTGGCTGTTTCATAAAATAATCAGTGGCTTTTCCTTTAGCAGGTGTGTGTATGCAGGGATCTGCTGCTATGTGGGTTTTTTTAAAAAAAGCTTTACTGACTATTGGCATTTTGTTCCTTCTTGAGCTCAAGAGATTTGCCATTTTCACTCTAACAGCTTTTGGAATTCTATAATGTTTACTACCAAACTACCTTCAGTTCCAAATACATATCATTAGTACATACTCAGTTTAAAATGTTCATCAGTGCAAATTCTTCTATATTCTTCAAAAATTGAGACAGAAATCATACACACACAAAGTTTTTTAACTTACTAAAAGCAAAATGGTATATCGAAGGATGTTTTATGATAGACCTCAATGGAGATACTTACCTTAATCTTTTTTATCTGGTGTTATTTTAGGTGACTTAAGTCAGACAGAGAAAAACAAATACTATAATACATGATATTATGTATGAAATCTAAAAAAGTCAAACTCGTAGAAACAGAGACTAAAATGATGTTTTAGTCTCTGGGGAATGCGGATTAAATGTTGGTTAAAGAGTATGAACTTCCAGGTGTCGGATGAATACATTTTGGGGACCTAATATTGGTACAATATGCTGATTACAATTAATAACACCCTACTGTATACCTTAAGGTTACTCAAAGAGTAGATCTTACATGTTCTCACCACAAAAAGAAATGGTGATTATGTGACAGGGTGAAGGTGTTGGCTAAGGCTACAGTGGTTATCATTTTGCAATAGATAGATACACACGTATGCTACATATGCATGTCAATCATATCTCAATAAAGCTGGAACAAATTGCTTCCCACATCTTAGATTTGTATATTTGCACTATTAAATCACTAAAAAATTGCTCCATAAAGCTGCTTGGGCTGTGATACATCCCATTTCTGTGGTATATAGGGTTGACTTCACATGAATTGCTTTTTCCATAGTTTCACAATAAATCTTGGTAACTGTGAGGACCAGTCCTTTCTTCAAACTGCATTGGTGACTCTGAGCCCTTTGCTCTCCTGTGTGAAGTTCAGATACACATTATCAAGTTTTCTGAAATACCCTGTTGGGATTTTGATTGGTATGGCATCGACTGTACAGATTTATTTGAAGGCACTGACATCTTTATGATATTGAGTCTTTTCATCTTGAAACATGGCATAAATTTCTGTGGTATATTAAATATGGCCAGAGTCTTTGCAGCTTCTGTCAAGAGATGGGGTCTAGTTTCCGGTTTCTTGGTTCTGGGCTGGCTTTGCTCTTTGCTGTAGCCAATAAATAGAATGTGACCGAGGTGTCATCTCGCAAGTTCCAGAGTTTGGGACACATAGTGTGGTAGAGTTTCTGCCTTCTATTCTCTTGGAATGTTGCCTTGAGACCACCAAGGCATAATGAAGCCCAGGATAAAGGAGCACAGCCTAAGGGAACGCAGCATTTCATGTTGGGAAATGATGCGTTCCTCTTCATCTAAGCCATTAAACTGTGGGCTCTTTTATTCCACAACAAAGACTAGTTGCAAGAGGAAATGGTGCCTAAAAAATGAGGTGCTCTGTAGTCAAAACCTAATACATGTGACTCCATGTTGGGCTGGCTAGTGGATACAGGCTCGAAAGGCAGCAAGCAAGGAGGCTGCTGGCAGAGAGAAGGGAACGACTGTGTAAGTCTGGATGGATAGCACATTGTGTTTTGTGCTAGTGAGAAAATTAGCAAAGCTATTGCCAGCAACACATGAATCCGAAGAACCACCTAGCCAACCCATAGAATTGTGAGAAATACTGAATTATTATTACATAAAATAATAAATTTGGGGGGTAGTTTTATATAATAGATAATGAATTTGTGGATCTGACTGAATTGTGTCCCCTCAAAAATGCATATTTTGAAGTCCTACCCACTAATATATCTTTATTTAAAGGTAGAGCCTTTAGGGAGGTAATGAAGGTCAAATGAGGTCATAAGAGTGGGGCCCTAATTTGATAGAACTGGTGACTTTATAAAAGAGAGAGATCAGCCCTGGCTGGTGTGGCTTACAGGTTTGATTCCCCAGGCAGGGCACATGCCTAGGTTGAGGGCCAGGTCCCTGGCTGGGGGCACACAGGAGGCAACCCATCAATGTTTCAGTTGCTTCTTGCACATCAACGTTTCTCTCCCTCTCTTTCTCCCTCCCTTCCCCTCTTTGGGAAAATAAATAAAATCTTTTTCAAAATAAAGAGGTGAAATAACCTTTCCATAGATATTCTTGGAATTTTTTTAAAGATGATATTATCAGAAAAGCATGATGTTCATTTCTAATTGTTATAGCTCAATTTTTTTCCTCGGTTAAGTCATCAGCATTTATTTTTGATATTATTTTTATTTAATTTTGGAATAAGTATTCCATTCACATGCCTCAAGAAACATAAAAAGTATACAGTGACGCTTTGCTATATCTTCATTCCTTCGTCTTCTCACAATATTGACCAAAACAGATATTAGCAGATGGCTCTGTATTTTAGCTGCCTTTGATAAAAATGTTCCTAAATTTGGTCATTAAAATTGTGATGTTTTCTGTAGGTTTTTTGGAAGAGATACTTTAATTCATCAGATTAAGGAAGTTATCTATGTTTAAATTGCTTAGAGCCTATCATGATTGAGAATGGAATTTTCTCCTGTTTTTTTTTTTTATTTTTTGCCTTTTAATTTTGAGGTACAAAATTACATGCCATGAAAAGTACGGACCATAAGTGTTCACTTTAGCAAGTCTCCATATACATGTGCCGCATAGCCCACGCCCCTCCCATGCTGCAAAACATTCTCATGACCCTAGGACATTCTCTTATGCCCCTTCCAAGCAATACCCCTGAGTCAACCAATCTTTTGATTTTTCACGTTAGGTTAAGTAATCCATAGTTTGCTTCTTTCTTTTATTCTCTCTCTCTTTCTCTCTTTTCTGTGTAGTGTCCCATTGTCTGAACATATTGCAATTTACTTAACATTCATCTTGCTGTGGGACCGTGTGGGTTGTTTTGCAGTTTCGAGTCACATAATAAAGCTGCTATAAATGTATGTGAAATTCACGTGGAGGCCTGTTCTGTAGGGCCATTGCATTTCTCCGGGGGAGAAACCTCTGATTTCTTGCCTACCTGGTAGGTACCTTGCTGCAGGCGTTCTCTGAGAATGTGAGTTGGGCTGGGGACAGGAGGATAGCGGTCTTCCTTCTTGATCATTCTACATAAAGTAAATAAAATTATAAATGCTGAAAACAGACCCAGACTTCCCAATCCTCTTTTCAGTGCCTCACTTTAAAATACAAATATCATCAAGGATCACAGATATCCATTTACTTTCCATCAGCCCTGTTTCAGCCCTATTTTTCATTCTTGCCCCAAATGTATGTCTAATCTCCGGGTCCAAAGTTCTCTATGGTTGCTTCCTGACCATGTTTTCCTGTGGGAGCCCTTGAGGCTGTGCCTTTCTCTGCCTTTCTAAATAGCGCTCATCTATCTAGTATTCATCAACTGATGGCATCATTTGGGCCTACATATTTTTCATTCATTAACTCTGAGACATCTCAAGAGAGACAAAATAATAAGTACAGATCAACTGTTTTTAATGAAAGCTATGTAGGCACAGTAAGTTCTTCTTGCAGAGGGTCAAAAGCATCTTAAAGTTGTAGTCAAATCAAAGAGAAATACTTTGCAGTAATATAAGAAAGCAATATTCCACCTGGAATCATATTTTCTAAATTGATTCTGGCTATCTTACCTGCTAACTGTGTGATTTGGGGAAAACTATTTGATCTCTCAGAGCCTTTGTTCTCTCTTGTCTAAAGTGGGATTAATAGAACCTTAAAAATGAAGATTTATGAACACATACAATATGTGTTCCATTTTCTATTTAAAATGAATAAACAAGCCCTGGCTGGTGGCACAGTAGATAAGGCGCTGGCCTGCAAACCCAAAGGTCGCTGGTTCGATTCCCCAGCCAGGGCACATAACCAGGTTGCAAACCAGGTCTCCAGCCAGGTTCATGGCTGGAGGCAGGTGAAAGGCAACCATATATTGATGTTCCTCTCTCGCCGTACCGCTCTCTCCAGAAATAATAAAAATTTTAAAAATAGAATGAAAAAGTAAACACTGGAAATTAGTGAAATGTTCATTAAAACTAGTCTTTGTTGAAAGTAAAGTTGAAAAGTAGGTTAGTGACATCTTACCAAGGAATCTACTTGAAAGAGAAGAGCATTTCTGATGGGTTTTGGTCTATTATCTGGCTAAGTCTTGTCTTTAAAAAAATCATACTACTTCTTGCTCTTTTTCAAGCATTTTCTCCTCTCTTCGTTCTACCTTGTAAGTCTTATCTTTCGGAAAAGAAGACAGGGGAAGTACGTCAGCTGTGGTCTCATCACTTCAACTGGTTCCAAAGATACGACTTTAATAAGGGAATTCCTTCCGAGGCGTAGGTAAGGGAATGAACAAATGAGGGACGCAAAGGCACGCAGAGGCAAGCCATCACAGACAGACATTCCCACACCAAGGGCAAGAGGGACAGAGAAGAGGGATCCAATTTCTGGAGCCAAGCAAAGTGAAATGTGGAGAAGCGGCCATCCAGCAGAATCTCCCTAGTTGTGGAGCGATGCAATGACCACCTATGACTTAGCAAAACAGGAAGGAAAGGAGGAAGAAATACACTAATGTTCCTTTTTCCCCCCACCTTCAGGCCCCCTCTGCTACTGGGAGCCATGGTCAGGGGCGCCTGGGAGAGGCAGCGCACAGTGGCCGGCCTCCCAGGGCCCAGAGCAGGGTAGAGAGGCATCCGTGGCAGCAGCAGGACAAAGGTCAGCACAGAAAGGTTTGAAGGAATGTCTGTTGCTTCACGTGGAGGGAAATCAAAATGTGTGAAAGGTCCAAAAGGCCTCAGTGGTAGAAGGCAGCTGAGACAGAAAACTGCAAGTCACCTTGTGGGAAAACCAAGCCTCTTCACTTGGCCTTTGATATCTGTCATATGGTGAAATAGATGCAGGCATTTCCCATTAGAAAGGAAGATGGTTTTCCAGTCACATATTTCACACCTTAAGGTGACCCCTTATCCATCACCCCAATGATGGCACCAACTGCCACTCAGGGGAAAAAGCAGCAGCAAAACAGCCCCAAGTTAGTGGAACTGACCAGGCCAAGGTATCAAGGACTATTTCCAGTGTGTGCAATTCCAGGAGAGAGATGACTCAGTTCTTCATGGGTGTCTGTGAAGGCTGGTTTAAAAATTCAAATACCACAATGTATGTATGTATTTGTTGTGTCCTGAGAAAGCCACTAGTTCTAGATGGCACTTGGTTTTACACAACCCTGGGAGTGAGACTATGTATTCCTCGCCTTTTACATATAGCCTCATGGTGTGCCCTTTGATAATAAAGCCTAATTGTACTATTTGATTTAAAACTATGTCCCACGGCGCCTGACATTTTGGTGCTTTGTGTCCGGTATAAGTATGTGTCAAGTAGTACGTCTTATTTCAAGTGGATGCTTCTTCCACTAGGAGTCCATGGTTGGGATTCAGGAGCCTGTGAAATCCCTAAAACTGATTGCAAGATGTTTGGCATGCATGTTTTTCGGGGAAGATCTATTGTTTTCACAAATATTCCAAAGTTACTCTTTCCTCTACCTTTCTCAACCAATTAGCACTTCTCTGTCTGGTTTTCACCAACAAACTGATGGCCCATCTACATTTTATCTCGTTGTGTGGGCTTACATGTTTTTATCCCTTCCCTATCATTATAGAGGATTCTCAAAAGAAAGGAAGGTCAGCAAACATGATCAACTGTTGTTCATGTTGGGAACCATGGCTGAATACAAATATATTGGAAGGGAAACTGGGTACAAGATGAACGAGCTGTACTAAAATATTTTTTTAAATAGAGATAGGAATTTATGACAAAGCTACCTTCCCTGACAGTCTTATTGTCTGGCCTTCTGGTGCTTTAGGTAAGAGAGTTAGGTGTATAAAAAATAAAAAGACAAGCTTTTGCCTGAGATTAATAAATAGGATTGGTCACGCGGTCCTGGGTGGGGACCCATTCCCTCACTGAACCTCCCACCATGTTTATTCAGGGGTTTTACTTGAGAATATTCTCAAGCCTGCCAAAATGAGTACCGGATGGCCCACGGGTAGAATAGGTGGTGTTCCATCCTTTGCATCAGGCATTGCTGTAAAGGGATTGTTGCGTGTTTGAGCCAGTGCTCTGAAGCCATGGGGTGAGGAAGGAGATTCAAACTCAGAGCCTGCTGGGAGCTGGCCTGGTGGGAGGTGTGCAAGGAGCGCTGGACCCCAGACACTGTGCTTTATCCCTGAAGGGGACAGCCTTTCCTCCACTTTGTTAGATAAAAAATTATCATTTGTAGAAGTCGGCAACTGATTCAAAACATTTTAAAATACTGTGTGGGATGAGCATATGTTTTGAGGATGTATTTGGCCCGGGGGATCTCTGGTGTAAAGCCGTCACTCCCGAGCCTGGCTGCAGAGCTGATCATCTGTGGAGCTTAGGAAACACAGATGCCCAGTCTCCTGCAAACTTGCTGAATCTCCTCTCTGGGGTGATGCTGGTGCCCAGCCAAGCTGAAGAACCACGAGAGCAAAGAATTGGCTGATGGAATAGCATTTAGCATCCTTAAAACAGCAAAATTCAGAAAGGATCCCACGAAAGGGAGTCAGGAGAGAAGTGAACAAACAGTCCCCGGAGGAGAGAGCAAGCCTGGGGAAGGCCGACAGGAACGCCTTTCAATGTGTTACCCACGTTCCAAATTTTGCTTTTATGAGCCAAGCCTTCCACAAGCAGAGCCCAAGCCACACGCGGCTCCTTACATTTAAATTCATTAAAGTGAAATAAGACGTAAAATTCAGCGTCTCCGTTGCACCAGCTGCATTTCCAGGGCTAAGGAGCCATGTGTGGCTGGTGGGACAGAGCACGTACAGAGCGCGTGTTCATCATCACAGAGGGTTCTGCTAGGCAGCCCAGCATGCACGAAAGTCCGGAGAAATTTGTGAACCTTTGAAGCCATGCGTGCGGGATTCTGGCATTTCAAGGGAGCGGTGATTATCAGGAGAGAGTAAAACATTCCCAAATTGGCCACATGCGTCTATCCTCTTCCAAAGAATGATGTTGTTCACCCTAATGCCAATCAATTCATAAATAATGAAGTTTGTAAAAATATTTTATTTATTTATTTTTAGAGAGAGGGGAAGAGAAGAAGAGAAACATCAGTGTGTGGTTGCCTCTTGCACGCCCCCAACTGGGGACCTGGCCCACAACCCCGGCATGTGCTCTGACTGGGTATTTTGTTCACGGGCAAGTGCTCAATCCACTGAGCCACACCAGCCAGGATGATAAGAAAGGTTTTTAAAGTGCAAAAATAAGCATGCCATCATTATTGGACAAATACTTATCCGCCCTATTCTATGTGCCAAGCCCACTGTTTTATTTTTAAATTATTCACGCAATTGAGTGGGGATAAAAATATTGGCTCAGGCAGCGTTCAAAAGCTACCCTCCCTTAGTTTGCTGTCTCCTGTCCCCTTTTAATTATCTGGAATTCCCCTTAATGGCATCGTCACCATTAGGTTGAAACATGCTCCTTGGTGTATGTAACGTATCTTCCTGGTTAAAAGAAGGGCAAGTGCAGCGATGACTAACAGCAGTTGTTTTCTGTTTGCTGGTGGCAAGTTTTGATCTGACCGTGACCAGGTGTAGACACGACACTCTGCCCGACAGGGTGGCATTCTCTAACCAGAACAGCAATCTGCACAGCCATTCGGCCCCAGTCACTCAACGCTTCTCACTCCTACTCAGACGACACGCAGCAGGATAAAAACCCAGAGAGACGAACATGACAAACGGAACCCTGAGCCTATGGGCTTTAGGCCTTGAAGCTGAAGACAGATTTTAAACTGCACACAAAAAGCTGAACTCTTGAGAAAACATTCTAAAAACCTTAAGAATGTACTTAGGTACAAAAATCATAACATAATTGAGGAGAAAGCATCGTTGGATAATGTTAAGACTCATTTAGTACAACGCACAGCTTTCTGGAGACCCTGATTAAGGTAAGACCAAGCTGCGTGATAATCGCTGGTACAAGCTGAGGATAAAGGTGGCCCTGCAGAAGGAGTGGTGTGGCACCTGGAAATCTCTTCCCTCATCATGAGCAGTTCATGAATTCTTCAGGGACACATGGATGGGGTTTTGAAGTAGTCCACCCAGGTAACTTACCTTCTGTCGTTAGGATAAATCTGATTGGGCATTTTGTAGTCACCATGTGGCTCTGGGGATAACAATAAAGGCTGAGGCTGCTTCTGGAATGAAGTAAATGCTTGATTCCTCACATGCCTCTTATAAAGAGTTGTCACTGAGGGACTTGGTTCTGGGAGTTTTGCTGTTAGTCTCCTTCAGGGTCAGAAACCTTGGTTATGTAATCTCATCTCATAGCCTGAGCTCCCTCAACACAGTGGCAACCAGTCTATTGGTTCGCCATCAAGGAAGGACAGGCACAAAGTGAGTATCACAGTGACTCACATCTCTTGCTTTCTTACACACACACACACACACACACACACACACCTGTATTTATGATTCATATGATATGCCAGGCCCTGTGTTGGGTGATGGGGATACAGAATCAATAAAACACAGACCTTCACCTTGAGGAGCTCACCTAGAAGCTGAGCAAATGATAGGAGGTGATAAATGCAACAGCGCAGACAGAAAACTGAGGGAATAACATAAATGCTCCTCCAAGAAGACCACTGAGGGGTCATGTAGATGTTCTTCTTTATCTGATGATGACCTTGCATCGAAGACAAAGAGCACCAGGGAGAAAGAGTATTTTGTTTCCAGACCCATGACTGCAACACGATTGTATTAATCCTGAAACAGCCTCTACATTTCTTACTTCCAGAGACCGGAACCAGCGGAAGGAAGAACCTGAAATGAAGCCAAAAAATAAAAGAACAAAGTAGTGGATGGGAAATGGAGTCTTGAAACTCAGAAACGTCTGGGATAGGAAACACCCAAAAGATGAGTCTATTATTCTGGCCGGGCAAGAGAGGGAGCTGTGGGGCCAAGTGAAGTGTCTGTCACGAGGCAAAGGAGACACGGCTTGAGGTCAGGAATAGAGCCGAGGACTTGTTTTCAAAACAGCAAGTGTGGAGGGGGCCGGCTAATTGTTAGGAGCAGCGAAGTAGAAGAGCCCAAAATGCAACTAGATCCATTCAATGAAGTTTACACTAAAGTAATTGCTTAGAGGAATAGAAGCAAAACCTTGGGTTTTAGCTAAATTGCTTAGTGATTTTTTTTTTCTACTAGGTAGAGGTGGCCATGAGTGAGCAGTCACCTTTGTATCAACATTATCAAAAGCAGGGCCAGTTGCTACTACTGCAAAATATATTATGAGTGGGGTAATAAGCTAAAAAATATATATATTTAATATCTGAAAAGATCCTAAGCCCTTAGGTTGCTTTTTCTCTGGGTGGCAGGCAAGAACTCTTGCTGGAACTATTTGTTCACTGTATGATCTTGTTCCTCCCTCAGTTCATCTGAGTTTACCATGCAGCCTAAGATCAAGAGTTCTCAAAGGTAGAATTTGCCCTCCATCTGTCATACTAGGGTTTTCGAATCCCGGACTACTCAAGGCATGCGGGTTCATTTTATCTATTTCACTGCCACAAGGCAGCCAGCATGCCCTGAGACCACACACAAGCCTGGGATCTTCTGCTTGGTAGGAGCGCTCACTGTGCCAATTCTTGACTAGTTTAAATGTGAGCCCTGCTATATTAACAGAAGAAAGATGCAGGCATGGCATGTGAGAATAAAATAAGGCCACCGATTTTAATAGACACATTCAAATTTGTACTTCCAGAGTGACAAATTTTAAAATAGCCTTCTTGGATGAGTCCCCATCGGAACATTTTAGGAACAACCTTAGAATTGTCCCCTTCAGATATTTCAAGAAGAAAAATTATTCATTTGGCTATATAGTCGTAAGTTATGGCCTGATTGTGAAAAAATTATTCATGGCATTTAAAGTCACACTTGGGTGCTAGATCTCATATTAGATCATGGTCCTATCGTGCTATTTAACAATGCAAATACCTTTCTTCTGAGCTGTGGGCCCCACTGGCCTACCCCATAGAGATAAAAAAAAAACAAAAAACAAAAACAGATCACACAATGTGACAATGCTAAGTTGCACCTAAATATAAGCTGTAAAACAAAACAAAATCAAAGCAGTAGAATAGCCTAAAGCATATAATTGTCTATCTTTGTGCCAGAGACAGACATATTTGTGGCTGATGGAAAAAATATATATAAGAAGCTGAACTAATTCACTCCATAAGGTCAAGGTCTCCGCTCTTTCAGACAAAAACGTTCCGTAAGTACCCACCTCATTTCACTATCTGGGGAAGCAAGCATGGGTCCCATTTAGGTTAAGAAAGAGGCAAGGAGAAGGATATTCAAAACCCTGGTAATGAGTCTCCCTCACCTTCTGCCCTTGGTTTTGAGCTTTGTGGGAAATGCGATGGCAAGTGCTTGTGCAGAGACAAGACGTATTAAATGACAGGCTCTATTCAAGTGATGAGCCTGCATCTGTGCAGAACTGGATAGTCACGCCGTGCTGGCAGTTATTAAAAACACTTTTCCACACCCAGTATGGGACCCAGGATATTTTTTACCCTCTTTTTATAGATGAAGAAGCTATGACTCAGGCAGGTGGAGGGATTTTGCTCATGTGGAGCCGAGGATCCTCCCAGGTCTCTCAGCCCTCAGTGGTTCAGAGCTGCTTGACCGTAGTGAGCGAAGACTTGGAGGAGGGACAGGCTGGGCCCCAGGGCACATTGGGTAACGTGGCTGGTGCCAAACTTGGTTTGTGGACACCATGACGACCAAATGGGCTAGCCTTTGGAAAGGAAGCATCCCACTTGAGCATGTGAGCTTATGACCTACCCTGTTGCAGGAACAGGACCTAGGGCCCTCTTGGTATATGCTCCGTGACTAGTTCAGTGCCTGGCACACACGGTGCACCCTGCAGGTGTCTGAATGAAGACCCTGAAGGGTTGTCAAGGGCATAATAGAGAGAACGGGCCCAGCTACTCAGCAACAATTACAGTCTCTAGCTGGTAACACTCCATCAGTAGACCTAACTTTTTCAACTCAAGAGGTTTCCCTTCTTGTGCACAGGGCCAGGAAGAAGAGTTGTTTTCCCGTCTAACCAGAGGAGAGTCATTTTGACTTGTCTAACCACTGCCCAAGCGCCACCAGCCATGTGGAAAGTGAAGACCATCCATCGAGTATGTTTTCATTCATTCAGAAATGGGGCTTTGTTTAGTCGGTCCCAAGGGTCTTAATTGTAAATATGAGAGGAGTGGTGTGAGGCCTCGCCAGGAAGTTGCTTGATTTGGGGGCAAAACTGCAGGGGGGGCCGTGGGGGTGTCCACAGCGTCTGCTTGTGCCGACCTAACGCGACAAGACGTGTGCCCTGCGTGGAGAGCCCACAGCGTTCACAGAACTCGCCTCCGTCACGTCAGACCCTTACCTTGCTGCCGTTCCCAGCATCTTGTCCTGGACCACCTGCGGAGGCGACCTGATAAAACACACCCAGCTTTGCTCTGTGTCAGCAGGAAGCCACACAGGCCAAATTCCAGGTTGCTGAGAGTGCTCCCGTGGCCTTTGTCCGGCTCCACCTCCGTGCCACATTTTATGCAGTGGAGGGAACTCTTTCTGAAAGTTATTTTAGTTACCGAGACCTTACCTTCCTATCTTCAAATTACCTCACTCTTAGCAATTGTTGCCAGCAGATGAATATTGATTTTTTGCCTTCCCTCAGAGGTTACTCTGTTTCTCCTTTAAAACAAAAAAAAAATTCAGCCCTGGCTGATGTGGTTCAGTGAATTGAGGGATGGCCTGTGAACCAAAGGGTCACCAGCTCAATTCCCAACCAGGGCACATGCCTGGGTTGCAGGCCAGGCCCCTAGTTGGGGGTGTGTGGGAGAGGCAACCCCTCCATGTACCTGTCACACATCAATGTTTCTCTCCCTCCCTCCTCCTTCCCTCAGTTCTACTCTCTCTAAAACTAACTAAATAAAATACTGTTTTTAAATGCAAGCAACAGAACCCTATGGAGATGCAAGGGCATGAAAAACACTTGAAAGAACTGTTAGGAAAGAGGCAAGAGGAGGAGAAAATTGTGCTTTGAAAAAAACAAATTCCCACTGTGCTGATCTTAATTTCTGGGTCAGTGGTTTTCCTTTAGGGAGACTTAATTTTTTAATTACTAGAAACTGCATGAGCCTCAGCCAAGGCCCTTGACGCATATGTGATCTACCGTGGGAATACCTCCTGAACATCAGTGTCACTTGAATGGTGTAAAGCTCATTGCCACCAAGACAAAACAGGACCCCAGTGCGTTGTAAAACCCAGGCACCCCACCTTCTGACGAAGGCAGAGTCAGCTGTGGCTTTTTGTGTGCCCCTGGGTCGCACAGCCAACTGCGACTTCAGCAGATGTTTCTTTTCAGTAGTTATAATTGCATCAGATGGCCGTGAGCCTGGGCGATAGCCTGCCTTTCCTTCTCTCCCTAAGAAGTTGACCCAAAGCTTAGGAGCAAGGAAAACCTGAAGTTTTATCTTGAGAGAGCCAGACCCAAATGCAGCCAAGCGGCAGGGCACACCTTGGTCCTGGAGGGGTGGGGCGGGGGTTCACCCTCAGCATGCAAAGGGGCTGGGCTGGGCTTGGTAGATCTCACAGGAAACCTGCCCAGGACCCCCTAGTCCGCCCAAGGTGGGTGAGAGGCTCTCTGTTCCCATCAGGCAGAACTGAACGTCAGGGCTGAGCACCTCCCTGCCGGACTATTGATGCCCCTTACAGTCGGGCCAGGAGAGGCTGCCCCTTGGCTGAGGCCATCTGTAACAAGCACCTTGTGTTGAGTTTGGAAGGTCTGTGGAGCTCTTTGTTTTTGGAGTACCTTTCAGGAGTTGCCCACACCTAGCAGAATTCCTTAGAGGCTCCAAAAAATAAAAGAAAGAAAGCAACACTGTTTTGTGTCCAGGGTTCGCATGGCTCTAGTTTACTGAACCACCGGACCTAGCCTGAGTCTTATCTTTCTCCTGCTTTCTCGCCCCTGTGCCCCTGGGCCATCCACCTACAGCCTTTTCTTGCTCGAAGCTGCCCTCACCTGCCCCGCTCTGCTCAGAGGCCGCCCTCACTGCCCTCGCAGCTCAGCGTCCACCCCGCCTCCCTGGTGGCGGAGCTCAGCTCTCCTCCTCCCATGCTGTCAGCCTGACTCCCAGAGTTTTCACAGCCTGAGAACACCCACTGCAGCGCTCCCGGCCCTGCCCGTTCCTCTGATCCCAGTCGAGCTGAGCCTCAGGAAGGCAGCACAGTTGTCCTTCCAGGCAATGGTTACACGTGGGCAGGAACAGCAGGCTAGTGGCTGTCCCGGGCTGTGCTCACCCGATACTGCTGTGCAGGTGGGTAGGGTGGCGTCCTGGCCAAAGATATGCCCTGGAAGGGCCTATAGCTGAGTGCGACCTTTGGCCCAGGACTGACTCAAGTCAGAACATGCCACCTTCTAGTAAGCCAGGATTTCTGGGGTGGCCTGAGCCTTACATGGACTTCCTTTTTCCTTCCCCACCCACCTGACTGTGACAGTCCTCTGGGAAGCTGCAGGTGGAGGTAGGATGGGTAGGTCTAGAGTGAGCAGGCTGAATTTTTATTCCTTGTGGCAGAAAGAGGTCAATATTCATGCATAGCAGGGTGGGGACCTGTCCTAAGAATCAGAGAGCAAAGTGACCAAGGACCCAGGGTCAGGGAGGCTGGGAAGTCAGTGTAGAGAAGACATGCCAGGAGGGCTGGGGGCCAGGTGACAGGAGGGCATGGCAGCTGGGCGGAAGGTCGGGTGGAGAACAGGGCCAGCTGGGTCCTCAAGGAAGCAGACTGTCAGATGGTGTCTGGCTGTGGTGAATGGATCAGGAGCGAGCTTGGGGTCCACACCTGCAGCAGGAAGCCCCCAGGGCAGCGGGAGAAGGTGATCTGTAACGCAGCCTCAGCAGGGACTGGGCCATCCCAGTGGGGAACTTGGAAGGTGGGGGAACTCTTCAGTTGGGGGAGTGGCGGCAGGGAGCCTGGGTCTTTACTCTGACTCACTAAGGGGGTGCGGCCTTGGGGTAGGCAGCTCTTTTTAGCTGAGAGAATCCCCTAAGGAGGCTGACCACCCAGCACTCTCCCCAAAAGGATACGTTGGGGAGTAGCGGCAATGCAGGGTCATTTCCAATGAACTGTGCAATTTGAGGAATCCCAGCCGGGACACTCAGAAGGAGGCAACCTTCAGAAGGTCTGTGAGGAATTGGCAAAGAGCTACAAGGATGGGGGGTAGACCAAGGAAGGGTCCCTTGTCATCCTCCACCCCACCTTGTCCCCACCTGTCCCTTCTTTTCCTTGGAGACTGTGGCAGTAGTGCTGTGGTTCAGGTGGGAGTGGCTCTACCGGGATTTTAGCCCACCTGGGGCCAACAGAAAGAGACCCAGCTCTTCCTGCAACTTTCAGGAGAAAGAACAGATCCGACCACAAAGAAGCTTTTGGCTTTACAATATGCTGTTACATGAAGCCACTCCCTGCTGCCCTGGTGCCTGATGTTGGCTTGGCTTTCCAGCTGTCAGCACAATAGGTGACCAGGAGGCTGGCTTCTTGTCAGTAGTTTGGAGGGTCTTTTCAGGATGAAGATGCATCTGAATGAACCCAAGGGCCAGCCTGCATGCTGAGAATAAATAGTCCTCCCTGCTTCGTTCCCCGACTGAGAGCTTCTATCCAAAGCAGATCCCCCAACCTCAGGGCTGGAGATAGGCTGGCGACTTGCCATAAGGCACTTTATTAATGACCCATTGACAACCCTGGTTTCCATTGTAAGTGTGTAGGTATCGCTCTAAAGCAATGCTTGCTCCTGGCTGTTAGGGGCCCGCTGAGGAATGATCTCTCACCTGGCTTCTCCAAGGTTCTTCCACCCATCCTCTCACCCCCTCATTGTAACTTATTAGTCTCCTGCATAGCATTTGCTACTGAGTTTCAAATGCAGGAAAATGCCTTCTGATGATGCTTAACAGCTCCTTTCTTGGATCTCCTAGCCTCTTTAGGTTTCATTTCTGAACAGCACAAGTCATTATTTTGACATTATAAGCATTTTGAATGATTTCATAGGCGATAGGTTTTGTTTCCGAGTTAGGATTCAGTGAGCTTATTTCAAAGTGAATGTCATCCGCAGGTTTGACAGATCTTAGTGACAAATGCCACACCAGCGTGGCTGATGAAGTCCACGCGCTCATTCATATCGATTGTCTTCCTTGCCTTCCGTTGATTTATAGGTTGCCTATCCTCAATAAATTCCTAGAGTGTAATATAGTTAAAAAAAAAAGAACATTCTAGAGTGATTATTGTCCTGACAAAGGACATGGAATGTGTTTGGGATGACTTTGGTCAGGTAACGGGAACAAAGACATGCCCCCTCTTTGGCACAGGTGCTAGGGCGCGGAGCAGGAGCTGACAGGTCAGCTTACTTGGGCATGAGTCCTAGATGTCCTGCTGACTGATGGGAAGTGCACATAACTCGAGGAAAATTGACGCTGGAATAAATCAAAGTCAAGCCCTTCCAAGATGATTAAAATGTTAAGTGGGGCCTTTCCTTAAACTTTCAAAAACAAAAGCTAAAAATTGGAAAAATAAAATTCTGCCTTCCCCACTAGAACATAAATAGTAATTGCAACTACATGTTCATTCTTAGAAAGAACACAAGTAAATCCCATGGGGAGGGTCTGGTATAATTTTAAAACTGAAATGATTTGTGGCATGATACAACGGCCTTCACTTGATGAATGATTTTACAGCAGAGTTTTTGGCGTATTTTATTTTTTTGGCAAACATATTAGAAAACTTCATTCGTTTTCCCAAGACCTCTCAAGATTCCTTGACATTTAAGTCATTGTTTTTTTTTTGAAACCCACATTCTGTTACCATCCTTGTTGATTTTTCTTCTCCAAATGCTGTTTTACCTCATTTGTAGTAGGTTTTCATGCATTTTAAGCAATACATCAATACTGTCATCAACTTCACAGACTCCTACATTTTCCGAAATCATTGAAAAGATACTTTGTAAGCAATTTGCATGGCTATTTTGATTGCACTGTGTTCTTTTATTTTTTTAATTGGGACTAGGTCCAGACTTACTGAAATATTGCAGAACTAGTACAGAGGGCCTGTACACCCTTCACCCAGATCCCCCCTAATGTTAACAACTTGCATAACTCGGGTAAATGAGGAAATCAACACTGGCACATGGGTTTTTTTTTTTTTAAATAAATGCACAACCAGTCCCAAAGGTGACGCAGAAATGGCACCAGGAAACCCCGACCTCAAGGATACGAAGCTCTGAAGGGAATAGACCCAAGTTCCTGAGGAATACGCGCTTTTCCAGGATGCCCAGCAAGAAGGGCCTGAAGAAGACGCAGGCCAGCAATGCCAAGGCCATGAGTGCATGTGCCGAGGCTACCAAAGCCCTTGTAGAGCCCAAGATTGCAAAGGGCGGCAGCTGCAAGCTCAATTGACTTGCCTCCATGGCTCATCCTGAGCTCGGGAAACGGGCTCCTTCAGGTATCGCCAAGGGTCACAGGCTCTGCTGGCCAAAGGCCGAAACCAAGCCCCAGGCTATGGCTGCAAGTCCTACTCAGCTCAGCTCAGGCTCAGACTCCCAAAGCTGCCCAGGCCCCCGCGAAGGCTCCAGAGTAAAGGTCTGTCTCTCCATCAGCTGATACGAGGACAAGGACTGGCAAGGCCCTGGGCTCCTGTCCTCATGGCCTCCTGCACTATTTGAACAAACACACCTGAGGCAGAGGGAAAAAGTTGCATCCTTTCTCTGCTTCCGGGTCCGATCTAGGATCCCCCACTGCACTGAAGTGTTCTACCTTCTCAATCCCTCCCAACCCGTGAGGGCTCCTCAGTCTTCCCTAGTCGTTCATGAAAGAGTCCCAGGCAGTTACTAACATACTGCCTCTCAGTTTGGGGTGTTTCTGGTGTTTTCTCATCTTTTGATTGAGGTTACAGGTTTCGGTAAGATCTCAAAAGTGATGCTTCCTTCTCTGTGCCCCCTATCTGGGGTGTATCTGATGTTCATGTGTCCTGTTACTGGTGATGTTCATTCTGCTCGCTTTGTTAAGATGGTATCTGCTGGTTTCTCCACTGTGAAGTTACTGTTTCTCCCTTTGATAGCAATAAATGTCTTGAGAGATATTTTCAGAGTATGAAAATATTCTATTTTCCCTGGAAGTCTCATTCTCTAATGTTAGCATGGGTGGAAAAATCTTGCATGCAACAACTATTACTGTGGTATTTGATGAAGAGTGATTTTCTGCTTCCCTTATTGCTTCTGCATTTATTAATTAGAATTAAGATTTTAAAGATTTAGTACAAAAAGTATAATATATCTCATTAATAACTTGTATATTGATTACATGTTGAAATGTCAGTTTTAAGATATTTTGGGTTAAGCAAATTATTAAAATAATCATTCCTTGTTTCTTTTTACTTTTTATCATGTGGCTCCTAGAAGACTCAAATGGCATATGTGACCATACTGGTGGCTTGTATTACCACATTTCCACAGGACACCACTCCTCTATGGACTCAGACAATGAACTCTTGTGCATATCTCATAGGATGATGGTGAGAATTAAATGAGAATGTTATATAAAATGTTGGCATAGTGCCTAGCATATAGTAAGTGCTTAATAAAAAAAATCAGTCATTATTACTAAGTTATAAAAGGACAGACACTGTCGTGAACTTGACTTCTCATGGAAGCTGAGATGTTTTCTTCAAGAGTATCAGTCAGGACTCCCTAAGAGGAGCATGGTCTGTTCGAGACTGCGCTGCTCCTCAGACCTGAAGGACTTGTGAGTTTTTAACAAAAAAAAAATGTACTATTATTATTTTTAATCCTCATCTGGGGATATGGTTTTTTAAATTGAGTTTAGAGAGAGGAAGGAAGAGAAAGGGAGAGAGAAACATTGATGGGGGGGACCCCCAACCTGCAGAGATCCCCCAGCGTCATGGATGAAATGAACCTTCCCAGGCAGCTTATGCTAGGGAAGAGAAGGCCGGCCAGTGCCTGGTAGACAAAGGCCTTGATGGCCCACCTCCAAAGGTTTTGATTGATTACACAAGTTTGAGGATGCACTGCATACCACAAATCATTACCACGGAAGAGTATTCAAAAGAAAGGGGGTTGTTAAGTTTAGATAACAAAGAAGGAATGCAATGATCCACTTCAGGCTGTGATCTGTTAGACAAGGTGGTGCCAAGAACTCCAGGTGGCCCATAGCATTTTAGGGGGGGTGAGGTTACATCTGTGTTAAGGTTTAACATCTACTGCAGGCGCAATATACAAGTCAAGGAAGTTTAGGTCACAGGACAGACTTCAAAAGATGTATGGGCTGGTTCCATTCCCAGCCAGGGCACATAACCAGGTTGCAAGCCAGGTCTCCAGCCAGGTCCGTGGCTAGAGGCAGGTGAAATGCAGCCGTACATTGATGTCTCTCTCCCTCTCTGCCTCTTTCCCTTTCCCTCTCTCTGGAAATAAAAAAAAATAAAATCTTAAAAAAAAAAAAAAAAAAAAAAAAGGATGTATGGCATATTCCTAAGCCAGATTTACATCTGGAGGCCCCCTGGCTAGAGCATTGAGGCCTGTTTGCACCCGCTTTCCTGGCTTTCTAATCAGGTCTTAAAGGCTTGGCCTGATCTTCGCAGGACTCCATGCCCCAACACCTTCCCAGGGGGACCCCAGCAAATGTGAGAGAAAAGCACTGATTGGTTGACTCCTGTCCACGCCCTGACTGGTGATCAAACCTGCAACCTTTTAGCTGTTCGTTCCAACCAACTGAACCACCAACCAGGGCTGGAGGATGTGCGGTTTACTTGAAAGCCAGAGGAAGAAGCCAAAGTTTGCTTATGGAAAACCCAGGCTGATCGCTGATTTTCAACAGGAAATAGAAGAAGATGAGAGGAAAGGGAGGAACACACACTCACTGAGCCTCTGGGAAGTGCAAACACGGGTTTGCCTGGTGGGATAGGTGGCTGAATAAAAACGACTTCTGTGAGTGATGGATGGGGACTTGTGCTAGGCCTTCGGTTAGCGGTGATAAATGATCTGCTTAAAAGGCATCTCCCCATTCTGGATCAGCCCTATGAGCATGACACCTGGTGTTTCCCCGTATTCTTGCAGCACAACGGATGAGTTGCCAGGCTGCATTTTTGTGCCAGAACACACTTTTCTAAAAGTTGGCATTCCAGGTATAGTTCCTTGCTGGTGACAGGACACAGCCAAACCCCTTGACCTAAGGATTTCCAGGGCTTGCCACGCTTGCCTGGGATCTGTTATTTCACCCTGAAAGTTATTTGGGCTACAGACAAAAGACATGATGAAAAATTATGGAATGACTGACACGCCATAGGTGTCTATCTAAAGATACATGGGTAATTACTGAAATAATTTTACTCAACTACCTTCTATAGGTAGTCTTTCTCCTATACAAGGCATTGTTCAAAGTGCTTTCCTTATAATAGCTCACTTAATTTCAAGCCAGCCCTGTGAAGAAGATACTATCATTATCCCTACTTTACAGGTGAGGAAACAGAGGCAGAGAGAGATTAAGTTACTTTCCCCAAGTCGCACAGATAGTTAGTGGCAGAACTGGGATTCAAGCCCAGGCAGTCTGGCTGCAGAGCCTACACTACTCATGAGGACTCAGGCTGCCTCATTATGGGAGCTGCCTGCTACCCAAACAAAAAGATTTAAATCGGTAATCATTTTACATTAAGGCTGATAGATATTTTTGCTCACCTTAATAAGTAATTGCTCCCCTTTATACCAATGGGCAGAACCCCAGTTCCTAGAGGAGTAATTAAAAGAATAGAATGAAGGCTTGCCTGTGATTTGCCCTAAGTCCTGTATAGTTATTTCAAAGAAGGACAATTGATTCATAAAGAGGATAGAGCACCTTCTACACCGGCTGTCCCTTGGCTCTGAAGCCCGAATTATTTTCGCCGGGTGGCTATGTCTCTCTCCAGTCCTTGGCTCTCTGTGTTTGTGTGCTGTCATTTGCTAAAGATATGACACTGTGCTCTTTGCTTGGGTTTGCAGCTAGGAGACCTACGCGTGTTTTCTCGCCTCCCCCAGGAACGCAGCCAGAAAAAGCCATGGCATTCAGAAGCCATCTGGGAACGCTTCCCAGACTTGCTCCAGTGGGGCACCGAGCCAGATGCAGAGCTTCGGAATGCACCTGGGCCAGGCTCACCGCAGGGAGGTTTTGTCACTAGAATGATTTATCTGGGATCCGAGCCGTCCGGATTCGGGCAGGTAGCCCTCTGGGAGGGACGTGGCTGACGTACAGACAGCTTTGAGTTCGATACAAAAGGCTCGGAGCGGAGGTGCGCCTGTGACACTGCCTCCGCCCTGCTACGTCGTCTGCCCGAGAAATGGGGGTAACCGCACCTAACTCTTATCAACGAAGCTTGCGGACTGACTTAGAGGTAGCTGAGGGGGCTAGAGAAGCACATAAGAACTCTTGACATGTTTTCGTGTATTTACTTAGGCAATGGAATCGAACGAGTCCGGGGTGTGTCAGGACCCAGCCGGCATACTCACAGACGGGGATCGCGGGGGGAGATTTTAAGCGATGAAGGTGTGGACAAGTTCAGGGAAACCAGGAGGGATGGTGGCACATGCCAAGGCCAGGGGCTGTGACTACCGGCCAGAAGCAGCAAACGGGTGGGGGTACCTCCAGAGAAGGGCTGTTGAGGGCAACAGGTTAGAGAAGTCCCCTCCTAGGTAGGAGCTTGTACAACCTTGGGCAGAGACACAGAGTTGCTGCCCTCCCGCAGCTCAAGGGAGGAGCCAGGGGTGGGGGGTGGAGGGGGTGGTAGATACCCTTTTCCTGCTGTTCCACCTTTAGTCTTGGGTTGGTGGTGCCTACAGGTCAAGCCCACGCAGGGAGCAGAAGGCTCCAGGCGCATAGGAGGCCAGCCTCCCAAGGCCTGGACGGAGCAGGGCGGAGGAGGATGGGAAGCAATCTGGAGGGCAGCGGGGACTAGTTTGCACACGTTAGTGTGATTTTTGGCTTCTAGAATTGGATACAGTGGCATTTTAGAAGTCTCACACTGTGAAAAGTCAGATATGCTTGCTACAAGCAACCAACAGAAGAAATCAATAAAAATGATGCATGCTACATGTTCCAAGAATAAAATGCTGTTTGAGGTACCTTTCTTTTTCGCTGAATCAAGAAATCTAGAAGCATTTCAAAGTACGAAGTACGTAATACAAAATATAGATATTATCTAACTTTTGCCAGTACCAGACAATTAACTAAACGGTGCATGTATATTACCTCCCAGCATTATTAGCATAACATTATTATGTTTTCTATTCCTCCATTTATTTAAAAAATACATATTTTCTGAGTACCTACCTTGTGCCAGGCACTGTGTCAAGTCTTAAAGATAGTATTTATGACAAAGATTTCCTATCATAATGCTTCCAGACTATCTAAAACAAGCAATCGTTAAACAAATAATTTCACAAGGAATTAAGAGCAGTTGAGATAAACTGTTTAAAAGAAGAGTGTGTAGTGTGAAATGGAGCACCGAACCTCATCTGGGCGAGAGAAAAGGCTTCCTGCAGAAAGTAAGGCCTAAGCAGAGTCCTGAAGAATAAGTAAGAATTAGATGAGGGTCAAATCCAGGGAGAAAAACAACCTCCAAGACAGAGAAAACAAAGTTTTTAAAAATCTGCAGCATGAAAGACCATGGCGCGTTAGCAGAACTGGGAAGTAGCCAGCACTGCTGGGTGTGGTAAGCAGGGGTGGAATGGTACAAGGTGAGGGTGAAATTTGGATGGGACTTGGTCATCCAGGCCCAAGTGGCCAGGCTAGGGACACTGTACTTTATCCCAAGCATGATGTTCTGGTTTGAAGGCCTCCAAGCATGGATTTTTAAAAGATGACCTGCTCTACTAGGGGGCGCTAGCCTGACAACAGAATACCAGGCTGGGTGCAGGGTGCATTTAGGAGGTTCTTGTGATAGTGGAGATCAAGGATGGGATTGGCCAACTTCCTCTGTAAAGGACCAGAAAGTAAATACTTTCAGCTTTGTGAGCCATAAGATCTCTATGGCAACCACTCAACTCTACCTCTATAGTGCAAGCTGCTACAGACAGTCTAGAAATGAAAGAGTGTGCTGTGTTCCAATAAAATTTGTTTGCCAACTCCTAGTATAGACAAAAGATGCAGGTAGCTTGGACCAGCGTGGTAGAGCGTACGGGTGCTTGAGAAAGTGTTGACAGAGTGTGCCTTCTGGAGAGGGGTAGTGAGGGACACTGACTCTTCTGCTTAGATAACTGGGAGCATGAAAGCTCTGTTTACTGGGATGGTTAACAATAGAGAAGTTTTGGGGGAAAGAGCCTAAATTCCATCTGTGCTTACATAGGTTGTGGTGCCTGTGGGATATCCAAATGGAGAGACGTAACCTTTAAGAAGGAAGGGGAAGGTGGGTGCTGATTTCTGAAAGGTCTATTGATGTGGCGGTAGAAAGTTAAAGGAGCTCCTACCTCATAAATTTACATTTTTCTCTGAGGATGAGAAACAAGGTCATCTTCAGATGATAAGACACATGTAAGACTAGAAGAGTCAAAAATTTGAAAATAATGAAGAAGGCTTGAAATACTTATTGTGTAAGTAGGAGAGTAGGTTAACCAGAGAAATAGTAACTGGACATCACTGATAGCTGGTTGAGGTGGGTAATCAAGAATTCACCATCTATCTTACCCAGCTTCGTGTTTTGTTTTGTTTTTTTTCCATCAGTTCTTCAGCCAACAGGCAGTGGCTCAGGGAAGGGGCCAGTTTCACCTTAGGTTGGAGTTTTCCAGGTAGGTACAAGAAATGGATGGAGATCCTGGGCCATCAAATAGAAGCATGGAGCTCTCCCTCACACCATGCCTGATGCCTGACCTTGAACTCCTGGTTGATGTGACCAAATAGACTCTACTAGGAAGAGCTGCACAGGAAGCCATGTCTTCAGTGAAGAGGGATAGTCTGGAGGAAAGAATATTTAAAGAAGAGACTGAGGAAATGAAAACCCTGGTTGATGATCAAATGAGAGTTGGTGGTGAGGGAGGGGTGTGGAAGAGAAAGCTGTGTTGGAGCGGAGGCAGACTGTTATGGGTCTGAGAGAATGGCAAATGGCAAATAACCAAAAGGTGCTTGGAGTAGGCCTGCATTAGTGAAAAACAAGGAAGTCAGTATCATTTATGTCTCCGATGCCTCTCAGAGGCTGCTGAGGATGGAAGCCTACCAGAATCAGTTGAAGTGTGGAAAGTGAAGGTGGAAGTGCCAGCCTCTCCTCTGATTGCCTGTGAAGTGTTGACAGTTGTGCGTAGCAGTATTGCGTGGTCATCCTTGAGGTGGGGTTCAGGGCAAGGAGCGCGGTACTGCATCATGGGGTGTGCTGTCTGGGCCCGGTGTGCCCCAGGTCACCCCTGTGGTCACTGGCAAAGCCTGGACTGGTCTTCCACAGATGTGCTGTTAATCACCATGCTACACTTCCCTCACGGAATCAGCGCCCAAAATGTTCAGGTGTCTTCTGCATTCTCGGTAGTCTGCCGGAGAACCTGGACCAGCACTAGGATGGCGCAGGAGAGGTGCTGGGGCACAGCATCAAGGAGGCCCTCACCCCAAGGGTGGACAGAGCCCTCCCTGAGTGAGCGCATAGGCCTGAGAGTGCGTGTCCAACCTGTGCAAGTCACACTTCAACCGCCTCTCATACCTCACCCTGGTTCTGGCCTGGCAGCAAATGCTACTATAAAATGCTACCTATGGAACCATTCACTGTGATTTTAGAAAATAGTGTACAATTAGAAATTCCAGAAAAAGAATCAGAAAAAAATACGTACGCACAATGAAGCAAACTTGGAAAAACTCTGCTCTACAATGCTCTGCGCGACTACATTTTCCATGAACTTTTTTGGTCTCTAAAAGCACTTTCTTGCAGATACAATATTGATAAGCCCCATGACATTCTGACTGATGATACACATCTCAAAAGATTTTAATAAGAAAAATATCATTCTTTTAGGAGCATTTGGGATTTATCATAAGGAATTAATTTATAAGTCTGCTGCCTTCATGGGAGAATATTTCTTCTTCTCTGGCATGAGAAATATGTGTGCACCTTTCAGTGAAAAGGGGACGTGGATGCTGTCAGTCTTTGAAGTCAGTCTTTCTATCCTGAAGCCCATAGTTCTGACATTGCTTCTTGACTATGAAAACCAGGCATTATATGTATGCAGTAGACAGAATTAGCTTCCTAAAATGATGGGCAGAAAGTGAGGCCACCTGATTCTACAGCATCTTTCTCCACTGCTTTCCAAAGTACCCTGGCTTCCCTCCAGGGGCACTTCTAGGAGAGTCACAGAACCAAGCAGGACATGTTGATTCCTAAGGGGTCTCCTTTGGGCTCTAGAGTTCTGAGACCTTGTTATCTTGTGTTGCCCTTCATTCTTTTGGTTCCTCTCCCTTCATTTCCAGGTGGAATGAATGTCTACATTTAAAAAGCAAATTATTTAAAAACAACTTAAAAGGCACCAACTTGCGAATCCAAAGGTCACAGGTTTGATTCCCAGCCAGGGCACATAAGCAGGTTGCAAGCCAGGTGTCCAGCCAGGTCCATAGTTAGAGGCAGGTGAAAGGCAACCATACATTGACATATCTCTCCCTCTCTGTCTCTCTCCCTTCCCCTCTCTCTGAAAATAATAACTAAAATTAAAAAAAGAAAAACTTTAGATTATCTGCTTTGTTGATAAGTACACATTAAAGTAGAAAAGATGATTTACTTCTCTCTGGATTCATGATAACATTTAAGATATAGACAAAATGTGCATTTAAATATTTTTAAATGGTCTTCCATAACCAGAAAGGAGAAGGGCCCTGTGACTTAAATAAAAGCCATCCAAGAAAGAGCATGAAGTGAACCCTGGCTGGTATTTCCCCCCAAGAAGCAGCTCTATGAGGAAACCACTCAGATGGTCAATGAGAAGAAGGTCACTATTAGCATTTGCTAAAACCAAACAAAAATAAGATGTTTTAACATATTTTTCCAATAGAAAATGACTGTATTTACCAAATCTGGCTTTTCAAGTCCATCATATTATTTCTTCAAAGGTTCTACTTTCCATGAACTTCTTTTGATGAGTTCATTGCTCTTGAACACAGCAGAAACCAAAAAAAAATGCATGTCTGATGCTTGGCCCACAAATTCATACATCATGCAGATAAATCATTAATGATAAGTTTACCGACTGCCTTACTAGCCACCCTTGGTGATTCTTCCTGTACCTTGAGATGAAATGTAAATCATCTTATTCATGTAGTCTTTGGCAAACTAAAGTCGCCATTTAAAGAGCTATCACTTACCCTGACCTAGTAGCTTGGTTGGTTAGAGCCATTGTCCCAATAGGCCAAGGTTGCAGGTCTGATCCCTGGTCAGGGCACATACAAGAATTGCTCAGTGAATGCATACGTAAGTGGAACAACAAAAATTGATGTTTCCCTTCCCTTCTCTCTCTAAAAATCAATCAATAATAAGAAACTATTCCTCTCACCCCTCCCTCATTGGAAGTAGCTTCACATCTTGGTCTCAATGGGGACTCAAGGATCCTAACAAGACCTTTAGAGGTAGGTTTGATGATCCCCATCTCAGAGAAGATTACCTGAGGTGACTTCGCACTCTATTGTGTTGTCATGATTGGCCACAGAACACAGCGCTGGCTCTCCACTACATTTTTAGACTGGGTATCATTACTTCTTATTTCCATGTCCATTTTAGTTATGCTAGTAAAGATAGGTGCTAAGATTAGTGAGAGAAATGAGGAGTGAAACTGCAAAAGTAGAAAACAGATGATAGACTATCCATATGTTTATTTTTATAATTGCTTTTTTCAAGGTTATTAACTAAAGATACCTGGAAGTAGAAGTATCTGATGAAGGAGTAAAAATAGCACATGACTGACTTAGAATGATGCCTTTTCATAAGCAACTAGAGCAGAACAGAACAGGGATAATCAGCAGGGGAGCTAGGAGTTAGGAATGAGAATGTGTTGTGCATCAAATGAGGAGTTAGGAAATATCTTACCTAAAGAGTCTACAAATTTAGAAACATGGTGATTGGACTGAATTGCAGCAAGGTGGGAACAGGGAATTGGGGAGAAAGCAAGCTTCCCAACCTCTTGCCCAGGTGGGTATCTTTTACAACTATGACAGAAGATCTAAGCCCCAAGAAGAACTCCCTGCCCTGTCTCTTGTGTCAATTCAAAATAAAGACACTGGCCAACTATAAAACTAAACCTGTGTGTTTGTGGAACTAAAATAGCTTCTCTTCAGATATGCTGATTGTAAAGTACTGGTTAGGTTAATCAGAGTTGGACCTCTCTTTATCTCTTTATTTTTTGATAGCCTTGTTTTGTTGGTGTCCTGAGCATAGGGGGTATAGTTCAGCACTAGACAGATTGAATGAATCATTTAAATAAACTGTGCAAGTAAGAAATATCTGGTCTTGACTTGCTAGCATATAATTTTTTTTTCTGCAAAAAAAAATGTATTAAAAATCACCCTGGAAACCAATTCTTACATAATATAAATGGAAGGCTGAGTCAAAGATATAAAATAATAGATGTTTCGGCCACCTAGATGAAGAATGAGAGATAGTATATCCTGTATGGGAGAGCACCGTGGGAGAAGCCTTAAGTCCTGCATGTGTGGTAATATTACACAACACTGAAAACAACAACACACATTTACATAAATTCCAATGCCATGCCCACGAATCCACTGAAAGTCACCACTTTCAATACATAGGAGGAAAAGTACTTAAAACTTTTCCCCTAAACAAATGTTTTAAAAGAGCTTACATCAAGTGTGGGTTCTTTTCATGCACTGGCTAATGAAAGATCTGGTCTGAGACAGATCAGTATTACAAAATTTTCACCTATCACTTCTGTGACCAACTACCAGAATGTGATCTAACTCAGGCTCCCTCTAATTTTTTTTTTTTTTAAGATTTTATTTATTATTTTTAGAGAGAGGGGAAGGAAGAGAGGCAGAGAGGGAGAGAAACATCAATGTATGGTTGCCTTTCACCTGCCTCCAGCTACAGAGCTGGCTGGAGACCTGGCTTGCAACCTGATTATGTGCCCTGGCTGGGAATCGAACCAGCAACCTTTGGGTTTGCAGGCCGGC